>JAWNNO010005114.1:0-20356 GCA_035044985.1 Lordiphosa fenestrarum | reverse complement strand
TCAAAGAATCAAATTCGAAGAAGACTAACTCATAGAATATGTATTATATAGTGTACAAAAGCTCGATCTAAAGTCGTAAGAAGGGTTTTTCGAAGTAAAAAATAGTAAGGTAAGATTTCGAAAATGGAGAAATCAGAGAAGATGGTTAAAAAAAATAGTTCAAAGAACGAAAGTTTAAATAGGAGCTTAAAAACACGCATTTAATAAAGAATTTGACGAACAACAATATATCGAAAATAGAGATTACGAAGGAATATGAGTAGATTTTGAAGAATAAGAATTCAAAGAACATGAAAAAATGCTAGAAAGTATGAAAGAAGGAGAACACAGGAAAGGATAACTCGAACAAAGAGAATTCGGTGAAATATTATGGCAGTTATAAAGATAGCTTCAAGAAATCAAAAATAAATTAGAGAAGATGCAAAAAAAGAAAAGAAGAAAGTTAAAATGACCAATTTTCAAATTGATACATTTGATGCAGCTTATCATCAACATGGATTTTGACTCGTCGGTTTTCTAACCTTTATCAATAGTTTAAGGCCAAGTTTGCCACATTTTTAATCCTTATTCCCCCACTTCTTGTCTCTTCCAATCATCTCTGTAGCAACTGATGACACGCAGCTACAATTGCTCGGACACTGGCGGCGATTCCCTTACCGATGACAGCCTTAGCCTGTACCAGCACCAACAGCGCCAGTATGCGGCCAATGCAGCCAAACTAAATCGCAGCCTGGCCGAACGCTATCGACTGCTGGGCGACTGTGATTACGCCAGCGATCCGGCGTTGTGCAGCCACGGGGGAGTCGCTGGTGAGCCGCCATATAAGCCACCCAAGAGCCCCAGTAAGATTCCTTCGCCGCTGCACACACTGGGACGTGCGCGCAGTGCCAGTCGCTCGCGTCCACAGCAAACGACCGATTCCTATTTGGAGCAAACGGCGGCAGCCATAAGCAATCTTCAGCAGTCGCTATCGCGTCGAAGTTCGGTCAAATCGCCAGCTCAGAGCAGTCCGCAGCATAGCCTGGAGTCGTCGGGTGGGGCAGGAGCGGGGGGCGGTGGTTATCGCAGATCGCCGCTGCATCGGGCTCTCATGACCAGCAGCATCAACGAAGCGCAATTGCAGCTTCTTACCAGCGGAGAGTATCTGCTGAAGAAGCTTAACCACCGCAAGAACTCATTAGATGATGATATCGAGCATGAGCTGGTGGAGACGTCCGCTCCGTTGTCGCCGCTGCGTCGTTCGAGCTCCTTCCAGCAGCAACAGCAGCAGCAGCCTCATCCGGTACGGCAGGCTCGTCCCAATTTCCAGAATCTGTATACGCCGCCCGCGGCCCGACATGCCCATGCCCTAAGCATGGCTCAGCAGCAGCAGCATTTGAAGAAGTCGATCAGCAGCAACAACTTCGAGCAGGCCTACAGCGACTATGACAACGAGCTGCAATACTACATCAACGATGAGGATGAACTGGGCACGGCTGGGCCCTACTACTCCAGCAACGAAGAGGAGGAGGAGGAGGAGCAGCAGCGTGGACCACAGGAGGCTGTTCCCTTGACAAACACTCGTCTGAATAAGGCCCTGCTGATGCGCATCGAGAGAAGCAAACAACGTGTGGCTGGTGGTACACCAGCCAAGCCCAGCTCAGCTCCAGCGGGCAAACTAAGCGCCGCCTGTCCCCAGGCCTGTCCCAATACTCCCGAGCTGCCACGTCGTGGTCTCAAGACTGCGCCGCGAGCTGCACCCGGCTCGGGTGGTCCACCCAAGACCCGCCAGTCCATGCCACGTGAGACTAGTCTGAGTCGTTTGGCCCAACAGGTGCCCAGCTCGCTGGCCAATGCCAAGAAGCAGCTGTTGCAGACCGCACAACAGCAGCGGGTGCAGCCCAAATATTTGGACATCTCCAAGTACAAGCCGGCCCAGTCGAACAGTTTTCTGCGTAAGAATGATGCCAAGAGCACACTTAAACCGGGTGAGCATATGAAACGTAGTCCCAGTGCCTCGTCCATGGGTCTGAGTCGTGGTGAGGGTACACGAGCCAGCAATCGCAGTGTACGCAGTTCCACCTCTGTGATGAACAGTAGCACCATTTCACTGGGAGGCGGTGGTTCCGGCGCACGTACCTCGTCGGCGGCTAGACGTGATGCTTCGGGTGAGTGGGTGGAGTTGGCGGTACAGGAATAGATTTGCCAATCCAAAATTTTGATTTATTTTGTAGTGAACAAGCAGAAGGAAGCTGAAATGGCCATGTGGAAGCGACGCTCTACCTATGATCCCATGAAGGCGGCAGCCGAGGATCGCCGCAAGAAAGAAGAAGCAAGACGTGCCCAACAGCAACAGCTGAACGATGCGACCGAGGAAATGCCTTTCGAGAGGTAAATTTTCTAAAACTGGAGTTTCTCATAGCTGAAAGAGATGAAAGATTATAGAAGATAGAAATTTGATAGAAAAATGTAGAAAACTGTAGCCTACTTTTTGGAGGCAGTAGAAACTTTTTAAACATTTAGGTACGCCCCCGATAAGTAGGCAATATTTGTGACTACTAAAACTCACAGAATAGTGCACTGTAGGAGGCAATGCAACTGTATATGTATTTAAAAGGATTTTAAATGCTTCATTGAGAGAGTGAAAGCACTTCTAACTGTGTCAGAAAAGAGTCAGATTAGACTCAGAAAACTTGCACATTAAGTGCGATCGTTTTCATAGAAAATAACGCTCATTCCGAACACTTTCCCACCCAACATTTGGAAGATCATTTTAACAAAAATCAGCTTGATGAGTCTATTTCGAGCTCTTTTGATGATTAAAAGGGGATAAGTATCATGGGCGATTAAAGGAAGACTCGAGAAAGAGCCGTACTTATGCTCAGTGTGATTTATTGAAATACTCCTGAAAAAGACTCATAAATTACTCCAAAATGAGTCAAAACTGTTCAGAAGAACGGTTTAAAATCGGCTCCTCAAGATGAGTCGCGGCTAGGGTACCATTTTCTCCCTACAAAAGTATAATATCTGATCAGAAAAAGCCCGCATTTATGACTATTTTAATCAGACCGAGGACTCGAAAAAGACTCGAATGTGTTCAAAAGTTTGATAAAATGTTTGCTGGTGGGGTTATGACAGCGAAAGTGTGCTTTACAAAAGCATTTGTGCTGTCAATGGACTATAGCGCTTGGGCATCTCAGTTTTATGGCTTAGTTAATTCATGAATCCTTTTATAGATACTGATGTTGTCGCAGGACCGACATAGCTCTCGTATTCGGATCAG
This sequence comes from Lordiphosa fenestrarum, assembly GCA_035044985.1. Classification (NCBI taxonomy): domain Eukaryota; kingdom Metazoa; phylum Arthropoda; class Insecta; order Diptera; family Drosophilidae; genus Lordiphosa; species Lordiphosa fenestrarum. Next base: position 17,094 of record JAWNNO010005114.1, on the reverse strand, counting down.
GAAAAGATAGCAATATGATGCAAAACAGTTTGTAGCGATGACCCGATTGCCGTGGGAACTTGTTTGTAGCAGTTGTGAATATCGTGGCCGATAGTCGCAAGAATTTGCCAGACCTATGAGATATTTATGCGCTACTGCTCTCAAAGTGCGAGTACGACTCTTATATATATATATTTATAATGTAAAACACTCACTGGAGAGCTCGTTTGCTTACTCTTACTTTGCATTTTGCAATAGTCTCACAAAAATCTCGCATTCTGGGTTTGCTGTGACGGCGCAAAGCGCTTAATAATGGCTTCAGAGTACCAACGCATTGTTCAATTCAGCAAATCCAACTAGTTCCCACTCACGCAAGTCTGACCTTTTGCTGTTCCAGTTAGCGATATAACTATTGGGCGACAACGTGTAAAAGTTGGAAGAAATTACCTGCTTTACTGAACTTTACTGGCAACTCAAATGGCCTGCCACACAGCGGCGCAATATTTTTTAACCCACGATCAGACCAGACCAACCCAACCCAACTATACCTGCTGGTCAAGAGCTTCCTGACGTACGATCTACTCTCTACTCGCTCTGATGCCGTTCAGGAGCTCCGGAAAAGGATTAACAACGCCGTGACAAGCGCGCACACAAATTTTTCACAGTCAGCTTATGGAGCATAAAACAGCCCATAAATATTTTATAGTCACACTGGACAGACGACCGACGTTTGGGATACATGTCAAGGCAACAGCTCAGAACAAGCTCAGAAACAAAGTCCTGATATACAAAGTAAAACACCGGAATGGTGATACGGCCTTTAAATCTATGGTATCGCAGCAAAGTTTCAACTGACGAAAATTAGAATGGTCCAGGCGAAAATCCTAAGAGGCATTACCGGAGACAGGTGCTGCCTGAGGATATTGAACAGGACGTTGAAGGTTATGGCTATATTAATGATAATAGGTTGACAATAGGTTAATAATAGGTACTTCGTCTGTGATTTGACTGCTTCTCAACCTCTGAGAACGCCTCGCTTACCGCTCATTCGCCAGTTGCAAGTAGCATTATCAGCCATGCTCCCATTGCCATGCCGTTTTTAAACCGGCGACATCTGAGTCCGTGAAATGAAAAGTAAATGCAAAATATAGGTTGATGCACAAACAGACAGCCCACGGAACTATTTTTATTCAGTTCTTTAATCTTTTTTGATTTGTCTTACGGACTCATCCACTCAATTCGCATTGAGGCAATATTTTAAACAATTTATTTAATAGAGGTACACAAAATTGATGGAAAACTGCTCACAATAACAACAATTTGCGATTTGGCCATGGCATATATCGATATATGACTATCGATAGCATGACTAGTGGCGCTCATCAGCTGTTTTTGTTATTTGAAATGACACAAAACAAGTTGGGAATGGAACATTATCGATGACAAAAACTGGCGAATTTCGGAGCGCTCTAAACTAAAATCGTACGAATTTGCTGAAATCGCAATTCGCAAAAATAAGTGAAAACCGGAGCATGGCTGTATATCTCTGTTAAAGTTGGTGCCCGTTCTGTTAAAACTTGGGCACTGGTGCAGTATACTTGATTAGGCCACACCCAGCCGAAAACCTTATTTTGGTATCGAATGTCAAGGAGAGGTTCTATCCTATTTTGACGGACCTTTGTGTACTTCTAGTCAAACTTAGTCAGCTGGTATACCAAAAGTAGACAGGAGTTCAAAGAACATTCCACTTATCAGAGTGCCAAAGGCGTCTTTATTAGTCAAGTTTAGTCAACAAAAAGCTGAACTGTCTTATGGATCTTTTTCAGGATTTGTCGTTATGTGAACATCTGAACTTGCCAGGTCTGAAGACACGCTGAGAAGGTTCAATCAGTTCGCTCTTGTTACTGTAGTTAGACAAAGTTTTATAACAGTAATAAAATTTGCTTTGTAGGTAAATCTATGTTTAATTACTTCTATTTTCCAAAGTCTACTATAAAATGTTGTCTTAAGTAGACAAGTTTTTTCCTTTCAAGTTGACTTAGACTTAGGTCTTATATAACCTTAAGTAGTAGGACTTTTGTGAGGCAACGTATAAACTTACCTACTCAGTTTCTTGCTCAGTTATTTAGTTGTTCAGTTGCTCTTCTCTATGTAATCAAAGACATTTCCAGTGAAAGATTGAAACTTCTCTAGAGAATATTAAATGTACAAATTCAGCAACTCTTTCCCCATCTCTGCTATTCCCATCTAGGGCAACAACTATGGTATATCTATAAGCCCCCTGGTGTAACTCTAACTCTACCTGTACCCCCTAAGGTGTATTTAATTTCAATAATATTCATTTTGGTTCTTTTTTATATTATTAGCTTAAGGTTGTGGGTAATTTCACGACTAGAGGTAAAGGTGCGTTATGGCCATAGACAAAACTAGCTACTCAAATCTATCTGCCTAGCTCTCACTCTATGATTTCCCCACCTTCTTTTTTTTAGTATTTATCATTTTGACTAACTTTTAGACCAGTAAATTATAATAATGTGTAGGATCTAAGTAAAATGAATCAACAACAAAAACATATACATAATTCTAATTATAATTTTGCTAATTAATTTCTTTCTCTTTTGATTTCTGTACACCGACAAAACCGAAACAAAACAACCCACCAAACTCCTTCCTCCAAATCAACCACCACCACCAACACAAATCTCTCTGTACACCTCTCGAAACTGTAGACCATCACGCTCACACTATCGCCGTGGACAGTTATGACCAACGGAGGGTGTGCTAGTGACCGATTTCTAAGACACCAATAACAAAAGCAATAAAAAATGTCTAAAAAAAAACAAAATGAAGGAAAATGAAAATCAAACAACAATTTCGACAATTTCGAACAACGAACACGAAAGTGGTGCCTACTTTTTGGCTGCCAAGTTGCCAAATGTAAAGGAGAAGTTTCCTCAATCATATTTGTTGATTTCTATATTTCTATATACACATATATATATATTTCATTTGTTTGTTGTTTGCAGTTATGCAATTGTCTGAAAATTTATCATTTACCAAAACAAAACAAAAATTGTTTGTCAGTTTCTCTGTTCGTTTGTCTTAAGGCGCTGCAATAACAAAACTGCATAACAAATATTTTACTTCATTCAGGCCTCATGCTAAATTTGTACTCTCGAATTAACAAATTGGTGCCAATTTTCTAACACACACATTAAACACTCTCACACACACACTAACCTCTAATAGTAATTCCCAGCGGGCAGCAGCTAATATCGATCTAGCCATCGATACATCTCTTGCTTAGAAAAAGTTTCGTTTGCAATTGTTCGCAAATGGCATTAAAAACAAGGCTTTAAACTAGGGTGGTCTATATTCTAGATCAAAAAATCTAAATTTTCTATATCGATATTTGATATATCGAGCCCAATAAACATCGATATATCGATAATATCGTTGATTTCCCAAGCTTACACATAAACTGAGAAGATATTAAAGAACGTATATACCATAAGACTACTACAGATAGGTTCAGACCAGACCAGTGGTCGTTCTATCTGATCTTTTCAACGGTTTTATCAATTAGAACGATATATCGACACCAAATATATCATTTCGGAATAACCTTTATTGTTAAAGTTTGATATATCGATATATCTATACAAAAACTATCATATCGGAATATCCTTTATCGTCAAAGTTCGATATATCGATATATCGACACAAAAACTATCATTTCAGAATAACTTGTATCGTCAAAGTTTGATATGTCGATCAAATATCGACAACCCTACTTCAAACATCTCAAGCAGCGAAAGTCATGCCTGGCCCGCATGATATATCGATAAAATATTGACAACCCCACTTCAAACCTCTTAAGAAGCGATGGCCGTCATTATCTATCGATCAAAAATTGACTATACTACTTCTAGCATCTTAAGTAGCTATGGTCATGCCTGGTCCGCATGATATATTGATAAAATATCGACAAACTTACTTCGAACCTCTTAAACTGCAATGGTCATGCCTGGCTTTTGGTCACTGAGGGCAGGTCAGAGCTAGTTTGCTTCTCTTTATATTCGCACACCAATACACTCACTTTTTGGTCTCACTCTGCTCTAAAGTACTGCAGAAGCTTCGGTGCGAGGTTTGCACAAGACTTTTATGTCTAAGATTGGACTCAAACCTTGGTCAACAAATTCTCAGATCGAGAAATTCCAGCAAATCGGCTAATATTAAGCTAAATTGTTAATTTTTTTTTGACGAAACAACCAATTTTGTTAGCATTTATTAAAATCTTATCAAAAGATCTCGGAAAATGAACTCTATGGCTTTTCTGTGTCTAGGGGAAAACGTTCTAAAACAATCCTCATGAAGGTTTTTGATTTTCCGCCTTTGTTTTTGAGACTTTTTTGCGAACATTCGATAATATTCGATAAATGCTCGTTTTCCTGCTCTGCTGGGCTGCTGTTTGTAATGTTGTAAAAATGTTTTTGTCTTGTTCTAACAATCTAACATCAGCAGTTAGCATTAACCAAGCCACACATTCATTTAACCCACAAATTAAACGCTTTCTTGGTATACGCTAGATAACACACACATACACACTCGCTGCTAGAAACAACTCACCCCAGAATTACAGTAACCAATTCTTAAAGAACTTTACTAATATTAAATTGTATTCCTATCTTCAACTAGCGTCCTGCGACCGGCCAACAATCTAACCATCACAGGCGGCCACCATTACAGTCCTCGAAACTCAGTGGAAAACGACGCCTGGACGCATGGTGAATCTTCAGAGTTTGGTGAATTTGCCGATGAGGATGATTATGATGAGCATGATGAGCATGAGGAGGAGGAGGACTATGCGGGCCCCGAATCGGATGATGTATTCGAGTTGGATGCAACGGAAGTGGCCAACCAGTAGGCAACCAGCGCAAACGTGATATATTAATTCGATACATAATTAACTAGATATGTACAACATATAACGTATTTCTTAGCCAGCAGAGTGCTGCGATATACATAAGTCCGTAGACCAGGCCAATAATGTTTGCTTAATGAATGTAATAAACTGAATATGAAATCTGATTTTGTTTTATGGTATGTCAAGCTGTCAAAAGGAATTCAAATACTCAAAGTGCTACCCAAACAGTTGACTGAACCACCAGGGAATTGAACAGCTGGACTAGTTTTTCATATATACAAATATGTTCTTTGTTTTTATTTCGTTTTGTTTCAAAAAGAATGAACTGTCTGTAACATAAGCTATGTAGATTTATATCAATTTATAAACATGTAAAACGTAGAGTGCTTGGCTTGATAAAACAAAACGTCCTAAGTTGTTGAAAATTATATTTAATTAGCCGCAGCTTTTAAACAGCATAACAGTTGATATACAGAACATAAAATAAATATATATTGATTTCTTAAGCAAGTGGAAATGATGTCCAGGCAGCCGCTCGTTAATTTTAGATTTAAAGGATTGAAAAGTAAAATGCAAATATTGACTTGTAAACATACTTTGAATGCATTAAACTCTTTTGTATTTGAAAAGGAAGTATAGTCCAGGCATATTTATGCATGAAATACTGACCAGACAGATTTTTGATTTGTTTTAGGGGACTGTCTTAAAGGCTTAAGTTCAAAATGTGTGTCAATTTAAATAATGAGAAACCAGAACCAGAATAATAGGGGGAAAAGGGTGAAAATGAATTTTTAATGGTACATAAACAGAAAACTATTCACTGCACCAAAAATTTGTAAAACCCTTAAAGAAAGGTAATGTTATTACCTGTAACTTTGTCTTTGAAAATTTTTGTCTAAAAGCAATAGTGTCAGAGCTGCAGGTCATATCGCGTTTCCAATATGGCGGCCGTTTCCAATGACATCAAATTTGAACTTAAGCCTTTGACACAGTCCCCTGCAACATATACAAAATTTAGCTGGTCATGCATTAAAAGATACTAATTAGAATGGCGAAGAATGGAAGTAAAACATTGCAAAAGAGCACTTCCGGTTGGGATACCCTCATTAGTTTCTCAAGCTATCGGAAACGAAATTCATAGCCTACTTTTAAGGGAGCAGTTTTCCAATGCATTGGTTCAGCTGGTTGATCTAATGAAAAAGGTCTTCTAGGTCTTGACTAGCCATTGCCGCCAGCTTTGAAGTCATTTTTTATACATTTATCTAATATTTAATTTAAAAATGCAAAACTGCCGCCTTATCCAATGATAAAGAGAGCCTTTCAAGCACCAACTCAGACCTAGAGGTTAAAACGCAAAATAATTGCTAGCCAAGTTAGTCCGTCTTTCTAGTTCAACTTTAACCCATTCTTAGGCTCCTCCGTCTAAAGTGTTTCGCGAGCGAGCTGCCTGGTTCTCAACTTCAAACTGATCAACAGCCGTCTATCAAACATTTTTTGAAATATTTTGTATATTTTTTTAAAACTTATAAAAACAAAGAACAATACAAAAAACAGAACTGTTTACTCAATATAATTTGTCTGGTTGATTTTTTTTTCGAACACAAATATTTTTAGATAAACAACAATAAACGAAATAAATATGTAAATAAATTTGAAATCAAATGTGTTTTAATTTGAAATATAATATTTGTGCGATATTTCTATACCAATCTCTAGTGTTAGGAAGTACCTAGCTATTTGTATCCCTTTTACCTTCCCTCGGTATTTTTTACTTTTTCCTTACCTAAATCCAAATTTTCCAAATTTTTATTTTTTCAGCTCTTTACCTCTGTTTAAAGGTAATTTTTGTACCACTGTCATGTAAAATGCGCGTACCGTGCGAAGCAATGGAGTAACACACACTTGTGCGTCAGTGTAGATGTCCCGCACAAAGCAAAAATGGCAAATGCCAACGGGAAATGCTCCGCGAACTAGTTCAGCGATCGCGCTGCCGACGTCGCTTGTACTTTCTTCCTGCCTCCTGTTCGTTTTTCGTACGCGTACGTGCGCGTGCCCAGTTGCAGTTGGTTTTTTGTTTTGTGTCGTAATAAATTGATTTAAAAGTGTAAAAGTGCTAACAAATCAAAGATAAATGTCCTCTACAGTGTTTCCTTATCGAGGAAGCGTTTTTCTGAGGCTATTGTTAATATTGTTCAAGCGCACTAGTTGAGCAATCGCGCAGCCAACATCGTTTGTGCTTTCTGCCCGCCTCCTGTTCGGTGTTCTCGCTCTCTCTCGTGTGGCGTGTACGTGCGCGTGCCCAGTTGCAAATATTTTTTTGTTCTTTTTGTTTTGTGTCGAAATAAATTGATGTAAAAGTGCAAAAGTGTTAACAAATTAAAGATAAATATCCTCTGCTATCCTTGTTCAGAGGTTATTGTGTTAATATTTCGCCATTACACTGGCTCTCGTTCGTTTGTCGTTCGCTCGCTTGCCATTCGCCGCCATTTTGAGTAGTTGCAAAAGAAATTGAATAAAAATTTCGTGATAAATAATTAAAGCGCTGATGCGATGAGTGTGTTATCAGGAATGTACATACATATGTAATAGTTAGTTATGGCCATTTCAACAGAAATTATCAAGTGCGGCATTATATCAGGTAAGTTCGTTGCTTTAAGACACTCTCACAGTTAGCCACAAGCCAGGTCCGCTGTCAGTTAGAGGTGCGCCTTGCAAAACATTTCTTAAAATGTAATTGCCTGGTCCAGCTTGGGGGGAAGGGCACCAAATTCAACCAGCAGGGCAGCATTAATTGCGCAGCAGATTTTTGTTGCCGTATTTTGCTGTTGGCAGTCGGGTGTTTGACTAAGTATTGCTTTTAGTCAGAATAACGGTTAAGCGCTACAAATTGGCTACATAGTTGGTTAAATTTATACTTTTCTTTTTAAGAACAACTTAAAGCTCATCTTGAATGTTATGTCAGAGGGTTTACATTAATATATATATAGTCCGTTTGCATATTCTTTCATGCAAATATGTACTTCTATAAGATATCCACAATGAAATTGCACAATTCTCAAGCAACTTAGCTCGAGACATCCAGTGTGCATTTTTATTATAAAATAAATTACTGCAAATATTTCCCCAAACAGGAATGCCAATCCAAACTTGACGACTTCAAAATGCAAATTTGCAAGCAAATTATAAATACATTTGGAAAATTTTAATATTGCTGAAAGCAAACACAAAAACTTTGGAATTTCTGAAATGTGAACTTTCGGATAAACAATGATTGCATTTTAATTACAAAAGCTCAAGAATGTCAGTTTGAAGTGGGAGTATCACAACATCGTTACGGAAACGCCAATTAGAGAGATTTTGCTGTGGCGTGGAAAACAAAACCAAAAAAACAATCAAGTGAAATGTGTCAAGGGGGTCGAATTAAGCTATACTCAGCAGTTGGTCGCAGAGGAAATAATAAAGTTTCATTGGCATGTTGAGTTTAAATAATGAGATTAACTTGTTTTTAGAAAAGTTTGTGATATGATTCTTGAATTTTTTTGAACCCTTTTTCGGTTGAAATATGTCTATTTTAATAACCGGATATAGAGACAATCCAGAAAAAAAGCGTGTCAGAGTTCTAGATCCGACGAGATAGAATTTATCCCAATTTGTACTTAAAAATGTAAGTAAGCTTCTTTATTAACCCTTTACATGGTGGTGATGGAGATCTGCATCATACCGAATTAATACAATTATTTTCCAGTGTGGATTATAAAATTGTCAATCATGAATTTTATGCAGTTCAGCAACATTCCTTTTTTATATTAAAAGTGTTGGTAACCCTAAATTATGTCGGTAACTCAACAGCTGATCACTTTTCCCGCCAATTTTGTGAATGTGGTAAACTCAATTGGTTGGGCAGTTTCTCATTAATCTACATTTTAATCATTTCTATGAAATCCATTGGTTTGATTTGCAAAAAATAAAATTGTGCTAGTTCAGAATAGTTAAAAAAATATATAAAAAGCTACTTTACTAGAAAAAATTGATTAGCTGAATTTCAGGAATTTTAGAAAGGTTTTTTGGAATCGTTTTCGTAAGGACGATCTAGGATTCGTGGATATTTGAAATTCATATCAGTTAACCTTTGTGGCCGTACCACTAAAAATATGAAGTGAAATATATTTTAGGTCCACCCATTTTAAAATGGGGTTTAAAGGGTTAAAACCACCTAAATTAAGTAAGAAACATTCTTAAATCGAAGAACTACCCTTAATTTAATCCAATGAGTAGAAACGTTCTTGTATCAAGCACATTTTTGTACTAACAGAATGCTGAATAAATTTAGACAAGCGTGTTCTTAATTTAATAAACAAGATTTCTTCGTTGAGTACAAAATAGGATTACAGAGCGAATTTGTTACTAAAATTCTCAACAGGTTCTAACACTTTTCTTATGAATTGATGGTATCGAATCTTAGTCTTTGACTAAGCTCTGTCCAACCTTCTTTGATTTAATACAGAGACCTCATTTCAAGAACAATTTTGGAAGAGGCTTAGAATTTTATGAGTTAAACATTTAAGACTTGATTGAAATACTTTTATTTTGCTTCAGGTATGTACTGGAGCATATATAATTATATTTGCCGTCCTTTCAAGTTGAAAGTTGCACGAAAAAATATGAAAACGATATAGAATGTACCAAAAAAGCCATAAAAAGGGATTTTGTTACACAAAAATACTGAACCGATAGCTAAAGATCGATAACAAACGTATATCGATTGTACGAAAAGCCAGAAAGTCCGGCAACCCTATGACCGCTCAGCTGTGTGCTTCTATTTCACCTGATTAGTCAGCTGAGCAGATCTGATGGTTCTTTGACGCCTGTTTACAAGGGCTGTGAGCAACTCGGACGAAAACTCAGCTGAGATATCAGAACCGAACCGTAAATTCGGTGAATTAATCGACGCATTTTATATAAACTAATAAACTTTCAAATTTAAAGAACTTCAAGCTGTTGCATATACCTCTTCCATTAATGGGAACCACGTCAAGAATTTCTGTCTCGCCTGGTGTGAGGAAATTGTATGGAAATGCCCCTCTAAAAGCAACAAAATCTGAATAAAATGAAGCAAATCTAATTTAATTAAATAAAATGGAAATGTAAACAACAATTTAAACAAATAAACTACCAAACAAATACCAACATGGAAAACAATCTGTGGAAATATTTAAATGAACATTAACAATTAAATAAAGTTATTATGCAAGTTGCCTAATTAATGGAATATTTACACACAAAAGTTCAAATTAGATAAATATTTGCTAGAATTGGTTTATTTATCCACCAAAAGAATAGAATTAAATATAGTATGCATAATTGTGGTATAATGAGGGTTGGCCCATTGGGTTGGTTGGGAAATTGGAGAGAAATAGTTGGCTGGGTGGGTTAATCAGTTCAATTGGCAGAAAGAGTAGCCAGAAGAAATATATATACATTTTGTATCTATTCTAAATTCTACTTGAGCTGCCATACTAGTTTTACTTCATTCAAATTCAAGATTCCCCCAGAGCAAGCCCCACAAATGTTTATTAATTATAATGCTTGTTAATGTTTTTTTTTTGTTCTTCAAGTTGATTGTTTATAATGTCTGCTATTTTGGCAAACCTCAAGCCATTATATAGAAATCCCCTCATGGTTTCTTTGCCTTAATATTTTCCATTGAAACGATTAGACTTCTGTTGGCTAGCAGCGAGAGGGGGAGAGGTGTTCTTTTTTTTTGGTTTGTTTAGTCTGGGCACTTTGGCAGCAGGTTTATTTACGACTATTTTGCATTTGAAGATTTGTGATATTCCAACAAATGATTCGTAATGCATTAACTCATAAACTTGGAGAAAAATGATTGAAAGAATTTCGGAAATGTCTTGAAATTGATGTGCCACATTGCTCCTCAGTACTTGACGGAGGAGCACTTAAGTGAATAGGCCTGATATATGGCAGAACATTTAAATGCATTATTTATTGATCTGGATAGAGACGTTTAAAATTATAATACAAACTGGGATTGTATATATCATACATGGGATGTTTCATAACGAAATGTTTGAAATGCCAGCGTTCAGCCAGTAAGGCACAAATCGATATGAAATAGCCCATACCCAGGGCCACAAATGAGCTCCAGAATTTGTGTAAGTTCATCAGGGCCTCCGGAGGGGCCTGCTCTTCAGCCGGTAATCCTTCGATAGCATCGCGTAGCCATTTGGCAATTAAACCTATGGGGGATACAGAAAGATACAGAGTTTTATATTTGTTCGCATTCTCATAGAACCTACCGCCTTCCGTCAGATATTGTATATAGGTGTCCACATGCTTCTTGAGAGCCGAATTCTTCTCCAGGGCTATCACCACCGGCATGTAGACTACGCATTCGCGCATTATATGCAAAGCCGCCGAGTTAACGCCTCCGGAATCATCTGCAACGCGCAGATAACGCAGATAGAACTCATTATCATAGTAGGCGCACTGACCCCTGGCAATGCGAGCAATCTGCGGATGGGCAAGGCGTATGATAACAAGTTTTTTATTAGCTTTAAGTGGGGTCTGGAGTCATTTATATAGAATAACAACTTGAGTCGGTTACCACGTCAAGTGGTTCTTATGGTGTCAACTACAGAACTTAAAAGACAGGAAGTCAAAAGTGGCAGAAATAGAAAAGAAAAGATAAAAGAAAATTGGAAAAGCATAGTTTTCATAATTGTAGTAGGAGTTGTAATGTTTTAAATGTGTCTCTTAAGCACCTTCTAACCATCTGACTTGTAGAATACTTCCTTGTTGAGGGTATAATTATTTTTTGTTACCTCATAGAAAGAGAATTTTCTAAAAGATCTAGAAGATTCAGCTAGAAATGAGCTTCGTCGCTGATAAAAAAGTGGAAAAGTGGAGCTTTTGATAATAAAACGAGAAAGCCAAGCTAACTTCGTCTGTGCCGAAGTTTTTATACCCTTGCAAGTGCTCGCTTAAATATTTTCAAAAAATATTTTTTATCCCATTTTCCGACCGATCGTTCGTATGGGAGCTATATTATATAGTCATCCGATTTGGACAAAAACTTGTAGAATTATGCAAAAGCATGAGAAACAAATAAATACAAAATTGCAGGATGCTACCATTAAAAACAAAAAAGGTTTTCTAACTAAGACTGTTTTTCAGACCCATCTTTTGTATGGCAGCTATAGTTGTCCGATTTTATTATAAAAAAACATATAAAACCTACGATTACAAAGTTTGGAGACGTTTCCATTAAAAAGAAAAAAGTTTTTCATACTAAAACTAGTTTTCCGACCAATTGTTCCTATGGGAGCTATGAGATATAGTCATCCGATCCGGTCGGTTCCGACATATTAGTAGTGTGCAGCAAAAAGAAGACTCTGTGCAAAATTTCAGCTCGATAGCTTTAAAACTGAGAGACTAGTTCGTGTAGAAACAGACAGACAGACGGATAGACGGACGGACAAAGCTCAATCGACTCAGCTCGTCACCCTGATCAAGAATATATATAGTTTGTGGGGTCGGAAATGAATATTTCTATGCGTTGCAAACTTCTGGGCAAAATTATAATACCCTTTGCAAGGCTATAATTAAATAATCTGGTAGTTTTGTTTTACAGAAAAAATAAATTACAGACCAAACATGTTTGACAGTAACATGTGACACGAAAACAGCTGAGCTGCCAAAAACAGTATTGCTAATCAGAAAGTTGCTAAAAAATTACACTTTATGACTGTTTTTTCATAGCAAACGGATTTTAAAGCTGTTCAAAACTGTTTCCAGGTATATGAAGTATTGGGCTGAACTAAATATTTATCGTATTTGAGCATATTGTATAGAAAATGTTTCTTAATCTTAACGTTAGGCTTGGAGACTTTACAAGTTTCTCGAAGAAATCTTAAATAATTTCTTGTCATATAAGCCTTATATTCAAGACTTCGGGGGTATCTTTAGGCTATAAGCTATATCCACATATAACACCACAATTACAGCGCTTTTGTGCCTGAAAAATTGTTTAATTTTTACATGGTTTTTTGAAAAGGCAATCATTGCCTGGACACTAGTATTATTTAAAGTTGAGTTGCTAGGATTGCATTCGATCCTGCTACTGGATTGGATCCAGACTTATTTGCTCGAAATACTCTATAGCATTTCACGCTTTGTCTTAAAGATCTTAAAGTATGTCTGGCGTATGACAATAGTGTCAACTCTACCACCATAAAGTGACTTAAACTGTATAAATAAGTACCACAAGGCAATAATATTAGACTTTTTACCCTATATTAAACGGTTGGTGGTGATTCTAGATGATTTTCGTGTACTAAACACGAATCTGTTTTCATAAATGTTAGTAGCTTTAGCTTAAAAAGCAAATTCTCTCCCATTTTAGTCGCGATTTTTGGGGAACGTATACTTTTGTTTTTTGTTCTTTGATCAAATCGTATAATATAACTTTCTAGCTTTAAAATAACCTATCTGAAACATTTCTGCGATTTTTTTAAAGGAAGATGTGATGTGAGAAAGTTTTCAAAAACTGCTTACCAGATCCTCGCTATACTCCTGCACTTCCATATGTGCGCCCACTTGTTGTGCTACACTATCGCTGGCATCCAAGAAGAATTGCCTATTCTCGGCTGATCCAGCTGAGGGTGGTATATGAGAACGTAGCAAATTCTGTAGCGTATCTATGGTCACCCTGAAAAGTAGATATGAGATGAAAAATCAAACCACAAATCAAAACTTCACGCTACACTCACCTATCGGCCGGATTAGCTAAAATGGCTGTAAAACTGGCCCGATAGGTGGCCACCAGCAAAATGCAGTAGATCCAATACCAACCGGTCATTACGCGCAGTGGCCAATTGCGTGGCATGCGTGGCAGGGCCACATACAGCAACATGCTGTACGTGAGAAGTATGCAATGGGCATAATCATCAAACAGATCTCGACGATCCGCCTTGGCCAAGGGCGGACGATAGCGATTGAGCGCAATGCGAAAACTTAAACGACGATAACTAAGCTCATCCACTCGATTTCTAACACCATTTCGTCGCAGGCAGCGAAAGAACTTAAGCGACTTCTCGGTGTCAGCCATGGATAGGGCATTGAGGTAGCTAATGGCATAGAATACAGAACCCACTACCACCAGGGAGAGTAAAACCCCGGCCCACATGCCACCACTAAAGGGCAGAATAAAAGTTTGCCAGGAAATGTCTGCAGAGGATTCGGGAGTTAAAAATGTTAAGCACTCGAAGTTGTGGGGCACACTAAGCTCCACCAGTTGTAGATAGACTTGGAATAGATGCAGATCACCCAAGGCAAGACGTGCCTGATGATGGACCTAAGAAATCAAGTTAGATCAAGTTGTTGGTAGAGAAATAAGGACTGACCAGCTCTGCTATGAGACCTGTTTGAACCAATAGGGTCACATTCTCCTGTTCGGGAGGTAGTTCCCAATCTCTGGCAGTGCTGTCATTCAGATGATAATATTTGGGTCGAAAGTTCAAAACCTGAGCCAGGGCATTCAAGATTTCTATTTCCACACCTTGATAGGTATTTGTGGCCTTCACCCACTGCACCATGGGCACATGCTCAGCCAAGGCCACCGGCAAAGGGGCAGCTGTACGTGAAATGCAAGAATAGAATGAGAGGAAGAGATGAAAGCACCATAATCACCTCTCAAGTTTTTGGTCTTATCTTCAAAAAGTTTGCTTCCCCGTAGACGATTTCCCTTGCTCCATAAGCCCAGCTCTTTGATCACCAATACCCCACTTAAGATACCCGGATAGGCTATGGTGGAAATGCTGAAACTAACAGAAGATGACTTATGCTTATGCTGAAACTCAACTTGACCTACCTCTGATCCTGCAGTCGCCTAAGGAATATACTCTGCACAAACACAGTCCACAAATCCAACATATCCTCCACAAAGAGTCGTGCATCATGCAGCAAAACAAACTTCCTTTGCATATTCAGTGCCCGACTCTCGTACACAAATCGAAGTAGACGTTTCACTTGCCAACCATTGAGTATGGTTATCACATGGACATCACAGTTACTCGCCTTGAGGGAGCGCAATATGAGGTGTAACTGTTGGTTGGGATGCAGCAAATCCTCGCTGGAATTTACACTTATCATGTAGTAGGGATAAGCATGCCGACCCACCGCCTCAAAGTAACTCCCATCATAGATGTCGTAGTGTAGCTCATCCGTGATGATGGCAAAGCAACTTTGTACATTTGATGCCCAAAGTAACTGGGAGAGCAGCTGCTTCAGTTGCTCCTGATAAATGTCCAATGGTAGCTGAGGAAAGAAACTGGACTGGCACTGGCATGAAACTGTGAGCAGCAGCAATAGCAAAAAGCCATGCATTTTATGCTAAACAAGAACACGCACTGTTGGCTTTTAGTGGGTACCTCCTCTGGTCAAGTGGTTAAACCAGCGCAGCCCATTTGGTATGTAGATCTAATTAAACTTTTGCCTGAACTCGCCCAACTTTAACTGTCAGTCGTTGAGTTGAGGCGACGTAGTGTCCTACTTTTGGGTCAGTTGGCCTGCTTTTTGAAAACATTAAGGATTTAATTGGGGTGGTATGTAAAGGATTCAAGGAGAACCATTTCAAATCAATGAACATCCAGCAGAATCTTATAGTCCAAATATGAGTGCAATCTCGATTGTATTAAAATATCACTATATACTTCAAGTGGAACCCTTCCAATCGGTGTGTGTGTGTGATTATACAAACCAGACAGCTAGTTGAACTAATTTCATTATCTTAATGGGGGGGATTATTAAATTATTCAGGTTTGCTGCAAAAACCTTGTTGTTGCTGCTGCTGCTGCTGCTGTGCCCTATCAATGACTAATCTGTTCAGTTTGCCTATGTACATATATTTCTACTATATCTATGCATATGTATGTACTGTGTTTCATTGAATAAAACTTAATCAGCATTTAATTAAATGCACAGAAACAAACAAAGAAGGGGAGGGGCTGGCGTAGGGGGAGGCGAGAATTGTGGGAGCTGAGCGAAATGAAACGCGATTTGGTTGATTATGTAAATCAATTGAGCAGCGAGATAAAAACGTTTTTGCTGATAAATCGAAATCGTCGTTCTTTACGTATTATTTTCCTCTTTGCTTTTATTTTGTTTTTTGCTCTCGGCTTAAATGGTAACGATTTTTATATAATCACTTTTGCCAGTTGTTTGACTAGCATTTTATTTTGATACCCAACAAACAAACGACATCAGCAGAGAGGAGCGAGCCTAGTAGTGTTTCTGTATACAAAAATGGAAAAGGGGAAGTTTGCGTTTAGAGGGATCAAATGTGTGAGTGGGGTTAAGTGTATGGTTGTTGATAGTTGGATAATTATCCATTTACAATATTTAATTTCAAATTAGTTGCTTTAAATGAATCGTTTAACTACACGGTTCGAGGGGTCAAACTCAAGCTTGCTGGTTGTTTTTATGTTTTGCTCAGTGATAACAGGTTATCTTTGAAGGAAACAAAATGCCAGTTGGCTAAACAAACCATCCGAAATGTTGACGCTGTCCTAATATGCTATCATATTTTTTGATAACACACTAAAAAACTGTCACTTTAAGAGTTTTTGGACTTTGTAGGAAACTAGAAACAGGAATGCAAAGGTGTTTTGAACTAAACCTCAAACCGAACCATCGTTTTTACGAACAAGCTGGGACAAACCGAAACACACTAAGCAAACTGGTTCGGTGAGTTTTAAGTTACTTGAGTTTACAATTGCGCTTAAATAAACCTCGCTGATAGACCCTCACTAGGATTGATCATCCAAAGAGCGAAACGCATCTTAGCGATGCCGAATAGGTGTAGCTTTTAAGCCGGAGTTTGAAAAGCCTTGCAGCACGTTTTCCCAACAAAGACTACTTTTCGAACTTTACTTTTCTATGGGAGCTATGCTACATAGATGTCCGATTTAGGCTTGTTGATAATATATCAAAATATCAGTATATCGATATTTTTTACAAAAAAATAAATATTTATATCGAAATATTTTTTTTCCTGATATATCGCATATCGATATTATTTGGAAATATATTTTTTGATATTGTGGTTGGTCACACTACACTTAGAAATCTTAAAAAGAGAAGATGAGCGCGGCAAAGAGCTTTTACACAAACAT
>JAWNNO010005112.1:0-397688 GCA_035044985.1 Lordiphosa fenestrarum | reverse complement strand
TTGCTGTCAGTTTGAAATGTATCTTCAGCAAACTTTGCACTAACTCCTTAAGTACAGATACGCTGCACATTTGGTGAAACCGGTCGGATCGGAAAGATCTGTCGAAAAACTAGTTTTAGTAAGAAAAAGTTTTTTCTTTTCAATGGAAACGCCTACAAACTTTGTATTTCTTAGTTTGCTATGCTTTCCCCTGATTTTACCAAGTTTGGTTGAAATCGTAGTTCTATATAGTATAGCTGTCATAGAAAAGTAGAGTCTGAAAAGTAGTCTTAGTGAGAAAAACTTTTTTTATTTTAAATGGAAACGGCTTCAAACTTTGTAATTCATAGTTTGCTATGCTTTCCCATGATTTCACCAAGTTTGGTCGAAATCGAACTTCTATATAGAATAGCTGTCCTACAAAAGTAGAGTCTGAAAAGTAGTCTAAGTAAGAAAAACTTTTTTGTTTTTAATGAAAATGTGCTTAAAATTGGCATTTATTCATTCGATATGCTTTCGAACAATTTTACAAAGTTGTCAGAATCGGTTGACTATAGCATATAGCTGTAGTACGCATGATTGGTCATAAAAGAAGTTCTATTGAGAAAAACTTGTTTGTTTAAAATGGAATCGACTCCAAATTTCTTACATATTCGTTTGTTAGGCTTTTGCATGATTCCACTAAGTTTGGTTGAAATCGTACATCTATATAGCATAGCACCCATAAAAAAGTAAGGTCCCAAACGTAGTCTTAGTTAGAAAAACGTGCTGCAATGGTATACAAACTTGGGCCAAGCCGAAGTTTTGTTTTACAGTACTTTGGCTATTATTGTCCATATTTGCTGCTGCTTTCAGCCCTAGCTTAAAAAAAAGCTAGTGGAAAGCTCATAAAAATAGAGAAAATATAAAACCAGCTTATACTTCAGTTTATTTTCAAATTAATCTCAAAGGTATCTGTAGAAGTTACAGAATAATATTCCAGTTACTTTTTGATATAAATAAAATTTTGATAACTATATCAAATTGGTTCATGGCCAAAATAGTGTTAAAACTTATCGCTTCCAACCGAAGATGCTGCACTAGAGTACCTGGGTTTCACATACTTGACAAAGCGCTCCTTGACGAACTTCCCCGACTGGTTCGGCTTGTTCGCATTGTGAATAGTTGTGGGTATCCTAGTTACGCGAAGTATCTTTTGATTGGCCATGCTTACGCCAAATTGAATTGATGAAATTTGTGTAGGTGAGTTGTGGGCTGGACGTACAGGGTTGCTCATCCTGGGAATCTTCAGAAGTTCCAACTGCAGTCGTCTTGCAATCCACATCCTCTGTAACTGATTCAAAGTTAACATGATCTGCTGTGCCATTTGCATCGTCTGTTGCGGTACACTACACAAAATCAGGAGAGGTTTGAAATGGTTAACACAACTAATATTCAGACTAACTTACATCTTCTGCTATAACAGAGGAATCTTGGGAGGGTTTGGAGCTCTGCTCATTTCTACCGAAATACGTGTCTTTGAAGGATTCTAAGAAACGCAAAAGATTCGGGTAATCATCGTTTGTAATCGAACCGTTGGTTGCTTCGGCTGGGCCATAGACTTCAAGATCATCTGTGGTTTCTTCCAATTCCACATTATTCATATTCGCGCTTTCTTCTTGTGTGTGGGAAGATTTTGTGTGCCAGTGATCTTGGTAGGATTTCATGAGGAGACTCATATCAGGACTTTCCTCTAGTGTTGGTGTATAGAGAACTTGACATGAATCTTCCGCTTCTTCACCTTCAATGTTGTGATTCATATTCGGATTTTCGTCTAGAGAATCTTTTGCTTCTTCACCCCTAATAAAGCGATTCATGTTTGGACTTTCCTCCAGGGTTGGTGTATTAAGCACTTTACTTGAATCTTCAATGTTGAGATTCATATGGCGACTTTCCTCTAGAACTGCTGAATACAGGGAATCTTCCGATTCTTCACCCCTAATGAAGCGTTGCATGTTTGGGCTTTCCTCTAGTGTTGGTGTATAAAGAATAGTGTCTTCACCTTCTATACCAGCAATCTTTGAACCCTTGGCGGAATCCTCAACATCTTCGTCGTCTGTAATTAACAAAAAAGGATTCAAGGTTTAAGTTACCGAAATAAGTAATTTACCAGTTCCCTCATTATTTTGTTGCAAAGCTCTTAAAACATCTGCCGCATCCAGAGAAAGTTTGATGTTAACGTGAAGCAACCCACCGGCTGCCACTTTATCATCTGAATTACTTGATCTTAGATCAATCATCACCTCCTCATCTGGTTCCACATACACATCTGGTGTCCTCTCATTGAGTGCCTCTTCAAACCTCGCCTCAATATTCTCGGTGAATTCTCTAATTGTTTCGCTTAGCTGAGACCGAAAACGACTTCTCTTTAAGGCGAGGTCTGACATTTCTCGTTTCATTCTTGTGGCGGAATCTCTAGATGATTTGGTGGTTACCTTTGAGGAGGCATGGTATTTGCGGGCGCCCAACATATCTGTTACTTTCGTTAATGTTTGGGAGCTCTGTCTATAAAAACTTGACAGGCGAATAGCCTCACAACTATGTTTACGTCGCATTACTTTGGGTTCCGGTTTCGTGCCCTTAAGTATAACCTCTACGGCCCATAGGCAACTAGCTCCTGGTTTTGCCTGCTGGAGTGGTTGTATTTTCACCATATCCGCTGGAAATAGAAACCACTGGCAACTTCTATACAAAACGTTTGCTCCACCTTCTCTTACCGTAGTGGGTGAAGGGTCTACTATTATCCAAGACAGACTGTCTAGCCTGAGGTTGAGATGTTGCACCATTCAAAGCCGTTTGGGAATTGCTCTTCAGCCCCAACTGTGACCACAGGCGTTGCAAAGGACCTGCAAGGCAATTTAAAACTAATCTGTAGATCCAACTGCATTATAAGACTTACGGACTAGACGACTGGGATTCTGCGAACTTAAGCATTTGTGATAAAAACCAAACTGGTTTTTCGGCAACATCTTAAAACACTTTTTAGAGTTAAAATTTCACAGGTAAATTTTGATCTGTTCTGTTTGCCGAACTGTATAAAACTAAAATTTGGTTTGCTGTGCCTGTCCAAGTAGCTGACACTTTGGATTGAGTGCTAAGCAAACGCCAACTTGGTTCAGTTGAAAACAATTTTTGAATCATTTCGTTATGCAATATTTCTGCTTCCGACTCTGGTTCTAAGTTTTACTTAGTTTGTAAGTTAATTTTAAATTGCAGCAGATATATTTCTGTTGAAAACTTTAAGTACCCTCCCTACCTACATTAGGCCTGATCCATAATATAAACCACTCCAAAACTGTCAAGTAAGTACCTCAACGAATCTCCTTACACTTGAATATGCTTTGATTTTTTCGTTTCTTATGTCGTCGTTTGCCTGTAAAAGTCTTGCATGCCTTAGAACTAGTTTTCGTTTTGATTTGAAATACAAAAAAAATGAAGCAAAATTTGTTTTAAAATAGGTTGTGTAACTCCAATCCCCCCCCCTATATTTTTTAGCAGCAAATTGAATATATCTAGTTAGTTAGCTAGTCAATTGGTCGCTGGATCAAACTCTGACCCGTCTTTCAGACACACAACTCACATACACACACACACACACCACACACACTTTGCCTTAGCTTTGACCTAACACAAAATTAATCGAAACTGTTTTGAATTTGTTGATACTTTCGTTCAGCTTTTGCGTAACTTTAGCTCACCGATGAGCGCTATGACCGCCAGTCGTTGTCCCACACCGTTTGCATTTCCCTTTACACCGTTGGGTCTAAGCTTGTTCGATATCGATCCGTCCAGAATATTGAGCCTACTGCATCATCAGACCTGGCTGGCCGAAGAGGCGTTACGGTGAGTACAAAAATGATGCTAAATTAAGAATCATAGAATATTCCAGCCATTAAATTATTCTCCATTATATATTGCCTGCTTTTCAATAGTTTCTACAGTTTCGTTCTTCACTTCAAGACATTAGAATAGATTAGTTGCAACTTTAACAGATTTGTAGCAGCGTAACACAGCACTATTAGTGCTAATGTTACGCGTGATGTGTGACGCAAAGTATTTTTTTCTCTTTAATACATTATAATATATCAGTTGCAGCTTTAACAGATGTTGAACAGCCTAAGACAGCGCTTTTAGTATTATTGTTACACGTGATGTGTGACGCAAAGTTATCTTTTTCGTTTTAATACATTAGAAAACCTAAGGCGCAGCTCCTCCAGTTTATCAACAGTGAAACACAGCGCTTTTAGTGGAATTGTTACACATGATGTGTGACGTTAAGCTTTATTTTTCGCTTTCATTTACCAGGAATACATCTATTGCTGATTTAACATACTTTCAGATACTTGAAAACATCAGCTTTAATAGATTTTCAACAGCGTAACAGAGCGTTTTAAGTGGTATTGTTACTCGTGATGTGTGACGCAAAGTATTCTTTTCTCTTTAATACATTAGAAACATCAGTTGCAGCTTTAATATATTTTGAACAGCTTAAGACAGCGCTTTTAGTATTATTGTTACGCGTGATGTGTGACGCAGAGTTTTCGATTTCTCTTTTATACATTAGAAAAATTTAGTCGCAGCTTTAACTAGAAATCTGCAGCCTAAGACAGCGCTTTTAGTAGTACTGTTACGCGTGATGTGTGACGTAGAGCTGTAGCTTTCTCTTTTAGACACAAGAAAAGATCAGTTGCAGCCTTTGCTAAGTATTTGCAAAGTGTTCTTAGCTAATTATTACGCGTGACGTGTGACGCAACGCTTTACTTCACTTATGTTATTTACGCATGACGTGTGACAGAATTCTAAATATATATATTTCGCTTCCTCTCTTGAAAACCTAGAACACGCAGCCTGTTGGCAGCGCCGAAGGACTTCACCCACCGTTTTACCACCCTTAGCGATTTGCTGACCAAGGATTATCAACCGGCCAACTATGCCAAGCAACAGCAACAGTCCACCACACCGAATGCGAACCCAACTCTGAACCGTTCCAGCGAAACACAGTACAAACAGCAACACCAGCAACCTCAAACCGGCGCCTTCAGCATGCGTTACCCCACGCCCACGGCTTTCTATCAACAGCAGCAGCAGTCCAAGGCAGCCAAATCCTCGCCCTCGCCACAGCAAATGGCCACCAGTTCCACTGCCATTTCAGTGGATGCCTCATTGGAGGCCAGCAGCGGCAAACGCAATTCGGCTGACAGCGATGATGTGACCATAGTGGAGCTGCCCAGCGAACGTAGTGCCCAATTGTATAAGGAGTCGCTGGAGCAGCTGTTACGTCGCCGGGCGGCCAACAACAGCACACCCGGCTCGGTGTCCGGTACGGCCTCCACAGCAGGAGCAGCTGCTGCAGCAGCAGCAGCAACAGCTGCCGGCAGCGTCATAGTCGATGCCAGCAACCTGAGACAGTATACCCAACTCTTGCTGTCCGGCGGCGCCAGTTGTACGGACACCTCGAGCAGCTGCAAGGAGAAGAGCTCTTCGTCGTCTACCTCATCCACCCCACCGCCGACCAGCTCCTCATCCTCTTCGCTGTTGGCCCAGCATCAGCAATTGAGTCACATGCTAAAGAGTCCCTCGGACACCTGCTCGTCGCTGTTCAGTGAGCCCATCGAGGAGGAGACCCGGTGTGTGGTGTGTAATGCACACTTCCCCAACGTCTGGCTGCTGGAGCAACACGCCGCCTTGCAGCATCCACACGTGGGACCCGGCGAGGAGAAACCCTTCATTTGTGAGCAATGCGGACAGTCCTATCGCTACCGCAGCGCCTATGCCAAGCACAAGGAGCAGAATCATCGCGCCCGCCTGCCCGCGGATAAGCTCTTCACCTGCGATGTGTGCGGCATGCAGTTTCGCTATCTCAAGAGCTTCAAGAAGCATCGCCTGAATCATGCGCTGGAGCGTTTGCATGGCAAGAAAAGCGTGGGGGTGGTGGGTCGCCTGGGCACAGCCTCAACAGCGGCGGCAGCCGTGGCAGTGGCAGCGGCCGCCACATCGGCGCAACTCGAACAGGATGTGGTCACCAGCTCACAGGAGCCCATGCTGGCCGATGAGGGTGAGGATTTGCGCATCAATATTAAGCGAGAGGCTGGCACTGGAGCGGGCGAGGAGAACTCCACACAGGCCGAGGCCAATGCCGAGGAGCATGAGCAGGATAACACCATTGATTCGGCAGGCATTAGTTTGCTCTACAATGACAACAACTCGTCGGCTTCGGCCTCGACCAGCGCCACGGAGCCAAATATTAGCAGCTCTGATGGCATTCATAGTACAAACAAGCGGGTAAGTGGGAGAAAATTGACAATTTTCCAATGCATACTTTTGGGGGCGAGGCGGGCAATCAAAGGAAATTGCATGCATCGGTCAGTTTTATGGCCTCAGCACCAGGGGCAAATTACACGATTTTCAGGCACTAATCAAAATCGGTAAAGTATGGTGGATCTGCACTCTACTTTAGGTTTTATCCGTCTTATTTTTAAGTAAGAGACAAGACACAAAGACCATAAACAAGTAAAGCGTCAGATCAGGTAAAGATCTACAGAAAGCAGCAGCAGGAGAGCAATCGATGCCAGCGATTTGCGTCGTTTTTTTGCTGTGCAGCTAAAGCGCTGCCTTCTCTACGACGTAAGCCAAGTTTTCTCGAAGCAATAGTCATATTGTACGATCCTATTAAAGGAAGTTAAAAATATTGTATAGGCTTCCCACAAAGCGTGCCTCAAAAGTTTCAAAATACAAATGTAGCAACTGTAGGCATACTTACTAACGAGAAAGCTAAGCTAACTTCGTCTGTGCCGAAGATTTTATACCCTTTCAAGTGCTCGCTTAAATATTTAAAAAAAAAACTTTTTTTTCCCATTTTCCGTCCGATCGTTCGTATGGGAGCTATATGATATAGTCATCCGATTTGGCCAAAAACTTGTTAAATTATGTGAAAGCACGTGAAACAAACAAATACAAAATTGCAGGATGCTACCTTCAAAAACCCAAAAGTTTTCCTAACTAAGACTGTTTTTCAGACCTATCTTGTGTATGGCAGCTATACCATATAGTTGTCCGATTTTGATAAAACTTGGTAGAACCATAAAAAATAATAGAAAACTTACGTTTACAAAGTTTGGAGTCGTTTCCATTTAAAAGAAAAAAGTTTTTCATACTAAAACTAGTTTTCCGACCGATTGTTCCTATGGGAGCTAAGAGATATAGTCATCCGATCCGGTCGGTTCCGACATATTAGTAGTGTGCAGCAAAAAGAAGGCTCTGTGCAAAGTTTCAGCTCGATAGCTTTAAAACTGAGATACTAGTTCGCGTAGAAACAGACAGACAGACGGACAGACGGACGGACAAAGCTCAATCGACTCAGCTCGTCACCCTGGTCAAGAATACATATAGTTTATGGGGTCGGAAATGAATATTTATATGCGTTGCAAACTTCTGGGCAAAATTATAATACCCTTTGCAAGGGTATAAAAATCGGGACCGTTTTTGAGAAGAGATTCGTGTTCAGCTCGCGAAAATTATTCCGAATCACCACCAACCCTTTAATATACTGAAAAATGTCTTCTTTATGCTATGGCAGTTTCCAAAAAGCAGGGGGAAAAGCAGCCTAAGACAGCCACCAAACAGTAACCAAATAGTGACTGAACTGTGAGTAACAGTGACCAAAACTGTGAGTAACCGTGACTAGTAGAAATCGAAACAGCGACCAATTCAGTGACTAAAACATTTTGTAATTTGAACTCAGATTAAGGAGCTTTACTGGTAGCGGGTGTAAATCAGTGGTGGGCAGCAAATTTGAGTCTGGTAGCAAGCTAATAGCAACAACCGAAAGAACAACCCTCGAGTCGAGAGCCCAGACACACACATTTGTTTTTGCAGTCGTCTCGATAGCGCAGTGAGTGAGCGACAAAACGGCGAAACGCCATTGCCCAAAACGCCATAGATTTGTTGTTTATGCTTGTTTCGAAGCGTTTGAGCTTGTTGAGCTCTCTGCTTGTGTGTGGCGCCGCCAAAAAGCGAGAGCAGAGCCATGGGAGCAAGGGCTTGCCCATTGCTTTTGTGAAACGTCCAAATTTTGCAAAATTATCACACAAGTTTGGATTATAATGAACTTTTTCATGAGTTAAGATTAAGATTATAATTGTAAAATACCAAAACCAAAATGTGTCAGCTCCAGGGGTCGTACCCATGACCACCAGGCAGCCAGCTTCGATTCTCAAATACACAGAGAAAAAAGAGGATATTAAACAAGAAAGAAAGTCGGTCAAGCCCGACTATAACATACTCTGTACCAAGAAAATTTGTCTTTTGATCATAGCTCGAAAACCGTTCATCCGATCTTCTTAATTTCTTTGGCGGATCGATAAGTTATCCTAATAACTAAATATGTCCAGAAGGAACAAGCCATCTATCTTCAAAACTGTAGGAGATATGACGTTTTTTCTAAATTGCGGGGGCGGGAGGGGGCGTGGCCAAAATTGAAAATAAACTTGATCTGCCTGCAGACATAAGAAGCATATGTCCCATACATGTCAAACCTCTATCTCTTACCATCTCTGAGATCTGTGCGTTCATACGGACAGACAGACGGACAGACAGACGGACGGACGGACATGGCTATATCGACTCGGCTGTTGATGCTGATCAAGAATATATATACTTTATGGGGTCGGAGATGCTTCCTTCTGCCTGTTACATACCTTTGCACAAACTTATAATACTCTATTTACCTACGGTACAGAGTATAAAAATATCTATTAGATGATTTCGGGTATTCGTTTGGAAGGAATATGTCTTTAATAACCCTTTGTCATCCAAGGATATGAAAAACGATGATCATTTGGATGATTTAGCAGCTCCGCTGGATGATTAAAGGCATATTTAAGACATATCCCTTCCAATTGGATATTTTTGGAAATTATCCGCCTGCCGCTCAAAAGTAGGCAACAAAATGTGCAACTATTTTAATTTATGATTTTCTTTACCATTTTCACAGTCACGTCTGCACCACTTGGAAACGGATCCCTCCTACCATCACCATCACCACCATCATCACCATCATCATCAGCAGCAGCAGCAGCAGCAACAGCAGCAACAACAGCAACAGCAAACCCAGCAGCCCCAGCTGCCGCCACATCTAGCCCATGTCACACTGCCAATGGCCAATGCAGCGGCCGGTTCATCCTCGGCGGCTGCGGCAGCTGTGGCCGCTGCCAGTGCCAGTTCGGGTTCTGGCGGTGGTGGCGGTGGTTCTGGTGCTGCCACAGCCACCGGTGGCGGTGGCATCAGTTCGCTTAGCTCTCTCACCTCACTGATCAATGCCGAGCGCATACCGAATGAACAATTCTTGGGACTCAATCCGCAGGAGGCATCCATACTCAATTTTTTGCGTGTCGATGCGGCTGAGAGACAGCGTGATAAGAGGTAGGTTTGGGGTTTAAGAAATGCTGGCCAGCCGACTATACATGTCAATCCTTTTCTCCTAGGCCCGCCACTTCTCGTTTTGCCTGTCCATTTTGCGGCAAGTGTGTGCGCTCCAAGGAGAACCTCAAGCTGCACGTGCGCAAGCATACCGGTGAACGTCCGTTCGTTTGCCTGTTCTGTGGTCGCGCCTTTGGTGGCAAATCGGATTTGACGCGTCACCTGCGCATCCATACCGGCGAGCGGCCCTATCACTGTGAGTCGTGCGGCAAGTGTTTCGCACGAGCGGATTATCTGTCCAAGCACTTGACCACGCACATACACAATGCGCCGCGCTGAGATGAGGCGCGTAGGAGGCGGCTCCTACGCAGATAAGGCCCTACCACCCCATCATCCCCTCGAACTACCTGCACACACACACGCACACACACACACTAAAACACTAAAACACTCAGACACCACACAAGAGGCATAAATTACAGGAATTATATGGAAATTTATGTGTATAGAACTTAATTAATTACGATTATGATTATTAGATGTATGTGGAAGCAGATTTTTTTCAGTGTGGGCAACTATTAGCACGGGTATTAAAGTGTTTAAGCAACAAATCAAGAATATATTTAATCTAGCACAAGGTTTTTTTTTACTTTCTTTGTACGAATTTCGTTAGAACTAGGAAAAACGAGAAAATAGAGAGAACCACAGTGACAAGAAACTTCAACAACAGCAACAGCAACAACAACAACAACTACAACAACTACAAATGCAATATATACATACTTACAACAACAAACAAACAAAATAGTCTGTATTTTTTCACATCTGCCGTTTACAAAATAGCAAAATATATGTATAATTTTACACAATTGTTATAAACAAACAAACAAAACTGTTAACTACACCGCAAAAAAAAAACAAACACAAAAACCATAAAAAGATCAGCATTATTAAGCAACCAAACAACGGTTTAAGTTTAACAAATTATTATTTTTAGATGCATTTGGCGACCGTGACACGAAACAGAAAGGCATGAGACTAGTTAACTAACTGCATGACGCACTTTGGAGTCGTATAATAGAATCAAAAAAGTCAAAATCTTGTACCAAAATGGAATTCACTTTGATTCGCGGCCTTAAGCAAAGCCTCAAACTACTTAACAACAAAATATTAAGGACTTAAAATGTTTCTTTTTAGTTATTTTTTTTATTATATTCTAAAAAATATACCGAATTTTCACATCTTATGATCGATTTTCTCAAAACTTCAACTCAAAATAGCAAGTTTAGTTCAGTTTTAGTATAATTTTGCTACAACGATTAACAAAATAAACAAGTCAGGTGATTGTATCAGCTATCGTTGATACTTTCAATAAATCTATCAGAGCTTTACTGTAGCTTTATTATTAGTCTAGACCAGCGATATTCACCCATATCCCCCAGGGGCCGAGACATGATACAACAATAAAGGTAGGGTGCTCGCAATGTGTGCCCTCAGCAAAGTATTTAAAACGTTCAGTGTTTTGCGTACTCTTGACGGGAAAAAGCTCGGCACTTGAAAAAAATAAGCGCCTTTCCTTTGTTGTTGTATCAAGGGCCGCGCGCAATCGGCTATTTACACGCACACGAGCCGAGCGCATGCCGAAGTCGGTCTTAAGAGCGTCAGCAGCGCTCTCTTTGCTTGCATTCATGAGGGCAGTGCGCAGTGCACAGCACACAATACATTTTTACTTTTTGGCCTCGCTCTTTTTGAACATTGCTGGTCTAGACATAAGGCCTCAGCTCATTAGTTGACTAAATACAACTCAATATCGACCACACAAAGCAAAGCAGCTACAACACCGAATTGATACACCGAAAAACTGTATTTGGCAAGCTAAAAACAAGCTCAAACAGATTGATTTGAAGTCGATTTTCGGTTTAAAATTTCAAGTACGAGTCGTACTGCATTGGTTACAATTTCGAAAGGCTTGAAACTATGCTAAAAAGCGAAAAGCGACAATCAGAAAATCCCTGTTTTAAGACCATAGAAGTATTGAAAAATATCCATTGGAAGATACCGATATTTGAAATGGAAATTTCTTAATATACATTTTTGGATTTGGAAATATCCATTGAATGCTTAATGGATCTTAAATTTCCATTCAAATAGCTGAAAACCATACAAAGCATATGAAAACTGTATAGTTTAATATCCAAAAAAATTTATTAATATGTATCCTTTCCGATTGATTCTTTTTGCATCCTTTTTTTCTGTGTACTTGCAAATCAAATGATTCTGATCACTAGATTGAAGTAACTAACAGACTACCAAAGTCAAAACGAAAGAGCGAACAGAAACACATAGCCAGAAAAACCCTCTATCAGCAATACAGTAAGGCTAAATGGGTACAAACACATAAGCAAAAGAGTTCAGGTCTGATTTTTAGTCATAGCAATGCTGACAAGAGAGAAGAACTGAAGTCTTTTAAAGATAAAACCTTGGAAATGCAATCAACAAGAATTTGTGGCTTGAAACTTATTTTGTTGTAACATCAAGTTTGATAATTGAGTTTAAGTCAATTAAGGTGATTTTTGAAGCAATTTTTTTCGGTTTAAGTATAGTTTGAATATCAAGCTTAATTCAATCTCAAGATTACGGCAAGTAAGAATGTCGAGCTTCAATCTATATCCCAACTTTTTGATTTGATCTTATTAAGATAGGATGTTTCGAGCTAAGATAAAGCTCTCCCGAGCTATATTAATGATCCAGACAAAAATTCTATAATTTGGAAAATCCTTACACAGAAACACAAAAGATCCAAAAAATATCCATTTGGGAAGGAAATGTCTTAAATATCCTTTTAATCATCCAACGGAGCTGAAAAATCATCCCAAAGATGATCCTTTTTCATATCCTTTGGATGATTTTCAGCTCCGTTAGATGATTAAAAGGACATTTAAGACATATCCTTCCCAAACGGATACTGGAAATCAACCAATGTATATTTTTTCATATCCTTTTCTTGCTTTAAATACTCAAGTCAATACTGTTCGTACTTGAATTGAAAAAATCCGACATTGACCTACTATTGACTACGTTTGGGATTGATTTTAGACCGGATATCTGCCAGTTTTTTTCTGTGTAGAAACGTTCCTCTAAACTAGCTTCAACTAAACATTCGCTAAATATTCACCAAAGGGAAATTTAATACTTACCTTTCATTTACAAACTTTTAACTGTCAAAAACTGAGCCTATGATGATTCGTTTTGGTCTTGATTTGGAATTCATTTTGAATGTGAGAGTGATTTGAAGCTCTTATAGTTCTGATTCGTTCTTTTAAGAAGCTTTGCTTTACAATTACCTACTCTTCGAGGTGTCATAAGTATAGTTCCGCATTAAAACATTTTGTTTAACTACTTTCATCAAATTGTAAATTATCTTTTCAATTTATGAAGCCCTAAAAACTTAACAACCGACTTTGTTGAACAATCCAGGCTGCAAACCTTTCACATTCTTCAGAAGGTTCAAACACTTAATTAGGTACCAGTCCAGGTAGCCAAAGGTAATGGTTTGAGCCTGGATTCATTGCTTTTGGGAACTTTGTATTATTTTTCATAATTTAACAAGCCATTTGAGACCTTAAAAAGAAGATTTATATTTTGAAATTCTCTAAATTGTTTATTTTCCCGGATTATTTTTCACATCGATTACTTCGAAAATATACCACAGTAAGCAACAGTTAGTTAACTACAAGCGATCTATGCTAAAACCATTTGAGAATTCTAAAAGTTAGACATTTTACTGATGATTATAATGAGGTTGTTTTAAGTCAAACGAAATAAAATCCATCCATTAACAATTTAAATGCATCATCTAGTAGTTCTATTCCTAGTCTTTGCCAGCCAATTTTTCAATTGTTTTCGTGTCACAAAGTCCAATCGAAATCGCAAAAAACAAATCAATATACCACAGAGGCAAAAGAGACAAACAGAATTGAAACCATTTGTGCTAGCTGCAAGCAAATTTATGTATAATTATGTCAACCATTTGTATTTTTAACTATTTTTTTGTTTTTTGTAAGCTTTTGTTGATAGAAAACTTAAAACCGTAACAGAATGAGGCATAGGGAAAATGTGGGTGGGGGTTAGGGGTTGAGCGGGGGGTAAAGGGGGGGTTAAGGGAATGGTTGCATAAATGTATTTGGAAAGGGGGGTGCTAAAAGCTAGAGATACAAATAATATTTACTTACTTACTTAATTGTATACATGATGTACGATGTACAATGTATGATGTATGTGCAACAACCACCGTCAATAGTTTAATTTACAATATACAATTTACAAACAATAGCAACAATAACCTACAACAACAACACAAACTAACTGTGATTACAAAACAACAACAAACAAAAATATAACAAAATCAAAAAAAAAAAAAGAATAGTTTATAAAACAATAGCAAAGCTAACATAACAATAGACGAAACGAAATGTGCAATTAAACAATAAAGGAAACAAAAAGCAAAACACACACAGAAACTCATAGAACATTTCTCATCATTTGCTTCTCAACAAACACACTCACACACACACCACACACACACACGCGCACGCACACGCACACACACACAGACACACTCCACTTGACAACAAACAAACAAACTTTGAACCAAGAACATCGAATTAAATTGTAAATGTAGTTTCACATCTATGAGAAATAATCGATATTACCCATAAGTAAATGTAAAACGTAAACTAATTGTTTTTTGTTTTTTTTTTTGTAAATTTTCTTCTAATTTTTTTTGCGTGTGAGAAAAACCAAGAACAAGATTTTGCCGTACCAAAATTAAACTTAATATTAAATTACACAAATAAAACAAAACAAAAAAATGAAAAGTAAATGAAAAACTTTCACTGTGCCAAAAAGTTTAAAGTACCTCATAATTTAAATACACACACACAAACACACACACAACAACAAGAACACACACAGAGAGTAACCCAAATCAACTAACGAAATGAGTCTAGAAAAACAAAATGAAGAAGCTGAAAGCTTTTTAAGATAACCTAAAACTGGAGGCAAAATTTATACTAAAATAGACAAATGGAAGAAGCGCATTATAATTTATCTTTATGTTAATTTTAAATACTAAACTTAAGCTTAATTTTATGATTTTAATGGTTTCCAAATCGAATTTTCATTTTAACATGGTTAACACTGCAGTCTGATGATCAAAACATGGTTGAAATCAAGTATCCAGCACTTTTCAAACGTAATCAAACAAGAAAACAAATTCAAAAAGAACACTTTTTTTCACAAAACTTGTGACCAAATGGAAAATTTTTCTGTGTTAGCAGTAAGTCGGGACAAACTTTTGTTCAAAAATCTGCGCTGAAGTAAAATTTTGAGCTTGCAACCAGGTATTAATAACAAATGACGCATTACAAATGATTGCAATGGCTCTGTGAGCTAACACGTCGCCGTGGTTGGTTGCCAAAGGTCTGGCGATTAGCTCCAGGCAAGACCAATGAAAACAGATTTTACTTTCTAGGATTTTTTTGCCTTTGAATGATTTGCCAACTTCAAATCGGGTATCCACTTACAGTTGAAAGTCTCTAAAGAAAATGAAAAAAAAACTGGATTCTAATTTGACAATGTAGACCAACCCAGTCAAGGCTTAGGCACTTCCCTCTCAGACGTGATCAAGGGCATCGAAAACAGAAAAGATGTATGTGAGCCATAGGATATGGTCATCCGATTTCGAAAAAGCCGAGCTTTGGAGCGTTAACACTAAAAATAAATCAACTTTCTTACTAAGATGACTTTTCCGTCCGATCGTTCCTATAAGACATATTCATTCGATTTCGATCTAACTTTGAAAATCGATTTGAAAGCATATATTTTGAATAAAAACTTAGCTTTGGAACTATAACATCAAAAACAAAACGTTTTTCCTGCCAAGAACCAGTCTTCGACCCAACCTTCCTAAGACAGCTATGAGATATAGTCAGCCGATTTCAAACAAACTTGGCAAATCGGTCTGATATCATATTATATTATAAATGGCAGAGTTTAGAAACAATAACAACAAGTTTTTCTTACCAAGAACAATTCTTCGACCCAAACTTCCTAGGACAGCTATGAGATATAGTCGGCCGAATTCGACCAAACTTGGCAAATCTGTCTAATATCATATTATATTATTAATGGCTGAGTTAAGGAACAATAGCATCAAAAACAAAAAGTTTTTCTCACTGAGATCTATTTTCCGTCCGGTCGTTCCTATGGCAGCTATAAGATAAAGTCAACCTACTTCGACCAAACTTTGCAAATCTGTTTGAAAGCATATATTTTAAAGACAAGTCGAGTTTTGGAAGGATTACATTAGAAACCAAAAAGTTTTTCTTGCTAAGAACTTTTTTTCGGCCCATCCTTCCTATGGGAGCTATGAGATATAGTCGGCCGATGTCTACCAAACTTTGCAAGTCTTTTTGAAAGCATAAATTTTTACTAATGGCGAAGTTTAGAAACGCCAACATTAAAAGCCAAAAAGTTCTACTACCTAAGACACATTTTTCCACTGATCGATCCTAAGAAAAACTTCGCAAAATCTGTTTAAAAGCATTTTATGTTATTAATGGTTGATGAAAAACAAAAAATTCCCATGAGATCCTTTTTCCGTCCGATCGTTACCATGACAACTATAAGATATGGTCATACGACTTCATATTACATTGTTAATGGTTGATTCCAGGAAAGATAACATTAAAATTCCCTCTAAGGCCCCTTTTCCATTCGATTGTTAGCAGGACAGCTATAAGTTAGAGTCATCCGATTTCGACCAAAATTTGCAAAGTCTGTTTAACATTTGAACATAATTTTCCTACCGATTGCACCTATAACAGCTAAGAGATAAAGTCATCCGATACACTCGGTCGCAACTTATCTATGAACAGCGTGTTAACATAAAATTTCAGCTCGATAGCTTTAAAACTGAGATACATTTTGAAGTAGAAACAGAAAGATATATAATCGACAATTTTATATAGTTTATGGGTATCGAAAATGCATATTTCTAAGCGTTGCAAGCTTCGGTTCAAAGTGTTTTGGTTACATTTTATTGAAAATAATTGTCAAAATATGTTTCGATCATCAGAATTGTTAGCCTGCAATGTGGACCCGAAGGTCTACACAATTTCCAAAATTATTATTTTGTAACATTAACTTTTAATTGCCAGACACACACACACACACACACACATTTCTGCCTATGAATATATATATATAATATATTTTATTTTCTGTATAATTTCTTGCTTTGTGTGTTCAACTTTTTTTTTTGTAGACAATTTTTGTATGTGATAGTTTTTAACAAAGTTTTGTATGTATGTTTTAAGTTTACACAAAAAAAAAAAACCAAAACAAAACAAAAACTACCAAGAAGTAGACGAAAAAGACAATTCTCGTTTGTGTTTGTTTGTTTGGAAAATCTAGCCAATTAATTTCTATATACTACAACAACACTGCCTTTTGTGAAGCACAAACAAAAACTACACAGGAAGAGAAACCCTTTTTTTTGATTGTATTTTTGAAAAAATTGTAAAGCTACTCTGTATTTATTTTCAAGTTGCACCCTTATTTGTGTTTTTTACCATTTTTTTTTTTGGTTCACATCACAACAGTTTTTTTTTTCTTTCTCTTAAGTAAGCAAAAAGCTCTGCGAAAATCGAAACTATTTCAAATGTGAGCTGTGAGCTATGTATGTGAAACATTATAATTATTTAATAGTATTTATTAATAAAGTTTTATTCTTTGCATTGAAGACGTTTTTTTTGTTTTGATTTCGTTCTCCCTTTATTTTAGTTCGAATACGCGCCTTAAAACCAATTTAGTAAGTAGCCATAAATAAAGCATAAGTAAAACTAACTAAAATTCCATTTCTAACGTAAGCACAAAATAAAAAGAACAAGCAATATTAATGAAAACTAATGATATTTAAAAACAACATTTAGGTGTGTGCAAAAAAAAAGTACATTTAAATATGCATGAAATCGTGTGTGTTTTTTTTTTTGTATGTGAAGTACCAGCAACATTTGGAGGGATTCAAGACTCTTATTTCGTATATATACATGTATACATGCATATATATATGTATAAATTACAAATTTATCATCATTAACATATATATATATATATACATATAAATATATATAATTATTATTTTTTTTTTTGTAAGGCATAGACAAGAAGTGCAGGAAATACGTGTAACAAAACTATTACAAAATTTAACAACGAAACTTTTGGCATTAAATTAATGCATTTTAAAAACACACAAGAATATATATATATATATAGATATATCTATGTACATGTGGTTTTCGGTGTCTATTACTTATATAAATAGATATATATACAATATACATACAGTCACACAAACCAGACACGGCCATTTGAAACAAAATTATGAATGTTGTTTGAATTTGAGTAACACTTTAAAACTTATTCCCCAAACACACACACACACACACACACACACATACACAACATATAAACACTATAGTTGTTTCACTGGAGCTTAAGACCAACACTTGTTGACTTGAGGGCAGGTTCCTACATGTTTTTTCACTTCTTCACTTCTGCACAATGTGCAGAGAAATATCAATCTGGCAGAGTTTGATTAAATCATTTTGCAAGGCAGCTGTAGCTCAGCAGCATTATGTTGGCAGTGTAGGCCATTTGGGTTCCATTTGCGATCTGTGTGCAATTTGCCGTAATGAAGAATCTATTGCAGTTCAAGCATTAAGCCGCAGCAATTGATGAGAACGATGTTCCCTAGAAAAAGCAGGTGGCAATAATAAGACAAATTGTTGCGTCAGCCTACCTTTTGTACAAACATTCATTTGAAATTTTTTTAGAGTGACCATTACTTATGCGAAAATATTGAGATTTTTATGTGAAACTTTTTTGGAAGATTTTAAATAAATCAAAAATAAACAATTGTCTTTAAGCCCCTAACAATCCTAGCCAAGCTTCTCTCAATCTCTTGACTTGTGTGCTTCTAATTTATGCACAAGAGCAAGGGACCTACAGTTTAAAGCCAAAACCAAACGGCTAGGTTTGAGAAGCTTTTTCATGGCTGGTTACTTCAAAGCTGGCGCCAATAGCTAGTGAAGGTGACCGGCTGTGTAAGATTGTGTTAGATTTGTAATGAAAAACTTTATCACACACTCTACCCGCTGTACCACACACACGAAAACGGAAAACGAAAGGTTTTAGTGGTAGTAAAATTGGATTTATACGTGACGCGTCACGCTAACCTAGCAAATTATGTGGTGTTGTTGCTAAATGTTTGAGGGACGTGCGCAACTAGCACTGAGTATCGAGGATTCAGTATCGATTACAGAGCATCCAGTAATTTCTATAGATTACTGAGTAGCGTGTAGTCTTATTTCTTAGCCTTAAATACTTAGTATTTAGTATCGATTACTTAATATTAAGAACAAAGTATCGAGTTATTAGCATGAGTACCTATTATCACGTTCTTAGTGTAGAGTACTTAGTTTCAAATACTGAGTAACAATTACTTTGTATCGAATACTGAGTATCGAGTACTTAGTCTCAAGTTCTTAGCATAGAGTACTTAGTGTGGAATACAGAGAATCGTGTACTTTGTATCAAGTCCTTAGTATCGAATACCTAGTATTGAGATTTTGGTATTGAGTTCTTAGTATCAAGTACTTAGTATCGAATACAGAGTATGGTGTACTTTTTAGTACCCAATTCTTGATATCAAATAGTTAGTATCGAGTAAGTACTTAATATTGAGAACTAATTTTCGAGTTCTTAGCATCAAGTATTAAGTATCAAGAACTTAGTATCAATTACTTATTGGAGAGTACTTTGTACTGAGTACCGAGAATCGTATACTTATTATCAAGAACTTAGTATTGATTACTGACTTTGGAGTTCTTGGTATCAAGTACTTAGCATCGTATACAGAGTATGGAGTACTTATTAACGAGAATCAAGTGGCGATTAAATAGTATCGAGTACTGAGTATCTAGTAATTAGTATCGAAAACTGTTTATGAAGTACTTAGTATAGAGTACTTAATATTAGGAAGTTCAAATACTAAGTACCAGAAACTAAGTATCGATTACTTCTTAAAGAGTACTTTGTATCGAGTACCAAGAATCGTGAACTTATTATTATAATTCAGTACTATGTATCGATTATTGAGTTCGGAGCTCTTAGCATCAAGTACTTAGTATCGAGCACTTGGTAACAAGTACTTTGTATAGACTGTTTAGCATCGAATACTGTGCAATTGACTTAAAGTACTGCGTTTTAGTACTAGGAATCGAAGAAACAAGAAACTAAGTACCAGGAAATCAAGTATCAGAAAAGCAAGTACCAAGAAACCAAGTACCAAAAATCCAAGAAAATCCAAGTACCAAATACTGATCATCGGGTTATGTGTATTAAGTGAACAGCTTGTTTCACATTCATGCCTTGTGAGTATAGAAAACATTCACAGCATTTTTATACTCTGTACCGTAGGTACACAGAGTATTATAAGTTTGTGCAAAAGTATGTAACAGGCAGAAGGAAGCATCTCCGACCCCATAAAGTATATATATTCTTGATCAGCATCAACAGCCGAGTCGATATAGCCATGTCCGTCTGTCCGTCCGTCCGTCTGTCTGTCTGTCTGTCCGTATGAACGCACAGATTTCAGAGATGGTAAGAGATTGAGGTTTGACATGTATGGGACATATGCTTCTTATGTCTGCAGGCAGATCAAGTTTATTTTCAATTTTGGCCACGCCCCCTCCCGCCCCCGCAATATGGAAAAAACGTCATATCTCCCACAGTTTTGAAGATAGATGGCTTGTTCCTTCTGGACATATTTAGTTATTAGGATAACTTATCGATCCGCCAAAGGAATGAAGAAGATCGGATGAACGGTTTTCGAGTTATGATCAAAAGACAAATTTTCTTGGTACAGAGTATGTTATAGTCGGGCTTGACCGACTTTCTTTCTTGTTTCTTCTGCGTTTTCTTTTAAATAGCCTAGAATTTTCGAAAAAAGAACTTGATTTTCCAATATTTTTCACACAATGTTGTGTAATGTATAGAAACAATCGGAGATAAAAGTGAACCGCTTTTAGTTTCTTTTCTGAGCTTAGAGATAAATGCAAAGCCGACAAACAACGACTCGCATAAGATAGATCGCCCAAAAATAAGAAAGCTACAACAGCCAAACGCCAAGCTTACGATTGACAAAACTGAAGTTTTCCATGTGGCCCATAACTTTAACTTTGAAAGATCAACAAGTCTTCGCTTAAGCCCCAATGAAACATGCACTTAACTATAACCAGAACAACAACAACAAAAACCGCACACAAAACTACGATTTCATGAAATTAAGACAATTTCGAGGTTTCACTTGCATAAAAACAAAAATAAAAAACAAATAGAATACAAAAACGAAAAGAAGAGGAAAACGTTCTACGATATGATAGTCAAACTTTCCGTTACAAGTTCAGTTCTTTTGTACAAATTGAGGTATCTAAATTTGTAATTCGTAAATAAATTGAATTGTTAACAGCAACTAACTCATGTATATGTACATAACCATCTTAAACAAAAACCAAGAAATCAAACACAACAACAACAAAAACCAAAAACAGAATATATATGTATATTAACAGGTAGTACATACAATATATTTTTCGGTGTTAGGCGTCTTTTTGAGATTTTTACAGAAAAACCCAAAGGAAAACAAAAAAGTCTATAAAATATTTCATTGTTGATGTTGTGAGCAAAAAACTAAAGAATAAAACAAAACAAAACAAAACGGAAACTAATAATAAATAAATTGTATTTTTTTCTCACTTTCTCTCCCTAACTAACTATCGAATCTATCTATCTAACTCTCTCACACATAACTGTCGTGTCTCTTAACAAATATTTATAGAAATTTACATGTAAGTGGCAACAATTTTTTTGATATATACATAAAAACGCAAAGCATAACAAAAACAAAAACAAAAAAAAACACGTGTTTGGTGTCTAAGTGAAAGCATTTTAGATAAACTACAACAACAACAACAACAAAAAAGAACTAGCAATAATTCTGAAATGACCTCAATCAAATATTTTTTAAATTTTATATATTTTAGTCAAACAAAACCTAAACGTGTAAATAGGACGCATGCATAAAACAAAAAACAAGCAAAAAACAAAAGAATTGTCATACAGCATAAAAAAAATGTCTCTCGAACGAACGAAGTAAGAATGTGATATTTTTCTAAGGTGTATTACTAACTACATACATACTGCATACTGCATACTACAGCAAAACTACTGCTACTGAAAAAAAAACCAAATAAAAACGAAATGGAAATAGCGCAAAAGCCCACTTGAAGAACAATTTCAATTTAAATGAAAACCAAAACCAAAAATCAAACAACAATGTAAACAAAACAAAAAAAAAAGCAATAGAGACTGATTTTTGACACAGACAAAACAAAAACTGAAATGAAATGCAGCAAAAACCAACACAGAAACAACTAAACAACTTTCAATACATCATTTCTTTGACGATTTTTTTTTGTACCATTTTTGTGTTTTTTAGAAATTATTCACAAACTACTCAAGTTTTTGGGAGTTAAGTTAAAAAAAAAAACAAAAAAAGAAAAGAAGAAACAGGCGAACGGGAAGACTTGGATTTTATACCCTTGCAAGAGATTTAAAAAGTTAGGCAAAAATGGCAACCACGGTGCATGGAACTAGGCGTTGAAGCATGATTTTAACCACTGCAACTCTGCGAAAAATTTCACAATTTGTGTTCAAAAGTTAAGCTAACAAACTTGTTATTGCAGCGCTTTTCCTTCCTTCAGATTTTAGTCCGTCCTTTGAAGGTATGGTTTAATCTTCAAACACAGAAATTTTAATTTTTCTTTAATTAAGTTTAAATCTAGACCGATCAGCATAGCATTTAAAATGGTTTTTTAATGTCAAATAGGTCTTGAGAAACTTAAATTGGATACGACTCACCCTAAAATCGTTAAACAATTACACAGGTTTCCAAAATAAGAACAACTTTTTTATCAGTAATTATGCGAACATTTTTCTTAAGTATTTTTGAAAGCTGAACTCAAATCTATTATTCGTTTTCCACGGTATTTGCTTACCTTCTTAAGTTCGTTAGCCAAGTTAAGTAACCTACGTGGTGGGGTACATGTTATATTTCGGGTATAGCAAATAGTAACATTGGTTTTTCAAAATATTCGCCATCAAAAATTTATGCAACATTGAAACGCATAAACAGCTTTACCCAGCTGTTTAGTTAAGATTTTTGGAATCCGAAAGAAATTATTGGATGCCAAATCAGGGCTGTACGGCGGATGACCCATCAATTCGACGTTTGGATCTGTTAAAATAAAGCTTGTATGACTTGATGTGTCAGAGCTTGCAATGTCATATTTCTCTATCAATTTACCAATGTACCATTTAGAACTAAGAGAAATACTACCACCAGCAATATACAGTGATTTTTTTATGGTGCTTTATCGAGTTCATCGACACGTTCTTGTTGAGATAATAGACGTTAAATATTGTGATAAATAAGCCAACTACAACCTTCTGTTGAATTTCTATATTAAAGCCTAAATGATTTCTGCTCATTGTTAAAATCACAAATAGGGCTAAGCTTAGAGTGTCTCACCTTAATTTGGTTTTACCAGATTTTAACTATTCACAGAAAAAAAAAATCAAGCCATCCGGGATTAAATCAATCCCAAACGATGTCAGAAGTCGGTCAATCCCGGATTTTCTCATTCCAAGTACGAATTGGATTGACTTGATCTCGGATATCTCGGCTCCAGAACGACCTTTGCTTGAAATTTCAATCCGAATGTCGAGATAAAATCATATTTTTTTAGGGATTGACTTTATCTCCCCATTTTTTTTTCTGTGTTGGCATTAGTCTTACTAGTTCCCCTTCTATAAATATTTAACCATATATTCAATCCAAAATGGTTTTTATATAATCTGAGTTGACAAACGATCATAAAAAGCAAAACACAAAGTTTTTGTTTTATTCTTCAGATGTCATTATTTTTTTAAATTTTAATTTGAAAAACTACGAAATATTCTGTAGAATAAGTATTTTTCCTCAATTTCAACTTCAAATTCAGAAAATTCAAAGAGACAGTTCATGCTCCGTTCAAGTTTCAACCGATAGATCAGTTCTGATAGAGCTATCGATATTTTTATCGATAGACAAACAGCTGGCTCCAACACTATTTGTTTGATTAAGTGTTTACAATTAAATAGTTATGAATACACGACATTTTCAGCTCAATCAATCCTGATTTTTAATAATCGCAATAGTAACTAGGATTCATTCAATGTTTGTTTCAAATTGTAATTACTTTTACAATTACAAGAATAATTGTAACTTCTAAGAGGGATTACTAAGGAATTGCGCTTGAAAAGTTGAATTATTTATGTAGTATAGTTGTAGAATCCAAATGGGAACAACAGCAATTTGAAACGAGAGCATAAGTTAAAGTCGGCCCTGCCCGACTTCGAAATACCCGTTACTCAGCTCAATTAGTGTTTTATAACCTCATGGGGCTCGGATAAGTATGCAACATTTTTTTAACTCGGCCATTTCTTATCCGATCCTTTTGAATATTTGTGAAATTGAAGATATTAGACACATAGACTACACTGCAAAATCTGAGCTCGATATCTTAAAAATTGTGGGAGTTATTCAACATTTTTTATTGCGGGGGCGGTGGGGGGCGTGGCCAAAATTTGAAACAAACTTTATCTGCCTACAGACAATACTAGCTTATATCTAAAATTTGGTTGCTCTAGCTCTTTTAGTCTCTGAGATCTAGGTGTTCATACAGACGGACGGACGGACGGACGGACAGACGGACATGGCTATATCGACTCGGCTGTTGATGCTGATGAAGAATATATATACTTTATGATATCGGAGATGCTTCCTTCTGCCTGTTACATACATTTGCACGACTTTATTATACCCTTTTTACTCTACGAGTAACGGGTATAAAAATAAGCAAAAATATTAAATGGAATTATGATCCTTCCTAAAAAGCCAAAGAAATGTGTGTGAAAATTGCACTTTTTGTATACAGTTCGGTGTTTATTCTATACATTGGCAGTGTGAGCATTTGAGTTAGCAAATAATTTCAGCTTACACCTAGGATAATATGAATACTTCAACATTTGAATCAAAAATTCACATTAATCCACCTTCTACAGGTTCAATTATTCAAGTAATTCAAAAAGTAATGGCATTTCTTAATATTCACTAAATAATTACTAACAATCAAAAATACTAATACAAAATCGTAGCCGGTAATTGTTTTTAATTATCTGAAGAACTTTAATGTTAATGGTAATTGTAATTGTTTACAACTTTGGTAAGAATATTTCAACCAAGTTCTAAATTTCAATCTTTATCTCTTTGTAGAGTAAAAATTTGACACAAAATTTCATAAAGATGGGATAATAAATGGCAGAGTTATACAGGTTATAAAATAAAAAAAACGTTGCATACTTATGCGCTGTTTGCTTACATAATGTTGAAATATTCAAATTAATCTTAATGCACTGTAAATTAACATAGGGAGAGGTTACTAAACACTAATTCCTCTGAGTATCGAAGTCGGGCAGGGCCAACTTTAACTTACGCTCTCGTTTTGGTCCAGAAGTTGGCTGCAAGCCTTAAAACATTTTTTTGTTATACAACATTCCAGTTTATAAGAGAGTTGTGGGTGATTCTACTTGAAACTGTCTTTGGAAAATTTTATATTATATTAAACTTTATTTGGAAGACTAAAATTCATGCACTTTCGTTGGTTCAGAGTATATTAAAGACGGACTTGACCTACTTTCCTTCTTGTTTTTCAATAAGAACATAGCAAACGGTCACTCTGTTTTGTAAGTTGGGTTATGCCAAGATATAAATTTACAGGAAATGTCGTTTGATAGGTAAAACGCAGAAGTCCTGTTCAATGCCAAGAGATTGTGGTTATTGTAGCTGACATTCAGAATAATAGTATCGGTATGACTAACATAATACTTTTCCAGATCATATTATAATAAGTGTTTGCAGCGATATGATCATTCTAATGGGGCACATAAGCTGAGTTTCATTCGGAATGATGAATCTATTTTAGAACAAAATTTCTGAGTAAAATAGGGCTAAAATATCTGAAACTTTCCCATGTTTGAATATGCTTGCAAGGGTATGAAAGACGAGTTGCCTCGTTCAGTTTCAAAAAGAAGATTTATTGTTTTTGATTTTTTAGTACAGAGTGAGATCAAAGAAGGGGTGTGAGGTATAGGCGGCGGGGGGGAAGAAATTAAAGGAACTTAAAGGAACCAATTGGGGACACTTTAGAAGCAATGTAGCAGTAAGCCAAACTAAACATTATAACATACTAAGACAACACGTTTTTGCAAAAGAAGAAATCTAAAAAGAGAGAAAGCACGACAATGAAGTGGAAACGAGTCAAAGGGTGGGACGGTTAGATGGATGGATGGATGGATGGATGGATTGAAGGCTGGGTAAGGGAGTTGTAGTTATGTTTGTGATAAATATAAGAAAAAAAGTAAAAACCGAAGCGCAATTTTGTTTCCCCAACTGTATGGGTGGATAAGTTAAGGCCAGGTCCGGGGCACAGCTAATAAGGTGTGTAAATAGTCAGCGCGACAGGATGGGGGAGCAGGGAAAGTATGTTTATGAAGGTGCTACGAACAAAACACGTAATTGAAAATGTGATACAGTTTTTTCCTTAATCTATATTTATTCAAGGATATGGTAGAAAGCGGGCCGAAGCAGCCACAGGAGCGGGGCGGGGGGTGCAGAATGTTTTTGTTTATGTTTTCAATTTTTGTGTTCAATTTTGAAACATTTTAAGTTGACATTTCCATTGGGTTGTACAACCACACCCTGACACACTCATACACCTACACACACACACACCCACACACAGACAGAAAGCACAGCCAAGAGAACATGAGGAAAATTGTAAAAAATTTACACTTTAGGAAAATCTCTAAATTTTAAGCTTTCGGTGTTTAAAAAAAATCTAAAAAAATTTCAAAAAATAAAAACAAAGTCCTAAAGCAACCAAAAAAAAAATTAGCAAAACCCAAAACAAATACCACAAATTTATATATATATATATATACATACATATATATTTCGATATTTAAAATTTAATTCGGAAAACAAAAAATTTTGAGCAAAAATCTTGGTGTTTTACATTTAAGCGCATTAAACCACATTACACTTAACGGAAAATGGAAAATTGCAACTCTAAACACAATTTAATTAAATCATAAATTTACAATTTAAGTAAACCAAAAAAAAAAAACCAAAAGCAAAAAACCAGAAAAAAATTAAAACAAAAACCTCTTTCACTTTCGTGTCTTTGACTTAAAAACCAAAACAAAACAAAAAAAGAAGAAACAAAATACACACACTCACCCACTTACACACCTACACACACACAAAACCAAATATTAAGCATATTTTTAAAATGTAATTTAGCACAAAAAAAGAAAAACAAATAACAATTTTTAAACTACCAAAACGTATTGATGTGTATTTGATAAACAAAAACAAACAAACCAAAAAACAAAAACCAAAAACCAAAAAAAATTTACCAAACAAACGAAACTAATCAAATTTGCATGATAAACTTTTGGTTTCCGTCTTCTTTGGTTCAGTGTTTTTCCGTTTCTTGTTTTACCAAGCAAACTTTTACAAAACTACGAAATGCAATGCCTGCCAAAGAATTAAAGTTTTTTAAACAAACAAACGAAAACAAAAACAAAAAACAAAACTAAAACCAAAACTAAAACAAAGAGTTCAATAAAGCCGTTCCAACACAACAAAAAAAAAAACAAAACAAAACTAACAAACAAACACAAAAAATCCAACTTGTTTAGAGATTTTTTGCGTTTCCTTTTTACAACAACAAAGCGAAAATCAAAATGAAGAAACCACAAGAAACATAAACAAAAACAACTTTGCAACCAAATACAAAAACCGCAACTGAGAAAAGAAATCACTTCAAGCAAACCAACTGATTTGTATTTGAAAACTAATCAAGTGAAATGTTTATGGGTTTTTATTTTAGCGAACA
The DNA here is from genome assembly GCA_035044985.1 of Lordiphosa fenestrarum. Taxonomy (NCBI): domain Eukaryota; kingdom Metazoa; phylum Arthropoda; class Insecta; order Diptera; family Drosophilidae; genus Lordiphosa; species Lordiphosa fenestrarum. Next base: position 370,068 of record JAWNNO010005112.1, on the reverse strand, counting down.
AACAAAAACACAAACATTTTTATGCATTACATTTAAAAGAAAATCAATAAAAAAAAAAACAAACAAACAAACAAACACAAAACAAAAAAGAAACCACAAAACTAAAATGAAAAATCAAATAAATTACAAAAGAAAAAACATCAACTGAGTTTTATTTGGAGGGGAACATTTTGGCAGCGGCAGATCTGGGAGGGGGATTTATGTACTTACGCTAGATACCTTTGGTACAGAGTATAACAAGATGGAAAGTCAGTCAAAAAACACTTAGTTGAAAGCAGCATTAAAGCTGATTCGCTTTGCTCTGCAACGACGCACAGTGGCGCCCGTAGAACAAACTAGGTTGCAAAAACCGGAAAATTTACTAATCGCCTACGAAATATTGAAATAACTCATAGGAAATTGTTCAAATATGCTAGCCTTAATAAAGTCACGTTTTTACACTCAAAAAATTTACTTTCTAGTTTTTAGAAATGCACCCTAAATAATATTTCTTTCTTGTTTTTAGACAAATTTTTCTTAAACTTAGAAAAAACAGCCCTAAAATAGAATTTTTAGAAAATAATTTCTTAAATTTAGAAAATCGATTTATTTTTTCTTAAATTTAGGGTAATTTTTCTAATTTTTTTCCTAAATACTTTCTTAAATTTAGAAAAAAATACATTGCAAATAGGGCGAATTTAGAAAAACGTCCTAAAGTTTAGGAAGCACATTTCTTAAATTTAGACAAGCCATTTAGAAATTCGCCTTAAAATATAGATAAAAAAGTCTACAAAATCGCCCTAAAGAATAGAAAAATATTAAAAAGACATCCCTTGTAATTCTCAAGTACGAATTCCGTGCATTCGGAATATAAAAGGGGCAACTAATATTTGGCATGCTGAGAAAATCGCCCTAAAATATAGAAAAATAATCTAGAAAACCGCCCTAAAATTTAGGAAAAATGGAAAAAGACACCGCATGTAATTCTCAAGTTCGAATTCCCTGCTTTCGGAATATAAAAGAGGCAGCTGGGTGCTTAGCATTTGAATGCGTTATTTACTATCATCACGCGCGAGCTTGGTAGTCGAGTGCGGTAAGATGCCTTTCATGTTGAAGTTTCCCCGAGGTCTCGAGTTCGAGTCCCAGGCAAGGTAAAGTTAAAAACTAAAATAATGATTACTAGTAGTGAACCAACAGAACGAAAATATCCAATAAAAATAATATATAAGGGGTTATAGGCTTCTCAGTGTTGCAGTCTCCTTCCTTTTCTCTCTCCAGTCCCCCCTCACTCCCTTTCTTGTCTATAATAGTTGAAAATGTTTTTTTTTTTCTAAAATCTAGAAAGGTTTTTCTATAATTTAGAAAATGCTTTTCTACAATTAAGAAAATATTTTCTAGCTTATAGTAATCATTAGGTAGGTAGGTAGTTCCGGCTGACCCCAGATGGGGTCACACATAGACCTTAGGGTCCTTAATGAGGCCGGGTGATTATTTGGGTACGTTTGTCTTAGAAGTCCAGGAGGATTCTTGTCGTTTTGGCAAATGCCAATAACTGTTGTTTCCAAAGTAATCTTGTCGTGGCAATTGCTGGGCAGCTGCAAATTAGATGTTCTAGAGTTTCTGCGACTCCAGGTTCCATACATTTCCTGCAGGTGTCCTCTGTTGTTATGCCTAGCTTTATCGCATGAGCGGCTGCTAGGCAGTGTCCCGTTAGTATGCCAATGAGCAGTCTACAGTCTCTTCTCTGGAGCTGTAGCAGATAGTGCGTAAGTTGTTTGTCTCTTGTCTTGCACATAATTTTAGAGATTCTGCATCCGCTGGTGTTTTCCCACCTTACCTCCGCTTCTTTTTCTGCTATCTCTTCCATCTTGCTATGAAGCGTCTGTATGGAGATAGGTATGTTTAGTGTTTCTTCTTGGCCGAGTACGACTCCGGCTTTTGCAAGACTGTCTGCCATCTCGTTATAATAGTAATCATTAATTTAAACCTTAATTTCAGAAAGTCTCGGTCTTATTTTTAGAAATAATTTTTCTAAAATATATGGCTTATCGCCTTTTTGGGGGCGAATTTCTAAATATTAGGGCGATTTTGGCTGTTTTTTTTTATACTCTGTACCGTAGGTACATAGAGTATTATAAGTTTGTGCAAAAGTATGTAACATCCAGAAGGAAGCATCTCCGACCCCATAAAGTATATATATTCTTGATCAGCATCAACAGCCGAGTCGATATAGCCATGTCCGTCTGTCCGTCTGTCCGTATGAACGCACAGATCTCAGAGATGGTAAGAGATAGAGGTTTGACGTGTATGGGACATATGCTTTTATATGCAATTTAGAAAAAACGTCATATCTCCCACAGTTTTGAAGATAGATGGCTTGTTTCTTCTGGACATATTTAGTTATTAGAATAACTTATCGATCCGCTAAAGGAATGAAGAAGATCGGATGAACGGTTTTCGAGTTATGATCAAAAGACAAAATTTCTTGGTACAGAGTATGTTATAGTCGGGCTTGACCGACTTTCTTTCTTGTTTTTGAGTGTAGTTTAGAAGATATAACCTTTGAAAGTTGACCGATTTTCAGGGTTAAAAAATACACCATTTTTAGGTAATTTGGCCCGCTTTTAGGTATAATTTCTTGAACTCTGGATAGCGAATCTTCATTACTTTTCTTTCCAATGATTGGTGTGTTGATCAAGGGTACGAGAAAGCTAAGCTAACTTTGTCTGTGCCGAAGCTTTAATACCCTTGCAAGTGCTGGCTTAAATATTTTCAAAAAATACTCTTTTTCCCATTTTCCGACCGATCGTTCGTATGGCAGCTATATGATATAGTCAACCGATTTGGCCAAAAATTTGTAGAATTAGGTGAAACTATGTGAAACAAACAAATACAAAATTGCAGAATGCTACCATTAAAAACAAAAAAGTTTTTCTAACTAAGACTGTTTTCCGGACCTATCTTTTGTATGGCAGCTATACCATATAGTTGTCCGATTTTGATAAAACTTGGTAGAATTATAAAAAAAGCATAGAAAACCTACGATTACAAAGATTGGAGACGTTTCCCTTGAAAAGAAAAAAGTTTTTCATACTCAAACTAGTTTTCAGACCGATTGTTCCTATGGAAGCTATGAGATATAGTCAGCCGATCCGGTCGGTTTCGACATATAAGTAGTGTGCCGCAAAAAGAAGACTCTGTGCAAAATTTCAGCTCGATAGCTTTTAAACTGAGAGACTAGTTTGCGTAGAAACAGACAGCCAGACGGACGGACAAAGCTCAATCGACTCAGCTCGTCACCCTGATCAAGAATATATAATATATAGTTTGTGGGGTTGGAAATGAATATGTCTATGCGTTGCAAACTTCTGGGCAAAATTATAATACCCTTTGCAAGGATATAAAAATATTACTGTTTGCTTTGTGTTTCTCCAGGTAAACCGAAATTTACCAACTGCCCATTTTTTCACTTTTTTTTTCAACTTTATTGGAAAAAAACCAAATTAATTTGTTATATTACTCAAACTTTTAAAATTTGTTCTTTGATTATTCTTTTACCTACTTAAAACGGTTCCAGCTGCGTCTAGCTGCTTCTCTGACTGCTAGATGTAAAATAGGTAAACAAGTTTCAAAAATTGCATGGCCTGCATCTCTGGTACTTATGGTCGCGTGCATTATATTAAAATTGCATAACTCTACCTAAGTCCAGGTAACAGGTACGTTCTTAGGAAAGATTTTTACATTTTTTAACAAGTTGTGATGAATATTTTAAAAAAAATGGAAAAAAAACAATTTTTTTTAATAATTTAATTATTTTTATACTCTGTACCGAAGGTACATAGAGTATTATAAGTTTGTGCAAAAGTATGTAACATCCAGAAGGAAGCATCTCCGACCCCATAAAGTATATATATTCTTGATCAGCATCAACAGCCGAGTCGATATAGCCATGTCCGTCTGTCCGTCTGTCCGTCCGTCCGTCTGTCCGTCTGTCTGTCTGTCCATATGAACGCACAGATCTCTGAGATGGTAAGAGATAGAGGTTTGACATGTATGGGACATATGCTTCTTATGTCTGCAGGCAGATCAAGTTTATTTTCAATTTTGGCCACGCCCCCGCAATTTAGCAAAAACGTCATATCTCCCACAGTTTTGAAGATAGATGGCTTGTTCCTTCTGGACATATTTAATTATTAAGATAACTTATCGATCCGCCAAAGAAATGAAGAAGATCGGATGAACGGTTTTCGAGTTATGATCAAAAGACAAATTTTCTTGGTACAGAGTATGTTATAGTCGGGCTTGACCGACTTTCTTTCTTGTTTATGTTGTGGGTGTTAATTTTAAATCATTAAAACCTTAAAAAAGAAACATATAAAACAAAAATTGTTAAGAATAATTTTTTTTAGTTACCATAATATTGACTTTTTCAAAAATTTTGACTTTGATAATCCAGTGGTATGCATCTATAAGGCGTAGCACCTTTTAGATTGGATAATTCATCATATGCCATTTAAATTATTCAAATATCTTATTAGGTACAAAAGTTATGAGTTTTGCAACGAAAAAGCTCAAATGGCAGGTAAACAAAAGCCAAACAATCAGAGCAGCTGCCCGCCGAAGCAACACGATGAGCCTATACTATCTGTGTATCGACTGCGCTGCATTTGAGATTTGGCCTATGTGCAGTAGATAGCCTAGCGATGCGCCGTTCCCTTATTTTGAATACCAAAATTATTCAAAAATTGATTTCAACTGATCCAAGTTGGCGTTTGCTTAACACTCAATCCAAATTCTCAGCTACTTGGACAGGCACAGGAAACAAATTGTTAGTTTAATACAGTTCGGCACACAGAGAAGATCAAAATTTACTTGTAAAATTTTAGCTCTAAATTCGGTTTTTTGTTTTTAAGTCTTTTAAAATGTTGCCAAAAAACCAGTTTGGTTTTTATCACAAATGCTTAAGTTCCCAGAATCCCAGTCGCCTAGTTCGTAAGTCTTATAATGCAGTTGGATCTACAGATAAGTTTTAAACTGCCTTGCAGGTCCTTTGCAACGTCTGTGGTCACAGTTGGGGCTGAAGAGCGATTCCCAAACGGCTTTGAATGTTGGAGCATCTCAACCTCAGGCTAGACAGACTGTCTTGGCTAATAGTAGACCCTTCACCCACTACGGTAAGAGAAGGTGGAACAAACGTTTTGTATAGAAGTTGCCAGTCGTTTCTATTTCCAGCGGATATGGTGAAAATACAACCACTCCAGCAGGCAAAACCAGGAGCGAGTTGCCTGTGGGCCGTAGAGGTTATACTTAAGGGCACGAAACCGGAACCCAAGGTAAACCGACGTAAACATAGTTGTGAGGCTATTCGTCTGTCAAGATTTTATAGACAGAGCTCCCAAACATTAACGAAAGTAGCAGATATGTTGGGCGCCCGCAAATACCATGCCACTTCAAAGTTAACCACCAAATCATCCAGAGATTCCGCCACAACAATGAATCGAGAAATGTCTGACCTGGGCTTGAGGAGAAGTCGCTTTCGGTCTGAACTCAGCCAAACCGTTAAGGAATTTATGACAAAAATGGAAGCGAAGGTAGACGAAGCATTCGAGGAGAGGAAACCAGGTGTGTATGTGGAACCAGATGAGGAGGTGCTGATTGATCTAAGATCAAGTAATTCAGATGATAAGGTGGCAGCAGGTGGGTTGCTCCACGTTAACATCAAACTTTCTCTGGATGCGGCAGATGTTTTAAAAGCCTTGCAACAAAATAAAGAGGGAACTGGTAAATTACTAAATTAAGAATCTTAAACCTTGAATCCATCATTGTTAATTACAGACGACGAAGATGTTGGGGATTCCGCCAAGGGTTCAAAGATTGCTGGTATAGAAGGTGAAGACACTATTCTTTATACACCAACACTAGAGGAAAGCCCAAACATGCAACGCTTCATTAGGGTTGAAGAAACGGAAGATTCCCTGTATTCAGCAGTTCTAGAAGAAAGTCCCAATATGAATCTCAACATTGAAGATTCAAGTAAAGTGCTTAATACACCAACCCTGGAGGAAAGTCCAAACATGAATCGCTTTATTAGGGGTGAAGAAGCAAAAGATTCTCTAGACGAAAATCCGAATATGAATCACAACATTGAAGGTGAAGAAGCGGAAGATTCATGTCAAGTACTCTATACACCAACACTAGAGGAAAGTCCTGATATGAGTCTCCTCATGAAATCCTACCAAGATCACTGGCACACAAAATCTTCCCACACACAAGAAGAAAGCGCGAATATGAATAATGTGGAATTGGAAGAAACCACAGATGATCTTGAAGTCTATGGCCCAGCCGAAGCAACCAAGGGTTCGATTACAAACGATGATTATCCAAATCTTTTGCGTTTCTTAGAATCCTTTAAAGACACGTATTTCGGTAAGACTGTGCAGAGCTCCAAACCCTCGCAAGATCCCTCTGTTAAGGCAGAAGATGTAAGTTAGTCTGAACATTAGTTGGGTTAACCATTTCAAACCTCTCCTGATTTGTATAGTATACCGCAACAGACGATGCCAATGGAACTGCTGATCAAGTTAACTTTGAATCAGGTACAGAAGATGTGGATTGCAAGACGACTGCAGCTGAAGATTCCCAGGATGAGCTGCCCTGTACGTCCTTGCCAAAAGTCAACTACACCATCCGAAATAGGATCAATTTGAAAAGGCGTAAGGATGGTCAATATACTGGGTCTTTGCATCTAAAGGATACCACAACCATTCACAATCCGAATGCGCCAAACCAACCGCAGAAGTGCGTGAAAGAGCGCTTCGTCAAGTATGTGAAACCCAGGGATTCTAGTGGAACATCTTCGGATGAAAGCGATTAGTTTTAACACTTATTTTGGCCATTTTGCGGATAATAAACCATTTGATATACCAGACTTCTTCAGATACTTTTGAGACTTCATTTCTGATAAATCATAAAACCCATCTGCGGTTTGTTGTTCTCTCTCAAAGTCAACTGGAAAATAAACTAAAATCAAAACTGGTTATATATTTTCTTTATTTTTTAAGAGCTTTCTACAACGTTTTTATACCCGTTAGTCGAAGGAGCTGCAGTTGAGTGGAAACGCCTCAAAACTTTGTATTTCTTAGTTTGCTCCGCTTTTCTATGACTTTACTAAGTTTGGTTGAGATCGGATATATATATAGGATTGCTGTCATAGGAAAGTAGTCAGAAGAGTAGTCTTAGTGAGTAAAACTTCTTTGTTTTCAATGAAAACGCCTCAAAACCTTGTACTTCTCAGTTTGCTATGCTTTTCCGTGATTCCACTAAGATTGGTTGAAATCGCAAATCTATATAGTATAGTTGTCATAGAAAGGTAAGGTCTAAAAACCAATTTTAGTGAAAAAAACTTTTTTGTTTTCCATTGAAACGCCTCCAAAGTTTGTAATTCATAGTTTGCTATGCTTTTCCATGATTTTATTAAGTTTGCTCGAAATCGGACATCTATATAGTATAGCTGTCATAGGAAGGTAAAGTCAGAAAAGTAGTCTTAGTGAGAAAAACTTTTTTGTTTTCAGTGTAAACGTCGCCAAACTTAGTATTTCTTAGTTTGTTATGCTCTACCATGATTTTAATAAGTTTGGTCGAAATCGGACATGTATATAGTATAGTTGTCATAGAAAAGTAGAGTCTAAAAACTAGTTCTAGTGAGAAAAACTGTTTTGTTTTCAATGTAAACGCCTTCAAACTTTGTATTCCTTAGTTTGCCATGCTTTTCCATGATTTTACCAAGTTTGGTCGAGATCGGACATCTATATAGTATGGCTGTCATAGAAAAGTAGGGTCAGAAAAGTGGTCTTAGTAAGAAAAACTGTTTTGTTTTCAGTGGAAATGTCCCTAAAATTGTTATTTTTTTATTTGATATGCTTTCACACAATTCTACAAAGTTTTGTCCAAATCGGCGGACTATAGCATATAGCTGAGGTACGTATGATCGGTCAAAAAAGAAGTTCTTATGTCAAAAACTTGTTTGTTTTAAAAGGAATAGACTCCAAATTTCTTACAAAGTCTTTTTAAAGGCTTTTGCATGATTCCACTAAGTTCGGTGGAGATCGGAAATATTTATAGTATTGCTGTCATAGGAAAGTAGTCAGAAGAGTAGTCTGAGTGAGTAAAACTTCTTTGTTTTCAATGGAAACGCCTCCAAACTTTGTATTTCTCAGTTTGCTATGCTTTTCCATGATTTTATTAAGTTTGGTCGAAATCGGACATCTATATAGTATAGCTGTCATAGGAAGGTAGAGTCAGAAAAGTAGTCTTAGTGAGAAAAACTTTTTTGTTTTCAGTGTAAACGTCGCCAAACTTAGTATTTCTTAGTTTGTTATGCTCTACCATGATTTTAATAAGTTTGGTCGAAATCGGACATGTATATAGTACAGCTGTCATAGAAAAATAGAGTCTAAAAACTGGTTCTAGTCAGAAAAACTTTTTTGTTTTCAATGTAAGCGCCTTCAAACTTTGTATTTCTTAGTTTGCCATGCTTTACCATGATTTTACCAAGTTTGGTCGAGATCGGACATCTATATAGTATAGCTGTCATAGGAAAGTAGAGTCAGAAAAGTAGTCTTAGTCAGAAAAACATTTTTGTTTGCAACGGAAATGTCCCTAAAACTGTTATTTTTTTATTTGATATGCTTTCACACAATTCTACAAAGTTTTGTCCAAATCGGCTGACTATAGCATATAGCTGAGGTACGTATGATCGGACAAAAAAGAAGTTCTTATGTGAAAAACTTGTTTGTTTTAAAAGGAATAGACTCCAAATTTCTTAAATAATCTTTTTATAGGCTTTTGCATGATTCCACTAAGTTTGGTCGGAATCGGACATTTATATAGCATGGCTGTGATAGGAAAGTAAAGTCAGAAAAGTAGTTTTAGTGAGAACAACTGTTTGTTTTCAAAGGAAACGCCTCCTAACTTTGTATTTCTTAGTTTGCTTTGCTTTCCCATAATATTACTAAGTTTGGTCGGAATCGGACATCTATATAGTATAGCACTCATAGAAAAGTAAGGTCCGAAAAGTAGTCGTAAGTTAGAAAATCGTGCTGCAAGTATCGTGATTAATACTTTCGTTTTGAGCCTAGCATTAAACGCTTATATAGATGTGAAGACTACTTGTCCGATGAATATCTCTCGGAGACATCCACTCATTCATGGATATGGATATCAGCACCTTCTTGTTCCAAGTGCATATTCTCGTTTGTGTAGGTTATCGTCGTCGTCGGGGGTTCTTATTCGAGGGGTTGTTGTCGCAGTTTTCATTGGTGGTTGTTTTTTTAAGGTGCTGGGTATCAAACCCGACGCACCAACCCTATTAGTCCTAAGGAGAGCTTGTCGCTCACGTTAGCCAGCAGCTTTGCGGGTGCATTGCTCTGTTACCAGGGGTTACCAACGAGCAGGTGTGAGTCGACTTGGGACGCAGTAAGCAAGGATAGCTCTGGGTCCGCCTTGTTGAACCAGTCAGAAGCTTTCCCTTACCACAAACGCTCCCATCACCACAGGAGAGTTTCTGCCTTCCGAGGAAGACGCCCACTTGGAAGCATATACTTACTCAAAATATGTAAAAGTAAATGACATTTACCAAAATGGGTAAAAAAAAAAGGCCGAAATAGGTCGACGTTTTCACAAAAACGTGCTTAGGTCGCAGTTTTGTAAATATGAATGATAATATATGAATACACATTGCTTTCCTGTTTCCTGATTCCTCAGCTTCTCATCAATCAAGACCCAACCGATTTGAAAAACAAAGACCAGTTAACTCCGCTTTCCTCTTTTATTTCCTTGTCACAATCGCCTTACAATTGCCAACATTCATTTGGGGTATTCATTTTTGTCTACGAGCAAAATTTGAGATACAATATTTGTTGTAAATATATATATATTTATGTAAGTATGTATATGTTCTATATTTAGATGTATTTAAATACGACATTTCAGATCAATCATTAAAGCGCCCTGTATATAAGTTTTTTTTGTTTTGTATATATTTTTTTGTTTTGTTTTGTTTTAGAAGTTTTGGTCTGCCGGGTTCATATTTTGGTTAGTACAGAAACATTCATTTATATATATATATATTTTGTTGTTGTATAATTTGCCCACATTTATAGGGTTATAGAGTAGATATATATAGAGAGTTAAATCTGGTATATTTATTTTAATGTAGGAAGCGATCAACAGCCCATTGGGAGGGTAACTGGCTTTTCTTAATTTGTATCCGAGTGATTTGCGGTCGAACCGCAGGCTGTATTCACTTTGAATATGTTGGAGAGCTCATCCAGCAGAGTCTCATAGCGATAGGAAACACGAATTTCGGGCACATTGGTGCGGGTAATGTCGTTGCCATTGATGCCATCCTCATAATAATGTGGACCCAGCCATTGTTGTTTGATCTAGAGGGGAAGGTGGAGCGTATTATTGAATGTGTTGGCGACTGTTAAGACCAGGTCACTTACATTATGTGGAAAACCGCTCATCATAACACTGTTACGCGCCAGTTCGCACATATCGCAGGAGCTCAGCTTCCATACTTGTGCCGCAATGCTGTACTCCTCCATGAGGGGTTCCTAAAAACCAGAAGCAGTGACATCTAGTTACAAAAGAACAACCAAACTCACCTTGGTGAAATGAAACTGCAAGGGATCATCCGTAGAGAGTGAGATAATCAGGCCACGAGCCAAATATTCCGGCAAGGGATTCCGATGATAGTTCAGAAATAGCGAATTATTGGACAGCGGCGACATGGCGATACCAATTTGTGTCAAATAGTACAGATACTGCAGCACGGGCACCTTACGCAGCAGTAGGCCATGCGAAATGTTTTCAGCCATGAGATAGCCACACACCAAATGCTGAACGGGACCAGCTTCGCCGCAATGTGGACGCAGTACAAAGGTGTTGAGACCGCGTTGTCTAGAAGCAAGGGAAGAAACAAATAAGGTTAATGGAAACATACAGCTCAGTGAAGAAGGGCCATAACTTTAGGTAACAACACAGAAGATTGTCTAACCAATTCATACTCACTGCCTGAACTTGTTCAATACCGTCATATTGGCGTACATATAATAGATATAGTATGCATATGGCGGATTCTCTTCATATGTCCACTCCTCTGGCCTCGGCACATCATTATCAAATAATGGATTCTCTGGCTTGGACTCATCATCCACCGAATCAAACCCAATCACATATTGCAAGAATCGATGCAAATCGGGATGCTCGCTTGGCTTGTTGGTGGCCTGAAATAGCGGCAGGAATATGTTGTTCAATATCTCCTGGAATGATTTCATCATTTTGTTGGATTTGAAAATGTCAAAGAGACGTGGTATCTGTATTAGCCAGCGTATATTCGAGCTGTAGACATCATTATCGATGGCCCATTTGGCCAACTTGTTCCATTCATCCGGTGACTTGCCATAGATGGAGAGACGAAGTTCGGCATTTTGATATTTCGATTCCTCCAGATCAAAGGCCACTTCCTGGAAATAACACAGAGCAATGAGTTGAGGTGCCTCAATAAGCCACTCGTCTTACCTTAATAATTTGTGCAAAGTATTTGCCGTTCAGATAGTTATCCGTCTTTAGGAACACCTCTCTTAAACGCGACTCGCCAATGGGATTGTACTTGGAGTTGAACTTGTCAAAGCGATGGAACGTATTCCTATCGGCGTGCACATCCAGCATATCAACGGTCAGATCGTATGTGGTTAGATTCATCGATTGGAATACCTGGGCCAGGGTCATGGGCTGACCATTGGTATGGGTGACCACCTCGTTGGCATTATTCTTGAGCGTCTTCTTGATAAAGCGCAGCAAATGCTTCTGATTCATACACGAGGCGGCATGTATATGGGTGTCAACCTTGCGGGTATTGTAGAAATCGCGATGCGGCACAGCCTTCTGGGCGGCCAGTTCACGTAGCTCGTTGAGCAGCACATGCATTTGGTATTTGGAGGATAAATAGCAGAGGCGACGATAGCAGAACGATTTTCTGGAAAGGTATACACACATATAAAACAGAGTTTTGAATCTGGCAGCTTTTACACTTACAGCGGTCCATCGGCTATCATGTTGCACATGACTTGCATATCGTTGACAAACTGTTTCATATCCGGATACGTAAACTTCAGCTCGCTGGTTTGCTCCTACAAAAAAGAATAGCATTTTTGAGTCATCTTGCCAGGTATTTTTGTTGTTTGCTTGTCCACTTACCTCATCTTTGTAGATGTGGAACACGCCATGCACGGGTTTGATGATATAGTTCTCATCCGGCGTAAAACCCATATCCCAGGGATTCTGTATATTTATCTGCGATTGTCTGGCATGGACATCTACATAGTAGGTTTGGATACGTGTGTGTGTCACGTGGTTGGTTGGTTGGTGTGTTTTTTCGAGTGCATTAATAAGTTTTACAAACAAAAAAACATAAAAGAACGAAACAAAAAATATGTAAAACAAATTTCAAAAATAGTATTAAACATTTAGAGCTTAAACAAAACTAATTTTATTGTGTTTACATACAATCAACGTAACTACGGTGCGAGTCTCTGAGTCTATAAATAGGTTTAAGGCACAAAAGGTTGTCCAGGGGTGAACGACGGGTGATCTTTTCAGCAGTATGATTTGGTGTAATATAAACTATATATATATATATGTATATTCTTGATCAGCTTAGCTAATGTCTGTGCTGTATAGAGGCCAAAATCTCAGAGATGTTATACAGGCAGGCAGACTAAGTTAATTTTCCATTTTTGCCACGCCCCTCAATTTAGTTAAAATCGTCATATCTGTCACAGTTTTAAAGCTAGTTGGTTCGTACCTTCTGCACATATTTAGTTATCAGGACTACTGATCGAACCGCCCAAGGAATGGTAAAGATCGGATGAACGTTAGTCAAGTTATAAGCAAACAAAAAGTTTGCTGCATTTGTCAATCTTTTGTTCATAACTCGACAACCGTTTATCCGATCTCTACCAATGCTTTGGGGGATCGATAAAAAATACTGATTACTAAATGTCTAAATAGGTACGAACCATCTATTTTTAAAACTGTGAGAGTTATTACTCTTTTTCTAAATTGCGGTGGCGGTAGGGGGCGTGGTCAAAATTGAAAATAAACTTGAGCTGCCTGCAAGTATAAGAAGTTTTTGTCCCATACACGTCAAAACTCTATCTCTTGCCATCTCTGTGATGTGTGCTTTCATACGGACACGGCTTTATCGACTCGGCTGTTGATGCTGATCAAGAATATATATACTTTATGGGCTGAGAAATGCTTCCTTCTGGCTGTTACATACTTTTGCACAAACTTAATATACTCTGTGTACCTCTGGTATATACAAATTTAGACCTAGGTATTACTTTCCTTTTCTCTGCTATACGCTTGATTTCCCAATTTTCATACAAAGTGTTAAGAGGTGTTTAAAGTGCTGCCCATTGCTGTTTCAGTCGGTGCTGCCCAGCATTTTGTAGTTTTTTAATAGTTCAATCAAATACTTGGATTTTATATATATTATTCTCCTCCTCTTTGTCAATGAAAAGGCTGCCTCATTTCTTCTTTCACCACCACATACAACTGGACAACCCATGCGGCTCTTTTAAACGTACTTATACCATATATTTTCAATTGACTTACGCTTACAATCAAAAACAAGCCCAAAAAAAAATAGAAAAAAAAAACTCAACTTGTTTTATCAAAGTGATTTTTCAGTTATTAAAGTGTCCTTTTGTGCAAGGATTTGATTTGGGTCAGAAGAAACAGCGAGAGATAGAGAAGCCTCTAACTAAAATTGGACACTACGAGTACAATTGGTTGGCGCATAAAGAAATACTTTGTAGCGGATTAGCTCAATGTGTTAGCCAGCAAACAAAAAAATAAACAAAAGCGCAACGAAGTGTGGGCAAAGACCAACGAGTGATTCAACTCGCTGGAAACAAAAGCATGCGAGTCGCCTGTGGTGTCAAAAGCGGCGAGAGTTTCTGTATTGTTTTTGTGGTTTGTGGTTAGAAAGCTCAACAAGTGGGTGGTGGCTCGAGGATATTGGGGTGAGAAGGACGTATTTTATACATATGTGAGAGGCGGCGCAACAGAACATAACGATTCCCGATACCTGTTAGGCTCGCCACACTCATTTTGCGAATTATGTCTATAAGAAATAAAAAATATATATAGAGGGAAAAAAAGTAACAAAACCATAAATCAAATATAGGCAAGAAAACAAAATGAAAATATGTTTAAGTAGTATGTGGCATATGTAGGGAGGGAAGTACACAGATAGACTCAAAACGGGAAAATCATAGAAAACTTACTAAACTGAAACAGAAGACACGAGCGAGGCGGCAGCTAGCGAGCAAGAAAGAGACAGAACAACAGTACAGAGATGGGGGGGAGAGGGGGAGGGCGTGGAGAGCTAGCTGAACCATATAAAGTTTTTGGAACGATACGCGTTTAGATATGTATTATACAATATAATTGGCCTAATGGTGAATTATTTCTAGAGTTGTCACTTGTCAGTTGAAATAGCGAGAAGTTTTGGACTTTTTGGAATGTTATAGAATTGCAAGTCAAGAATATGCTATCCATATCTTAAATGAAATTCTTTTATTATAATTGATTTCCATCTATCGATGATTTGTAATCATTTTCCAACTTCTTTATCAATTGTATGCTTCAAAGACTCCAGGAGAAATCAAGTTTAAGCAGTGTATTTTCTAGTTTTGTCTATGTTATGTTGTCCCAACTAAGACATTGTGAATATAGAAAACCTAATAACTTTATATTCTTTGTAATTAATTCGTTCCTATTTTATGAATTCTAAAACCTTTCGACTTAAGATATCGCTTTAAATCGAACTATGTGGAAGACCAGTTAGTTGTAACAGTTTACCGTGACTGACGAATCATTAATTCCCCAAAAAAATTACAAAGAGCCCAAAAAAAGGTATTATCAACTTAGATATCAGGAGTTATCCAATGTATTAACATAATTCTTTGATGAGAAATCTTTAAGAAATTTAAGAAATTGATTCTTAAAACATAATTTACACAACCCTGACTATTAAATTGAAGTACTATACATTTTTTTCGTTATTAAATGGCTAAAAAATAAAGTACCAAATCACAAACAAACCTAGTAAAAATGCAAAGAACCTGTCTTTAGTTACATAATTGTCGTTTGTAAATATTTTGTAGTAATAAATCTGTTTTAAGTCTGACTCCTGGCACTAACTGTTGGTTAAACAGCCTGCATAGCCACTTCCTTAGTTTAATTTTCATGTTATGCCACTCTTTGGTCATTTTTCGCGGTACAATGATTCGTTAGTCACGGTAAATTGGTTCGTTATAGCTGACATACCTCAGTGTCGGGTACTAAAATATCGAATCGTCTACTTGAAATCATTTTTTACTTATCTATTCTTAGCTGATGGGACGATACTTATTTTTTCACGATTTTTTCCTAACAAAGCAGTAGCGTAGTTAGATTTTTGCCATGAGGGGGGGTTGAAGACTTAATTTTATAATTTATATTTGGTTATTGGGTGCTTTAAATTTGATTGCTTTTCCAAAAGAAGGCCAGGTTTTTAATTTTTTTCTGTTTATCAAGGACTTTATTCCCCTAGAATAAGTTCCCTAGAATTCAGTTTTTAATGGAATTTTAAGCCCCTAAACGCCCTCTTTCTATGCCACTTAATCGAAGCAATCTTGGCTGAGTATGCTAAATGTCTTTGTTTGTGATTCAAACAGAAGTACAGTATTGTATGATATGATAATATATATGATATATATGATAACGTATGGTAAGTTGAGAACCCTACAGTCTTTTCAATGTTTTGAATGTCATTTCAAATGTGTAAAACACTGTTTTTTTTTCATCTGCTGTTTTGGATTGAGAAACCCATAATCTTACAACGCCCATTTGAGTATTTTCCAGGATTTCTCAAGGCAGTCATCTAGTAATTCAGATTTTATATGTTGTTTGTAAGGGCTCTTTAAGCTCTTTCAGAAGTATTTTAAAGGGGCGTTAGTGTTTCACATACTACTAAGATTCCTAGTTCCTAGTTCGTGTGAGTATATGAATACTTTTTCAGACCGATCTTTTGATTTTACTTTTGCTAGATGCTGTTCAATCTGTTCTACTTTTCTGACACCTAAAAGTAGTTTTGATGCCAAATCTCTCATATTTGAAAAAAAAACAAGCGACAACCCTAGAAATGCCATTGTTTTTTTTTTTTTGGGAGGGGTGCACTCACAACACTGAACAACACTACACTTTTATTTTTCTTTCATTTTTTGCCTAGGAAGAGGAGTGCCTGTACACAGAGAGTAGGTACTGTGCGTACTGTGATACAACTTACCTGAAACCGTCTTGGCTGTCACATTCTCATAGCGATCCTTGAGTTTCACCGTCTTGAGGAAACGCGCTGTGGTGGTTGGAAACGACTGATCCGATATGGCCATATAATGGCTTCGCAAACGCAATGCCTCAATCAGCAATGTGGATGCTCGCTCCAGATCTTCCAAGGGCACACCGCTGGTATCCTCACCGGAAATCGACACACGTTGGAAATTGATGTCCGCATCGGTTCTGGGTTCCATCTCTTCGACGATCACCCTATCCTCATAGGTGCTGGATTGGCGTACATATGGATGGTTTGTGTGCTGTGCAGAAGCAGCCGCCAGGGTGCGTGGGGCCGTCGATTGCCTGCAAAAGAAGAGTGGATTGCGGTATGAGGAGCGGAGAATGTTTAAATTTGTTTGGTTCTACAACCATTTCTCCTCTTCGGGCTGATATTCGTAGGCACGACCAAAGCTATAGCTATCATCCGCAAACGACATGTTGCACTCGTTGGACCAGCCGCTACTGAAGGACGTTCCGTGGTCGTTTGTTTTTTGTTTTTGGGAGTCCTCAATGATCGATTTGACCCATCAATGATTCAAGTGAGCCAAAAGCTGCGCTAATAGTTGGCAAACTGGGGCATTGCGTGCCGGTTAAGTTACGGGTTCTACATTTTCACCCTTTTTCCTGTTTTTCTTTTTCCTTTTTTGAAAACAAAACTTGAAGTGCAAAACTAAGTTTTTTATTTTAACGCTTGGCGTGCGACACGAACAACAACTACAACAACAACTAAGGAGGGGGCGGGAGGTGCTGAATGTCAACGTAGGTCGTGGGGTTTTTGTTTTAGTTTTTGGACAAATTGACAGACAATTCGCGTAGTTGCTGGCGTTATTTTAGGCCCCCGGGGCCCTTCCAAGCCATATGGTTGCACAAATTGTACTAAATGTGTCGGCATCCAAATACGAATAGGAAAATTGGTAGCCAACCCAGACGGCAGCAGCTTAGTAGGTTCGCCTTTTGGTGGTGGTTCGTTATGGCATAAGCCCTCGCTGGCTAGTTGCGTGGCGCATCGCCTAATGCAGTCCCATTCAAAATCAAAACGTGCTCGACCAAGTCCACGACCAGACAAAAAAACAAAACCCAGAGGAGGTTCTATGCAGTTTGCTGGGATTATAAACACAACAACAACAACAACGACAAACGGTGAACTTGGTAATGGACAGGTTTGTGGCTAGCGAAAGTGGGTTTCATTATGCTGCTATAGAAATTCATCAAGATTTTGTGAAAGGTCAACTGAATGAAAAGTAAACGCGACTCGCGACATTAGGGTGTTCCTCGATTGCCCCTTCATTGGTTTAATAGAAACTATCTAATCGATCATCAATTGAGAACTCACTTCAGAGCCACATTAGTGCCTTATCTTGATTGAAATTGACATGACATTCCGGGTATGTATACTCACTTTTCATTTAGTTGCCGTTGAATCTGCAGTTTCTTTTCAATCTGTTCAATGGGAAACTGTGGTACTTCATATGGGGCCGAAATTTCGTTGGTCAGCTCGGTATCACCCTCGGCCTTTTGCTCATCCTCCGGTGAGTCGGCCAGATCGCCTAAAAAACAGCAAAAACAAGATTAAAAAAAATCCGAAATGAGATTCTATAAATATAAAACTAAACTGGTTTAAAGCGACCACACCTACAATTTTGAGAGGTTATCGGTGGGGATGGGTCGGTGGTGGTGGTGGTGGTCATGTCATTGCCCATGACATCGCCACCAAAAAGTTTCACATCCACCCGTAAACGGTGGGCGCTATCCATGCGATTGAAATTCATTCCGCACGCTTGTAACCTGAACGAGAGTTGTCGCTTCAATGACTGCCAAGACCTGACACTGAAAACCTGGCTAGTCCGGCGGCTCCAGCTCCAGCAACCAAAGCAACAACAAAAGTTATGATGCACGATTACAGAAATTCGAAAAACACAAATGAAAAATATCAGCACAACTCGAAGAAGCAGAAAAAGTGCGAAGGCAGCAGCGAAAATAAAATGAAAACAAAAACAACAAAAAGTGACAGCGGAGATAGGCGGACTAAAATTCAAAATCAGAAAGAAATGAAATTTCGAGAGATCGAAAATGGAATACCCTTTTGTGTGGAGCATGCTGACATCAAGAGAGAGGAAAAGGAAAGATCAGGCTGCAAGGAAATGGAACATAGGAAAGAGAATACAAGAAATAGAGTAAAAATCGCAGAAAAGAAAAGAAATTGTACCCTTATAAGAAAGAACAGCAGACGGAAGAACCTGAGAAAGCAAAAACAGAAGCAAGATTAAAGAAGAAATCAACAGACACTGTAAGGAGAAAGAAAGCAGTAAAAGGAACTCAAAGAAGTTCAATCTCCAGGAATTAAGAACAAGAACGAATGTAGAAAGCAGAGAAAAGGTGTACAAATGGAGATAGATGTAAAATAGGAAGAAAATGATACACAAATATGTAAAGGAAAAGGATATTATAAACATACGAAACATAAAAAGTAAGAATTAAGTTCTATAGATTGAACATAGAAAGAAAATGGAACGATGAATAATGGTACAAAAACTCGGAAAGGGAGAGAATAAAGCCAGTTACTTGGCTATACACAGCCCAAAGGGCCCAGCCTTCTACCAGATACAAGGAACTTCAGTTTAACTTCGAATTACAACGAACTGCCATGTTTGAGTAGCTTTTTCATGTCTAGTTTCTTCAAAGATGACGCCAATAGCTGGCGAAGGTGACCGGGTGAGCCCCATCCCCTGTACCACACCCGGCCACAGATGCTGCAAAGAAAGAACACAATTTAAAGGGAAAGAGTAGAGACAAGATACCTTCGGACAAAGTTTGTATACCCTTGCATCACATTTTTCTACCTAAGACTACTTTTGGGACCTTACTTTTCTATGGGAACTATACTATATAGATGTCAGATTTTGAACAAACTTAGTGGAATCATGGTAGACCGTACAAAACTAAGAAATACAAAGTTTGGCGACGTTTACACTGAAAACAAAAAAGTTTTTCTCACTAAGACTAGTTTTTAGACTCTATTTTTCTATGACAGCTATACAATATAGATGACCGATTTCGACCAAGCTTAGTAAAATCATGGAAAAGCATAGCAAACTAAGAAATACAAAGTTTGGCGACGTTTACACTGAAAACAAAAAAGTTTTTCTCACTAAGACTAGTTTTTAGACTCTATTTTTCTATGACAGCTATACTATATAGATGACCGATTTCGACCAAGCTTAGTAAAATCATGGAAAAGCATAGCAAACTAAGAAATACAAAGTTTGGCGACGTATACACTGAAAACAAAAAAGTTTTTCTCACTAAGACTAGTTTTTAGACTCTATTTTTCTATGACAGCTATACAATATAGATGACCGATTTCGACCAAGCTTAGTAAAATCATGGAAAAGCATAGCAAACTAAGAAATACAAAGTTTGGCGGCATTTTCATTGAAAACAAAAAAGTTTTTCTCACTAGAACTAGTTTATCGATTAATTGTTAATATGACAGCTATATGATATAGTCAACCGATCCGGCGGGTTCCGCTAAATGTGCAGCGTATTTATATTAAAAGACTTCGTGCAAAGTTTGGTTGAGTTAGCTTTCAAACTGACGGTGGAGATAGCTTAGATACAGACGGACATTTCTAAATCAACTCAGTTCGTCTGGCTGATCAAAAATATATATAATTTTTTTTTCTTTCTTCTGCGCGTTAAAAGCAACTGGACAACTTTAATAAACCCTCAGCAAGGGTATAAAAAGAAGGTGCACCAAATACAAGAGATCACAAGTAGGAACAAAAGAAAAAGTAATCATTCGATCCCTTTGCCATTGGTCTAGAAGATCTTCCTAGACTAGGGTCTTCTTAACCTGCTCCCACTCCTACTCTTGCAAATGCAGATAAGAGTAAAACAAGCACAAAGATTAAATCAAGTGCGAATAATGAACATAATTCTCAAAAAACTCTGCATTCCAGCTAGAAAACCCATTATACCCCTGCTCTTATTTGTTTTGTCAAGTATCAATAATCAAACATCAACGACATCTACGATTTGTGTCAATATTGGAAATCAATAGCAAGTCACAGACGCACCTAAAACAAGCTACATATGAGCATCGAGACATACTGCGACGCGACGCCCCGCTATTAGAGATAGGAGTGAAGCAGAGCGTAGCTAAATTTAGACAAGTCAATTAGTTTCAAGTTTGGTTGCGATAACGAGAGGGAGATGGAAAGATGCCACTGATGCACATCAGCTTTACACTTTGTTTACACTTAACAACATACAATTGGGTCATATAGGTACAAGTGATTTTCCCTATAGTTCGGTATTAACGAATTCCCTAGCCCCAAATCGTTAATTTTGTATTTGGAATGGCTACCAAAACATAACGATCGGTTTGCAGCAAACTCTTTTGTTTTTAATACTTATTCAGCACCTTTTTTCGCGATTTAATGAGTCATCAGTCACGGCAAGTAGGCTTCGAAGTCCGTAACTAAAATCGTTTTGCACTTTGCATACATAACTAAATCTTATTTTCTACTTAAAAATACAAAACGTCGGTGTTTTTTCAGTTTACAGTACTTGTTGTGTTCGGTGCTTTAGGTAATTAAGTGGTCACAAAACTTACAATCACAGGGGGGACCCGAGTTGGGGTGCTGCCCACCACATCCGCACGGCACCTTCGATACGCCCAATCCCTTTTGCTGGCTAAATCTGCTGCTATTACTTTTGGGCCTACGCGGCAACGGTGGCGGCATCAATGGATCCTCATACGACTCAGTATCTCGTTCTCTGCGCAGCTCCACCGTTCCATCCGAGGCGCCTAACACGCCGCGATAGGACATCTTGGCTAGCTGAATGCGTCCAAGTAGAATCAAGTGCCCGCAGGCTGTAGCAGCATAACACGAGCCCAGCACTTCGTTGATGTGTTGCTTTTTTGAAAACGTTCTTGGCGCTCGCTTGAGTTTTACAGAAATTTCGGAGTTACTTTGTGAGGAAAAGTTTTTTATGTAATGTGGTTGCTTTTGTTTTTCACTTGACAAGTTCTCGTAGCTTTGTGATGTTGTTGGTTTCAACTACACGATCATCTCGCACATCTACTATCTGTCTGTCTGTATGTACTATATGTACTATATGTTTAGATAAAAAGACAAGAATTCTTTTTGCATTCGACGCAATTTCACTTTGAAATGCGCCTTGTCATTTTTTTGGCCCACTTGTTAAGCGTCTAGAATTGTAGATCGGTTCCATCCAAAGTTTATACATGGTGAAAAGCAAAGAGCTTTTTCGCTCTCACACATCGCTGCGCCGCTGCTCTCTTTGTGATATCAGAGGCACGGGGGTGGAGATGGCTTAGGCGAGGGAGTGAAGAATGAAAAAAAAGCTTCTTCTCTATATAATTGCATGTTAATTATACATCGATTTGTAAGGTAAACAATGCGGGGCATTGGAGTGAAAGCGACTTAGTTATACCCTACCATAAACCTTATGAAATATGTGCCCTTTTTCATTTGGTTAGGAACAGGCAGTGGTGTAGCCAGGATTTTTTCAAGGGGGGTGGCTTAAGAAAAATATTCTATTGTCGTTTTTTTTTCTATAGTCTAGTGCTTAGCATGCTAAATATATGATCAGTGGGGGGCTTTAATACCCAAATTGACCCCCCTTGGCTACGCCACTGGGTACAGGCTATGAGAACCAAATTCTTTAAAATTGCCAGGGCACCAAGATTTACTAGAGTTTGAAAACCGACCTTTAAATATTCATTTTATGTCTTTTGATAAATAATTGGCTAATACCACAGACACCACCGTGGAATAACCGTACATTTATATACCAGCTTTGTTTGAAAAACTTTTAAAAACCAGTTTAATGCAAGATTTTCTTGATAGTAATAGAAATTATTCTAAAGACTTGGTCAAAGCGGTCTACCTTAATGGTAAATCAATAGTAAGATTTTAAATTGTATTCCCGGGCGAAGATATATTTATATATTAACATTTAAGCTCGTCCCATCTTGCTTGGAACCAGTTTTGAATTGGTTAAGATATCTAACTACATAACAGCAACCCACACAAAAATTTCCAAGCCAGCTTGAACCAGTTTAAGTGTGGAAAATGTTGCCCAGGCGGTGCAAACTTTAGCTTAAACGATCAACTAATCTACAGTATTAACCAGGGATGCAAACCATATGAAAATACGTACCGCCGGTTCGGTTCATTACATGTTCAGTGGTTCATCAAGGCACATTATGAAATATTATAATTTCTGTTGTCATATGACTTTCCGCACACATTGGAAATTGAATTCCTATAATCCATTTAAATATCTTCAAAAAATTTTAGAAGAATGTCCAAAATTTATGTTGTCGGATTTACAGGATTTGTCTATGAGTTCCCAGAGGAATGCCCTTCGAAAACGAAGAATGTCGTTGAATGTTACACACCCTATTTATCATATTATAAGAGAAAAGGCTCTCCTGGCTATAATTGAATTTAAGTAAAGAAGTACACAGTTTGAAATCTCAAGCTCGAGTCGTACTAAATTTAGCTCGATACAAGTTTGAAAGGATTGAAAGAATTCCGAAAAGCGTGTATCAATCCGAAAAGTCTACGGTTAAAGTCGAATTCGTACTTGAAAGTCAAATTATCCTGACGCGAGATTGAAGTGAGTACGTGTGCATTATGTCAAAACGAAAGATCGATAGATACTGAGAGAAAGAATATCTCTCCCAGCAATACTATGAGGATTTTTGGTACTTTGATGCCTTACAATTCCCAAACAGTCATAGCAATGCTGGCATGGGGAGGAAGCTAAAGTATATTAAAGATGGAACCGGGGGTAGGCAAACAACTAATGACCTCGAGCCGGGTTTGATAATCAAAAAGTTCGTTAAATAAGTAGCCTGGGGCATTTTGGGGTAAAATAAAGTTTTAATAAAGAGATAAAATCAATCTCGGTAATGTTTGAAACAATCCTTGTTCGGATTGTGTGTAGTTTGAATATCAAGGTCAATTTAGTTTCCGATTTCAAGTCAGTTTTGGGTCTTCTGGAATTGATTCTACAAGGGGATCAAGTCGAGTTTTCGGTTCGGTTGAGCATCTCTGAAAAAGAAAGCCGGTTTGGTTTGCGGTTCGGTTCACCAGCTTGAATATGCCGTTCGGTTCGGTTCAGAGCCGGTTTGCAGCCCTGTTATTAACATTATTCTAGTAATCTGTGAAATATAACGAACACAATACCCCCTAGGGTATACAATATCGACCTAAAACTGACTTCTTTATGGCTTAAACGGTTACTAATTGAGCCTCCTCGATTTGATTCAATTTTGTTGTGTGTTTGGGAATTTTCCTTAAAAACTTCAAAGGAGAAAAAGTAGACAAACAAATCCAAACAACAAGAGGCTTAGCGGGCAGTTGCTCTGCCATGTGTACTTGGTACATACATACATACATAGATGGAGTCTGATTAAGTGAGTTGAATTTAACGGGGCAATGCTAATAGAAATGATGTCTTCGTTTCCATATTTGCAAGTCATGCAGTCGAGTCGTCGCCCGTTCCGTTCGTTTGCCTTATGCTGTGGTGTATATACATAGCTATATATGTACAATGTATATACACATTTGCATGTATGCCTGAGTAGAATATAACTGTGAAATGCGTTTCATATTTATTATTTGATTGTGCCTATTTTTGGCACCCTGCTAGATTTCTGGTTTTTATGTCTTTGTTTTTATTATTGACCGTATTTTGCGTGCTTATTAATTGCGGCGATTTTTGTTTTGATTTGGGCACTTTGCCCGGCTTTGCAATTGATTTTCTGCCGAAATTGCATAAGCAAAAAACTTTTGGGGTTAATCCCATAAATTAGATTTGGCTTGGTCGAGTTCGCGCAAGAAACTGATTTAGCTTTTCAAATCAGTCAAAAAAAAACAAGCAAACAAACAAACCAGAGAGACCAAGCCGAAGAGAGCAATAACAAAACAAAAAAAAACACAAAAAAAAAACAATTGATTTTAGCGTGACTAACTGTGGTTGTCAATGAAACTGACAGAGGCAAACACAAGAAAAGAGAGAGCGAGTGAGAGAGAGGGAGAGAGCTTAAAGTGTGGGAACTTTTTCAGTTTTCTTTTCGCTTTCTACCTAATTGAAATCCCTGACCTATGCCTAGGCACAGAAGCCAGATGGGCAAAGGCAAAACAAAAACATTTCAAAGTTGTTGTTTATGATGATTGGAACACAAATACACACAAAAGTACGTATAAGTAATGACCCAATTGACTCGAATAATGGAATTCAAACTGAACCACAAATGTATATGTACATATACGCAGGGATGTGGAAATATATGTATACCTAGGTATACATAAGTGTGTTTGCCATAATTGAGAAAAGTACCTCAGAATTGTTACTTAGCCACAAAAATTGATACATATTTTTAAATTTGTATCAAATCTAAACCGGTATACCCATAAAAACAGAACAAACATCAGAACTACCATATTTATACCAATATTTTTCAAACCGAAAAGAAAGAATGAAACCAATCTACTGTTACCTTACGGCTCTGTGAGTTCTGCAAAGTCTTTTGGTTCTCAATTTTCAGTATCTTAAAATATTATTAACAGAAACTAAGACTGAGTTTTCATGGATGAAAACTATCTTCACCAAACTTTGCACGACAGGATGACTCTAGCATATAGCTGTCATATGTAAGATGGGTCGAAAAACTAGTTTTAGTGAGAAAAACTTTTTGGTTTTCAATGGAAATGTCTCCAAACTTTGTAATTCCAAGTTTGCTGTGCCTTCCCATGATTCCATCAAGTTTGGTCGAAATCGGACATCTATTTAGTATAGCTGTCATACACAAGTGGAGTCAAAAAACTAGTTTTAGTAAGAAAAATGTTTTTGTTTTTCATGGAAAGGCCTTAAAATTTTGTAATTTTAAGTATGTTATGTTTTCCCATGATTTTACCAAGTTTGGACGAAATCGAACATCTATTTAGTATAGCTGCCATAGAAAAGTGGAGTCTAAAAACTAGTTTCAGTAAGAAAAACTTTTTTGTTTTTCATGGAAAAGCCTTTAAACTTTGTATTTTCCATGATTCCACTATGTTCGGTCGAAATCGTACATCTATATAGCATAGCTCCCATAGAAAAGTAGTGTTTGAAAAGTAGTCTTAGTAAGAAAAACTTTTCTGTTTTTAATGAAAATGTGCTTAAAATTGGCATATATTTATTTGATATGCTTTTACACAATTCTACAAAGTTTTGTCAAAATCGGATGACTATAGCATATAGCTACAGTACGAATGATCGGTCAAAAAAGAAGTTCTATTGAGAAAACCTTTTTTGTTTTTAATGGAATCGACTTCAAATTCGTTACATGTTAGTTTTTAAGGCCAAGTTTGGTCGAAATCGGACATCGATATAGTATAGCTCCTATAGAAAAGTAAGGTCCCGAAAGTTGTCTTAGCTAGAAAAAACGTGTTGCAAGCCGAAGTTGACTTTCCTCTATTTCTTCAAAATGAAATGAAAGAGCTCCAAACTAATGATAAGCAAAGTTTTATGCATCTTTTAACTAAAATACAAAATTGACAAAACGAAAAAAATATTGATTTTTGACGAAGTTATATACGAAAAACCAATCTATGATCACACAGCACCCCATTTTAACCTACATTTAAGGAAGTGGTATTTAATTTTGTTCCCATTTTTCATTTGATAGGAGTATTATTTAAAAGATTTGGTCTATGGATAATGGAATTGTTTCCCGGTTTTTGACTTGTCGACAAAATATCAACATTTTTGCTTCAATTCTTCAGCCTTGTGTTTAGAAAAGATGTATTTGAAGCTTTTTGTGCCAAACTTCTTGTCTAACCTTATTGAAACGTGCTTTTTTTCTTTAATTATTTGATGGATTCTTGCCCCAAAACAATTGTTTTATAAGTTTTCTTTTTATATATTTTATATTTCATTAGGTTCTTAACATTTCTCTATTTTTAGCTATTTCTAGCTACTTTTCTTTGGAAATTTGGCAACTCTTGAACCTCATCTTCTGGCAATACTGCAGTCATGCATTCTTCTTTCCTTGGAAGTTGTTAATTAAAGTTACTGAATTCTAAACATTACTCAGTTTTCGATGTTCAAAGACGATAAATCTCCTGATATTCTTTCATGCGATTGGTGTTAAGATATCTTAGAAAGGACGATTAAGTTTACAAATACTCCGTTTTGGTTTGCATTCTTTACAATTTTGAATGTTTAATATATTAATCATTATTTAGTCAAAACAAAGATAAGCTTCAACACACATACATTCAAAAATATACTCATATATATGGGACTAGTACATTTGTATGCATAAGTCTGGCATTAGTTAAATATCAAGAGGCAGAACCTGATGATAACAAAGAGTCAAGCGATAATAATACGGAACCAAAAGCTACTGCTCTGCTGTTGTTGTTCTAGTCGTAACTCAAGCATCCATAAATTTAGTTATATTATGCAAAAGATAAGATTAAGTCCCGGACTGCACAATTCCTATGAAATTGCTGAGGGAAATGTACAAAACGAACAATCGAGGGACATTGACATTTAATTTTCTAAATGGCTTGCTTTTGTAGGTACACACATTCCCTTGTCTTATTTGCTAGATGAGCAAACAACAAACAAATATGAGCTCATGCATACATGCACACAAACACACACACACACACACTCACACACATGGCAAAGTACATAGAATTCATGCTAAATACAGTGAACTTTCGTTGTGGCCTAACACTTCCATTATTAAGGATGATTTGCATGCTATTTGTTTATTTAGTGTCAACAATGCTCTGTAAGGTTGGCCATTTCATCATGAATAGCATTAGCAAATCAATGAATTTTATTAACAAATTGCGTTCTCTGTGAGATATTTAGCCAATTATATTTTATGGTCTTGATAATCAACCCATCCAACCGGCTATTCAAGCTATTGATACGAAATATCGCACCAATTTCAGTTTATTTGACATTTAACCAACATAATTGCTGTTGTATCTGTCAGTGTTAATGAAGTTAGCGATACGTCAATCCGTTATTAACAATTGGTATTGTGTTATTCGACCAACTATAAAAAATTGCACGTAAGTACCTTGGTATACCTCCTTCTCGGAAACTATACAAATTTACAGCTGGTGCCAGAACAGTGACTGGTGACCTTCTACAACTTTGTATGTTGGTTGAATGGGCCTAAGAAAAATTTGCGAGGCTGACACAAAAACCTCTGTCAACCAAATCCCAAATCTTGGGTGCCCTACAAATCTCTTTCGGTACGTTTCAGACCTCTCGTATTTCGTTAGAAGATTTTGGCAAGCCAACCAAAGCCAATACACAAACCAACTAACCCTAACTCTTAAACCAACGCCAGTTATCATGGACACAACATATGTTTCCAGGGTTGACAGGTCTAAATTTTACCATTGTTATTTTGAGATGATTTGAAATTGATGTCGAACTAAAATATATTTTATTTAGAACGTAAAATTAACTACGAATTCATAATAAACATAATAATAGTTATATATAAAAACTGTTATAAATTATGTGAAAGAGACTCAACCCTGTTCTTGTAGTTAGACATCAATCTATCTTAAAATGAAATCTCCAGAATTTTTCTAATCTCTATCTCTAAAGATTTCAGTGTCGCCCCCATATACGAGCATTAAACAACAAGGAAACCAAATATTTTAAGTCTATTATCATCAGCAGACTTTGCTGTTGCCTGAGCATTTAGTCTGTAGCAGCTAACATCAATTGCGAAGTTCTATTCCTAGCATTAGAAAATAGCTTGCGCTGTCTGTTAAATTCAAATTAGAACGTTAACATTCATGTTATTGCTCTGTTAATTGAAATTAGTGGTTGTCCCATCAAAATCGGACTGGGCCAACTTTAGCTTACGCTTTTGTTTAATCTAATATTGCTTTCAGCTTATCTAAAATGTTGGCAAGTATTAAGTATTAGTAGCTGGATTAGATCTTATATTTGAAGTTTAAATTTGATTAACAGGTGCGTTTTTATTTTATAAATAGCAAAAATAAAAGAGAGTGATTACCGGGTTAGTTAACATTTGGTTTGGATTTTGCCTAAAAGGCAAAAAATGGTAGTCCACAATTCGCAAAGGGCAAGTTTTACTTTTAGAAGTATTTTTTACGATTTTTCTACCAATTTTGTGTTAGTTTTTCTTTATAAAAATCGATGAAAAGAGTTGTATGGGTTTTATAAACCGCATCTGATCCAATAACGAAACAAATCAAATGGGAATAGATTTGTATTAAACATGGAACAGAGTAAAAAATGTTATTTGTGGACAAAGCCAACGTTCCTGGACATGTAAGTCCCTGTTTATTAGAAAATTCTTAATGGTATACAATCATTTGTGTATGAAGAATCGCAAATAAAGAACACCTTAGCTCTATCGATAACCCCGCAGAAAAATACCAATCTAGTACAATTGTGGTCTTTACTTAAAACCTTTTGTTGCTAGTGAGTTTTGGCAACAAAGAGAGGCGCCAAAGAGCATTGATGCCAAAAGCTTTGCTATTGTTTTTTATGGAGTTTTTTGTTTTGGCAGTTGCTTTGTTGCTAAGCTCAAGAAATGGCAAGAAATAAGGAAAAAAAAGAAATGGCAACGTATGCCACAAATAATATCATTCCTTTATTTCTTGTCATTTCAAGAAATGAAGTTGCATTTCTTTGAGAAAAATAGACTAATTAATCGCATATGCACAAATAAATATTTACTATGACACCAGCATACATCAAACATAAAAATTCACCACCAAGTAACTAATAGTATTAAAGAAAATGCGGGGAAAGTCATCGTGTTAAGTTTAAATGTCAGTTTGAGTTTTTGTGTATTTCTTTTCTTTTCTAATTACAAAAATTAGCAATCAGATTGCACATTACAATAATCGAACTAGATACATCGGTTTCCTGTCATCGATTTGTGCTGGCAAACAAGGCCTATGAATTCATTTTTTAAATTTCAGTTTATTTCCACATTTGATTAGAATTGTTACTAATTTATTTCCCTGTTTTTCATTAAAATTGACTACAAATTGAGCTGCAACCCCAAAATTTCGTTACCAGTTTTTGTACTTCTTTTATGTTGTTACAATTTTCTGACTCTCTAAGAAAAAACAATTTGAGTTGCTTCGAAAATAGGTTTTAGGACAAGGTTTCCCTGCAAAACGTAATAAAACGCCGCAAACTAGCTCTGACCTGCCCTCATCGAAAGCTAGCCTGCAATTGAAAGCAAGCAGAGTGCTGTTTGCTCCAAGCATGCGCTAGTCTTGAAGCGAAATGTCTTTTAAAAGCATAAACAAGTGTGTACACCTTTGCATAGAATATCTTAGAAAGGTCATCAAAACATTTTGTTCATAACCCCGGAAATATGTCCTTACATGCTTGCCTAGTGTTTGTATGTGGTGGAGCCGTTCACTATGCCATATGTTCTACTGTAAGCAACTCGCATTATCAAAATATTGCCGACGTTTAAGGGTTTCAAAGAAGGTCAAGGGCAAGTTTTGGTGATTTTTAACCAAAATTGCATATCCAAGTCATCTCTGAATAGAAGAACAGCTGCGTACATACGAATATGTATGTATGTACATATGTGTGTCAAAACAATTGCTTGTATGTATGTAATTTATGGCTAACGAACGATACGCCACGCCTCTCCACTGAGATTATAATAATTGCACATCATCACCAAGAAGCACACGCACACACACACACCAGCATATGTTTGTTTGGATGTATGTACATACTCTTGCCCAGCCTGGTGACTCGTCGTTTGTTCTAGGTGCTATTGGGTTGTTGGTGTGTTGTTGGCCTCTTTCGATTTTGCGGCACGTCAACATTTCTTGTTGTTTCTCTTTTTTTTTCAGCAACGCAAAAGTCAATGCATCCCCAAACACGCACGCACACAAAAAAACAAACATATGTACCTGGTAAGCCACCCACCCTGCCCCCCCCTTCGCCCACTGACACTTACCGCCTTTGCGCTTCTCGATGCGTCTCACCATGCTGATGCCCATGTCCATGTCCATTTCCATATCGGTGTCAAAGCCAAAGCTCTGATAGCCTTTGGCACTTAAGGCATCTGAGTAGCTTTGCATTACGCCTGGCAGGACTTTAGCAGTCCTTGTTAATATTTATGTTTGCGTTTCAAACGGTAGTTTTTTTGTTTTTGCTTTGGTTTGGCTTGTTGTTGTTGCTTTTGTTTGCTAACAGGCAGAAACACGCTTGGGTTACAATTAAAACTCAACACTAATCGGTCTAGACAAAAAATAATACTGTTCTTTTCGTTAATGTGCGAAATGCGTTTTGAAAATAATTGTTTAAAATAACACTTTGCCACTGTCTGAGTAGTTGTTGTTGCCACCAACCTGGGTAGCAGACGATTGAAGTCGTGGGGCCGGGGCTTTCGATAGTACGACTTTCGATACTTATCGATAGGTGCTGAGATTTATATTGGGGGATATTTTTTTTTTAATTTATAGTTTAATGTGAAAATGAATAGTTTAGCATTAGTTGAATTTGTTAAATAGTTAAATTTTATTTGTTTTTGTTTTATGAAAACAGCTGTTTTGTTGTTACTAAAGTCTCTAAGTGCGGTGTAACGGTGTCTGTCAGTGTTGCCATTTTTGCTACAGATTTCAAAATTTAACTAGGAATTCAGCTGTAAAATTTAAATTCTGTTTTAAGCATAGGCTTAGTTATTAAAATATTACATATGTTTAACTGACTTAAAAGATTTTTTTTGACAAAGAATTGGATTTGAATTTTAACAAACAAAAAATATTTATAAGCAATAAGCTAATATTATTCTAAAAACCTAACCAAAACGTTTTTAGTTTTTGCTTGTAGAAACTTCTTCGGCTCAGGGGAAGTTTGTACTCCCAAAAAACACGAAACTTGCGGAAAAATACAAATTTGTTTTATTTCTTTTATGTCGGATTTGCTTAAAAAGCTTTACATGAGGTTTTTAAGACCCTAATAATTTATTAAAGCAAAAAAAAGTACTCCAAATAAGGTGGTCCAAAAACAATATTTAACTAAGGATTTTTATATAGCCATTGTTTTGATTTTAAGTTATGTCTGGCTGTTTTTGTTTTGCGCATTTTTTGGTTTATCTTAGTAAAACTAATCACTGATAAATATATATTTCTCAATCATCACCCAAGTCGCAGTCACGGTTATCAGATCACTGACATTTAAGTAAAACAGTTACAACAGTCTGGCAGCACTCTCCACCGACCTGACTAGTGTTGCAAAACGTCCCGCTTGCTAACAGCTGTTGCGGCAGGAGAGACGTCGTTCAACTTTTCATATAACCAGGCCAACTTTTGCAAATTGAAAAGCGTTTCGAAATGCTTGCGAACTGTGCCACCAAAACTTGGGCGGCTGCGGTAAGTAAACCACTCCACACCAAAGCAGTCGAATCACCCAAGGCACTGCCAAGCCACACGCACCAACTTGCTGGACAGCGGCTTGGTTATATAATTGAACAAAAAAACAATAACAACTCCCTCCTTCCACTCCTCAGCGTGTCGGCCTGCGTGCCATAGCCACGGGCAATGTACAGCGCAGCGATAATCTCTTCGTGCATCGCGACACGCCCGAGGATAATCCCAACATACCGTTCGAGTTCACCGCGGAGAATAAGAAGCGTGTGGATGCCATACTCAGCATCTATCCGGAGGGTCATAAGCGTGGCGCCATGATACCGCTGCTGGACCTGGCTCAGCGGCAATACGGCTGGCTGCCCATTTCGGCCATGCACAAGGTGGCCGAGATCCTGGGACTGCCCAATATGCGCGTCTACGAGGTGGCCACCTTCTACACAATGTTCTTGCGCAAGCCCACGGGCAAATATCACATTCAGGTGTGCACCACCACACCCTGCTGGCTGCGCGGCTCGGATGAGATACTGGAGACTTGCAAGAAACAATTGGGCATTGGTGTGGGCGACATGACTAAGGATAAAAAGTTTACCATATCGGAGGTGGAGTGTTTGGGGGCATGTGTGAATGCGCCCATGGTGGCGATCAATGATGATTACTATGTGAGTATAGGATGGCCAGGGATGAGTCACAAGCGCCAACTAATTGATATTTACAGGAGGATTTAACCGCCAAGGACATGGAGGGTATACTGCGCGATCTGAGTGCTGGTAAAGTATCGCCACCTGGACCACGCAACGGTCGCTTTGCCAGCGAACCAAAGGGCAAACCCACCTCACTGATTGAGGATCCCAAGGGTCCTGGATTTGGTCTGCAGGCGGGTCTCTAAGAATGTACATAACAGCTAAAGGGCAGAGATGTGGAATAATGTGTTAAGAGAATGTTTCAATAAATCAATTTAAAACAAAAGGTAAAATGATGGGACATTAAGCTTGACAAGATTAATCCTGTTCTTTTTTTGCCATACTTCAGTATACATGCCTGGGATTAAGCTGTAGATTTCATTCAAAGGCTGCGGTGGCAAGCAGCAACATGGAGATGTATATAATCTGCACTAATGATTTGAAAGTACCACTCATAGGGGTCACAGGCCACAGGATTAGCCTACTCCTTTCAGTTTTTATGCCTTCCATAAGTTGCCAAACCGACGAAGACAGAAATTTGAGCTTCTAGACACATTCTTGGGCAAGAAACTTGAGTCTTTTTATACCTTGGACTATGTTTCTACTGGTAGGGCCATATTGTTCGCTTGTATCAAATCGACAAGAAGATCAGTGGGCTGAGGAGTCAACCCTGTTTAACTGATACAAGAAATATCCATCGACTGGGACAGAATGGGAAACTGACCACCACAAATGGATAATAACATTCGTGTAAATATCAGTAATCGGGGGGCTTAGGCTGTTCTGACTTCATTTCTGACCAGGCAGCTGACTTGAGGGTTCAAATTAAAAAAATCTCAAATGGGGTTTCGTTTTATAGTTTTTTGGGTGTTCCAACTTCATTTCTATTAATATTATTCCAATTGGTTAAAAGGGGGTTGACTTATGTGGTGGGGATGGGGCCAAAAATCTTTTTTTTTTCGGTTTTTCCGATCGCTGGGAAGGGAAACAGGAGATATAGTGAAAAAAAAAACACAAATGGGGTATCGTTTCATAGGTTTTCGATTGCTCCGATCTCATTTCTGGCAAAATTGTTGGGATCAGCTAATATAAGAGCAACCCAAGAAAGAGAAAAGCTAGGATATTAGTATAATCTCCCACAAAAAAGGTTCACAGTTTCAAATTGCAGGGTTGAGAAATAATCTGATCTGTCTGAAAGTTATTGTCCCTTACGTGTCGAACCTAAATAGCTCCTGCAGTACTTTAAAAGAGTTCTGAATCAAACCAAACCGCTAATTTCAATGATAAGCCAACCCGGCATCGTTTTGAAAATGAACCTGAACCGAACCAAAATTCACTTAGCAAGTCAAAACAGGTTTTAGGACACTGATACTTGTAAATTTTGGGAATTTTTCCAACGAGTTGATGTAGCTTTCAAGCATAAACTGTTAGCATTTCAACACAAGTACGAAATGTACAGGGTTGCCCATATTCGACGGACCCATGTTTTTTTTAAAAAAAATCAAAGAAAAAAATAAAAATTTGGCGGTTGGCAATCTTAATCATTTAATTTGTTCCAAGTAGATTTGTTTACATCAATTTTTGAATATGATATCTCTCAAATGGCCGCCTCTGGCGTTGATGGCGTATTGTGCCCTTTTTGCAGCATTTTCCATCGTTTTCGCCAACATTTCGGCCGGAATAGCGGCTATTTCTTCACGAATGTTGTCCTTGAGCTCTTCTACGGTCCTTGGCTTGTTAACGTAAACCTTTGACTTCAAATATCCCCACAAGAAGAAGTCAGGTGGCGTCAAATCGGGCGAACGCGGTGGCCAGTCCAAATCACCACTTTTCGACATCAAACGGCCCGGAAACAATTTCTTCAGAAAATCGATTGTTATGCGACTTGTGTGCGGTGGAGCGCCGTCTTGTTGAAACCAGAACTGCCTCATACGCTTTCGACGAATAATTGGCATCACAAAATTGGTCATCATGTCGCGATAACGCTCCTGGTTGATGGTAACAGCATGGCCATTTTCATTTTGGAAGAAAAACGGCCCAATGACCGTTTTCGCACTAACGCCGCACCAAACTGTGACTTTTTCGTCATGAAGAGGCACTTCTTGAATCTCCTGAGGATTTTCAGTGGCGTAAATACGGCAATTTTGCTTATTTACGGTCCCATTAAATGTGAAATGGGCTTCATCGGACATGATAATGAGTTTTCACAATTGACTTGTTCTGTTGAATGTAAATTTCAACTATTTCAGAGCGTTCGCGTGGCGTGTGTTGTTCCATGGTAAAAATCTGCTTGGACTGACGCTTCAAACGCGGTATGTCATTAAGCGATCTGACATCTCTGTCAAAAGTTATGGCGTTGCCAGATGGGTTCGTCGAATATGGACAACCCTGTACATCTTTTGCAAAATTTTGGCATTATGCCTAAAAAAAAACCCCCGAGATTTAAGGCATGTCATTGGATTGCCTTAAATCTCGGGGGTTGTATTGCTATTTACTAGCAGAATTTTCCTAGAGCTTTCACAACTATGTCTGAAATTATACCTACAATTCAAATTTTAAGTCAATCGGCTGTAAAATATTAGGTTTAAAACATTTTCCAGGAATTCCACACCTTAGGGGCGGTTTTTTGTCGACCAATTAAAAGCACCCCATACACATTTTTGAAGCCTAGTTGTTAGAATAAAAAAAAATGTCAGCTTTGTACCAAATTTTCCGGGATTTTCACTTCCAAAGGGCAAACTTTTAGGGCTACGATCAGAAATAAAATGTTTCTTCTTGTTTGGCGTAAAAGGATATACAAGATATAGCCACAGCGCAAGCCGGTAGCACATTCCTTGTGAATAGTTTGTACGCAGCCAAGGGCATTTCTATCGTGCTCTTCTCTGGAAGTGGAAGTGGTAGTGCCCTGTCTAGCTAGTTTGTGGATTGACAATGTTGCGGTGTCGCCTAAGCAGATATCGAGCGTTCACATTTAAGTACATACGACATTCCGTAAGCATCTTGGCATTATACGTGTAAGATTCAAGCGCCCTTAGAGCTGCTTGACTGCATATGGGCATTTCCATTCTGTCGAACGCGGCCGTCGCACAGTGGTCGGGCTTGTATGGAGCCGCGGCCATAAATACTTCTAGATGTGCTATCGCTATGAAACTTTTACCAAAAATCTATAAAAATATTATAAATATATGTTACAAAAATTGGCCAGATCGTACCACTATATCTTATAGCTTCCATAGGAACGATTTTTTCAGTGGTCATAAATTTATTTCTTGTAATCATAACAGGCTGAACTTTTTATTGTAAGTTATTTACAAACTTGGACCTGTAATATAAAAGTGTGGGAGTGATTACTCACTCCACCCCCCACGCCCACCTTCCCAAAAAGTTATAACAAACAAAACGAACAATAATAAAAAATTATATAATATTTAAATGGTTTCATCAAGTAACGAAAGAGTTGACTCTAGTAGAGTTGACTTTTCCTTATACTTAAGTGTTCTTTGTCCACTAATAAATGGATCAGAACTTAAAAGCAGTCTGTTAAATAAGTCTGTATTTGAGGAGATCCTTGAAATTTTGCGTGTATGTTGCAGTCGGAATTTTTTAATGTCCTTAATTCTTGCTTCAGCGGCTTCTTCTGAAAGCTCTCCAATCGAAAGCAAAGAATGTTTTATAATGTCAGGAGCATAAGGTAAAACTTTATGAACCGATGGGGGCAGATAAAATCAGGGGTACTTGTCAATCAGCTGCTTTGCGGTTTGAAGAGCATAGTCACCAAATTTTACTGGATTTATCTTGTAGCCCGAAGATAACGCTTGCAACAAAGTTGAGACTCTGATTTTTAAGTCTTTTTCAATTCCGGTAATGTCGGCAGATATATCAGGATTATTGAAGAATTTTCTGGCTGTGTCCAGCTCTTGGTTTATTTACTATTAGACCCATTTTGGCCCTGAACTCATTTTGGATAAATGTTTTTCGTAATGAAGTCTTATCTTTAGCCTCTTGTGATCGAATTTGCCATTTTTTTTCGTCTAATCTGTACGATAAGTGAATAAAATACTCAAAAAATCGAATATACGCATGAAGTGGTGAAAGGCCAAACTCAAATCGCTCCTCACGAACTTCTTGTTTTAAACAAATATCTAGATTATTCATTTCTGTAGGCTTGGCATTGCATATATAGCATTTTGTGGATGTTGTATCACTTAATGCATTACAAACTTTACCATCAACCATAGTCAGTTGCAAAGAGTGTTCGATTTCAATTGTTCGATTTTGTAATGCTACCATGCTACAATTAAGCTGATCAATTTTGTTTTCGAAATACGCCTCTTCGTCAAGGCAAAGCTGAGTCGTCTCCTTTTTAATTTGGAACCGGATTGGTCTGCAATATCGGGTAGATGATGGCCGTGGATTCTTCCAAACAATTTTGGAATGGTCCGACTTTGAAACGAGTCTAAGGGGCACATTTGATGTAACAAACATAGTGCTGTCTGCTAGGTCGCTATCCATCATCGTCTGTTTATATTCAGCATGACCCGTGCTACCATCAAATCCCCATTTTCCGAACAAAATCAGATGATCATCATTGATATCGTTGATAACCTCATTTTGAAGTTGCAATATGCGTGTCGCAGTGTGATTCAATAAATTTTGAAGTTCAACTTCTGCATGAGATTCGCTGACAATAATATTATCCGGATAGCTTTTTTGTTTAGCACACAGAACTTGATCGAAGCTGGGCAACAATTTATGCGATATTTTTGAGTTAATAATTGTACGTATCATTAAATATTGGTGTTTGGTTAATTGACATTCCATGAAAAGAGCTAATACTTCTTCAATTTTTATTTCTGAAATGGATTTATTCCCTTGGAAATCAGACACCCGCAATAGAGATGCAGCAGACTCATCTCGAATCGCAACCTCGGCTATTCTTCGACGTTTCGTCCTTTTGGAGCACTCCGCAAAATATTTTTTTGGACGCCCACGAGCCAATGTTAATGGTTCTTGTTGCGCATCGCATTGTTTCGCAGCTATGGTGTCGTTCATTGCCAGCCAATTAGAATAATTTCTTAAAACGGCTAATCGGGTACGCTTGCACTTTTGCTAAATCTTTGCAAGCTCCTTGCAAACGTAATTTAGACATTTTTCCAGCTCTTCCTCATCAAGCTGATATCCCAAATGGCAAGCATGTTTAATAATGGAATCCTTTAGATTAGCCGACTTTTCTTTATTCGAACCTGCGTCTCCACACCAAATCTCAAAAGCATGCAAACGTGCAAAATTGGCATTCATAAGTGGCTCCTAAGGAAATAATAAGCTATTATTTAAAAGAAAAGAATATAAACACAAAACATTACACAAAAATAACAACAAACGACAACACAAACCAACAAACGGCAAGAAACAACAACACACAGCAGAAGCACGTGATTTTTTTAAATTGAGGTTAGGTTACCTTTTCGTATATTGCAAGCCGCACGGCACCTTACGGCACTTGAATTAAACTTTCTTATATTCTTAAAATGCTTAAGAATATTATACAAAAAGATTTGTTCATCCCCAAGAATCCCTTCACAACTAAAACTTTAACCAAACACAGAAAAGACAAACTAAGAACGTTCACAATTATGTACTAAATACAATAATGATTTACACAAAACACAACATATACTTTTTGTTGTAAAAAGAAAGTTAATACAAGTGCACAAACACTTGTTTTAAATAAGTTTAACAAATTTTTTACGGAGAGCTTCGCTTGCACGTTGCTTACGCTGCAATACCCAATGAATATCGTGCTCTCTCTTTCGATGCTATTCTTGAAGAGGCACATAAAGCAAAACAAAAAGATGAATAAATTCAAATAGCTAGACGAATTGTAAATAAGAATTGGTACATTTAAAGTCAACATTTTGACTTTGTTTTTTTTATTTTTGGCCTACTGGCGCGACCACTGTGCGTCGTACACATTACAAGTACAAAAACAAGCAAACTAAAGCGCATTTTTAATTCGTTCTTTACTTCATATTAAAGGTCTTCGCTAGCACTTTTATTATTGCTAAAAAAGAATAGCAAGTGAAGTCGAGTTTCCAAAATATAGACAAAATAAGAAGCGATTCGAACGCGAACAAAACAGAAGTGATTTTCGTGCCTTTCTATATAAAGACAAAGTTTAGCGAATCCTGAGGCCCCAACAAAGCCCAAATTGATTTAATATCTTATCAATGAATTGCTCTTTCAAATGTATTTTGTTTGATTTGAAAATCTTCTGTATTTTGTTTTTCATTAAATATTGATCTGTGTCGCTACGTGACATGTCGAACGCTACATTTTTTCCATCAAGATATTTATGTGGTTTCTGATTAAAGCAAAGCAAAAACTTACAGTTAATTGCAATTACATAGTGTGATATAGCCTCTTATACAACCTTTTTTAACCCTTCGGTCCCTTAGAACAGTTTTAGTTATCAAAAGTCAATGAAATCCATAGGCAATTTTTTAAGAAAAAACTTGCCATAAAAGTATAAAAATGAGAAAAACTGTGATTGCGCGAATTTGGGTTCGAAAATCTCGAAACGGGCTATAAGCAAATTTGCTACTGGCTTAATTTAGTTTAATTTAATTGTTTCCCTGGGAAAATGTGACAAAATATAGTGTTTTTAAATACTTTTAATTTTTTCGTGTCGGTGGACCTTTTTGTGGAAATGCCCATATGTTGTTTCCTTCTACGATTCTGAGTGCGCTAAGGTACTTGGCGGCTTCCTGTATGGTCCTGCAATGGCTCGGAAGTTAGAATGATATTTCCATTTCTAGGTCGGTGAAGAAAACTCCGCGTCCTAATTTGCTAGCGTGTAGATATTTAGGGCTTTTGCGCTGCTAAGTGATAAGTTCTCCCATGTTCTTCATGACGTCTTGGGTATACATCTGTAATGGTGAGAACTGCGGTCAGTTTGTTGAGTTTGACTAAGTGACCTGAATTGCCCACGTTCCAGGCTTCAGACTTCAGACTAGCTGTTTCGACATTAAGTCTAGAGGAAAATGATGAAATATGTTGATAAATTGAACATCTTCATTCTGCATTCTTCATTCCAATGGTATCATCTCCACCAGCTTCTTCCACATATGGAATATCAACAGCTTGCTGAAACTAGAAGAAGATTAACCTAGCTGTTGCCTGCTAAATTTGGAATTTTGTGCTGGACTTGAACATTTTCCCCCCTTCAAAAAGGCTTCCCAAGTGCTGCTCGAGTATATATTTCATGATTTTACCACTTTGGGGGGAACCGAAAACCGAATCCCCTCCAAACCCAATTCATCAAAAACAAAAAACTGCCTCCATTACGTTTACGTTTACATTTTATTATTCATATACATGATGTTTTGGGAGCGATGTTTGCTTACGTTTACACAATTTTGAGAACGGTTTTAGGCTGGATGTGTACCGTTTTATATACTACTGCACATACTGCAAGAGGATTACGGAGAGCAGGAGCAGCAGGGGAAGTACCACCCCCCCCCTCTCCCGCTCGTTCGTATGCTCTGGTTGTCTACGAAAACGAATTGGACTTAAGGGATTACAGAAAAAAGAAACTTAAGTTCTAGCTCAATTATCGAGGATTGGAATTGTACGCGCAACTAATTTGTTTATATGCAATTTCAACTTACAATCATATATACCAATAGCTGGGTGGTGAGGAGGATGGGGGCGGGGGCGGGGACGGGGAAGAGTTATATACTTAAGTGATAAAACTTGAAATTGTTCTTAGTTAGGGGAATAAAGAGTCCGTTGCTGCCAGTTTCCAAGCTTGTTGAAATTGGTTTGTGGATTAGGGTGATTGTTCCATATTTATCTTTCTATTTTGCACATCCTTGTGTGCCATGGAACCTAAAGACTAACGGCTAGTTTTTAAAAGTTTCTGTTTTTGTGTTTTTTTTTGTTATTTTCTTGTTTTTTTGTTATTAATTTGTGGTGTATTGTTGCCTTCTCTTTCACTCCTCGCCATAGAAAACTCTGTGTGGGAGAAAGAGAAAGATGGAGGAGAGAAAATTAGTTTTATGTGTTTTCTTTTTAAGTTTTTTTTTCTTTTTTAGTATAAGTCTACCTTTTACAGAGAAGTATGTGGTTCTGTTGGGGTTTCCACTTTCGGGAAATGTGAAAGTGTGAAAAGTGGAAACCAAAACAGATTCTACAAAAGAAACAAAAGTCAAAAACCAACGAAAAGCTCCTCGAAATAGGTACATCAAGCCCGTACAAATGCCTGACCATTGTTTTTGGCCAAAAAAACAAATTCAATTTATGTCCTAAAATGATTAAAAAACTCTGTTTCAAAATATATTTGGAAATGGAACAGCCTCCTAAACTGCTAGGTTAACTATTCGGGAAATCGAGAGCCACAGAGATCAATGGAAATTTTTACGACGAATTCAGAGAAGGTTATGAACCAAACATTCATATACTGAATCTATTCCAAACCTAATTGACACTGTTCTACAGTAAAATGTATCGCGAGCAGCTTTAACTAAATCGTTTACGTTTCGAAAGTCCCTTAAAAACTCCACCATTGACATTTATCAGAAATCTTTTAGAAATTTTGACCATATATCATAATTTCCTTGTGTTTTTTTCATTTTATTCACATCTTTTTTTGTTTTCGAATACTTTGTATCGGTATTAGTGAATGTTTTGAATTGAAGGAAACGATTTACCCATTATAACGCCAACTTTAAAACAATTTCGGAAAGAAGTTCATGTCTTTAATGGGTGAGCGTTTTTCCCACAACGACCCATATTTTTATGCCTTTGCAAATTTCTGGGCAAAATTAAAATACCCTTTGCAAGGGTATCAAAATGTGATTCTAGTTCTCAGAACCATAAGGAATCCAAATAAAATGCAACAAAATAGGTGACTGAGACACATCCGGTATGCAACTTTGCTTTGTCCATAGAGAAGGAACGTTTTCTTGGGTTTTGGTTGTAGATTTAACTTTGTATAACCGCTCGGCTCTCTCTAGCTCCATCATAAGAACCGTTTTAAAACTCTGTACCGTAGGTACATAGAGTATATTAAGTTTGTGCAAAAGTATGTAACAGCCAAAAGGAAGCATCTCCGACCCTATAAAGTATATACATATATTCTTGATCAGCATCAACAGCCGAGTCATGTCTGTCTGTCTGTCCGTATGAACGCACAGATCTCAGAGATGGTAAGAGATAGAGGTTTGACTTGTATGGGACATATGCTTCTTATGTCTGCAGGCAGATCAAGTTTATT
Organism: Lordiphosa fenestrarum; assembly: GCA_035044985.1. NCBI lineage: Eukaryota > Metazoa > Arthropoda > Insecta > Diptera > Drosophilidae > Lordiphosa > Lordiphosa fenestrarum. Next base: position 328,249 of record JAWNNO010005112.1, on the reverse strand, counting down.
TTCAATTTTGGCCACGCCCCCTCCCGCCCCCGCAATTTGGAAAAAACGTCATATCTCCCACAGTTTTAAAGATAAATCGTTTGTTATTTCTGGGCATTTTTAGTAATCGGGATAACTTATCGATCCGCCAAAGAAATGGTGAAGATCGGATGAACGGTTGTCGAGTTATGATCAAAAGACTGTTCGCTGTTGCAGCGCTGCTTTCAGCTGCTACTGCAGCATCAAAATTTAAGCTGAGCGTATAATTTCGTTGGTACAGAGCATGTTATAGTCAGGCTTGACCGACTTTCTTTCTTGTTTATTATGCAACATGTTGGCTACAAATGAACAGTCAAAGATCGTTGGAATCCCATTGGGCATTTTGATTTCCCATGGCAAAACAACTGCAAGAAGGAACATGCATCAGTTTCTGTACAGATCACATTCTTCTTTGTAAAAGCTTTCAGTGGGGAACGCATGAGAATAAGAGAATCGAACAAAGAACTCTCTCTCTCTCTCTGTCTCTCCCTGTTGACAGTTATTTGGCGATTAAAGTTGAAATTGAATTTGTTTTGCACATTGAGGAAGGGGATTTAATGGAGCAAGAAGACCAACTACAGTTACTACCCATCTCTTTCTCTCTCTCTCTCTCTCAGGGATTCTCCCTTCCTTCCTGCCTGCCTATCTAGCTCGCGTTCTTGTACTCTCCCTGTCTCTGTCTCTTATTCAAATGGACGCCCCCCCCGCCCCCTCCCGCGACAAAAATTAGCAAAAAGTAAAAAGTAACTGAAAACAATTTAACATTGTACATACACATTCTTGAAACGAAAACCGAAGGAAAAAGCAGGAAAAGTGTTCTTGTTTGTGTCAGAATCTCTTTCTAATTTTATTCGTGGAGTATCCTCATTCCATAATGCGCACAACTCAACGACGCCTTCTTTAACATGTCGGTGTTTTTTTTTTGTTTGTTTGTTCGTTTGTTTGGTTTAGGAAAGAGAGAGAGAGAGAGAGAGGATGGAAAGAAGAAAATGGTGACAAAAGTTGGTGACATACCCATTGTTAGTTTCTGCCTTACCGATTCTTGGCCGCAGCCCGCTTGGAGGAGCGCTCGATGCGATTGTGCAAATTGGAACGCGGTGTGGTCTCGTTGACTAGCCGCTTGGTTTTCTTCGGTGATTCGCGCAGCTGCTTGGCATCCACATTGCGCTGATCCACCATGGTTTTCTTAAACTTCTCTATCAGGCCCTCGCAGGAGAGATTCGATTCCGGTTCCCAGGTATCCTCTTTGGCGCCAAAGCCCTTCCAGCGTATGCGATACAAGCCGCCCTGTTCGTCGTCGTCCACATAATCGATGATTCGCTCGACGGCCCACTCCTTTTCGGGATCACCTTTCTTGTTGACGGCACCGCCGCTGCCTTTGGCGGCACGGCCACGTCCACGGCTGGCAGCAGCAGCTGGCGCTGACTTTTTGGCGGCCTGTTTTTTGGGTTTGGCCTTGGCCTTGGATTTGCCCTGGTTCTGGGAAAGCAAACAAAATTAAATTAAACAGAGGAAAGATCACCCCCCGCAAGGGTACAACAAACTGTGAGTGTGTGTGTGTGCTTACCTTTTGGCGGAACTCGTCGATGAGATCATCGCAATTAAGGTCAGCCTCCGGCTCCCAGCTGTCGGAATCCTTGCCATAGCCCTTCCAGCGTACCAGAAAATAGCCGGCACCCTTGACGGTCTTCTGACCCACAATGGCCTCCACCTGCACAGAGCAAGAGGGAGAGAGATAGAGTGTTAGAGAGGTGGGGAGGGGGAGGGGCGCATCGCTTTATGTTCAACTCACCTCAAATTCCTTTTCCTCTTCCTCGCCATCATCCGACTTGGCCAGTGATTCATCGTCATCGTCCTCATCCGTCTCGGATTTGTGTGCAGCCGCCTTTTTGCGGCCATTGCCCGCTGCTGCGGCCGCCACCTTGCTGGATGTGGCCTTTGGCTTGGCCTGTTTACGCGGCTTTTTGGCCGGCGTCGGTTCACTTGTGGAGTTGGAGCCTTTGCTGCCATTTAGGGGCAAATCATCGCTATCATTATCCTCGGCCGCCTCTGGTTCATGTTCCTGCGCCCCCGACCGCTCGCCCCCACCCTCCTCGTCGTCTTCGGATGAGGCCTTCCGCTTCTTATGCTCCAGCGAACGTTTCTGTGATGAACTGCGGCTCACCGAGGATGAGCCCCGCTCGTTCTTCTCATCCACATCCTTGCTGCTGCTGGAGTCGTGCTCGCCGCCGCCACCATCTTCTCCGCCATTTTTGGCGTTTTCCTCTTTTTTGCTCAGCTCCTCGGCGAGTTTCTTTTTACCCAACTTGACCATCTTGTCCAGAGTCTTGCACAATGGATTAAGCAAACAGGCAGATGCAATTTGAATTTTTTCTATTGGGTTTTTTTTGTTGTTTTCACTTGCTTGCACTCGCGCTCTCCACTCTCTCTAATTTTTTGCCGCGAAATAACAATTATTTATATATCCATCGGCAACTCGCAGCGTTTGCAACGATACGGGGAGACTGTACACACATTCGATAACGTGCATGCGATAGGCGTACTTTCACAGTTACTGTGACAACCAATGTTATCGAACTCAAAATTGCGAAGAAATTAATGTGAAAGATTCAAAACAAATAGTTGCTTGATTATTCTGAAAGCTATTTCAAAATGGAATTGTATTTGTTTACTTAGTTTTATTTATTTTAATGACAATTTGCTAGATAGTGTGAGTTTGGCTAGTTTCCCGCTAGATAAGGCTAATCAAAATGGCTAGATATGCGAAATAAGCCGTGACTTTTTTAATAACAGTGACAGTGACTCTAGATAGATATACCGGGCAATTTAAATAAAATTTCAAAACAAAAAACAGTGATTTTTTGAATAACAGTGACAAGTAAGCGTGACTGTGATTTTCGTTTGATAAACAAAGCAGAGTGGGCTTGAGCTATATTTAGGAATAGGTGAAATGAGGTCAAAACCTGTGAACGCAGCTCATGTAAAATATGTACAATTTCGGTGTCGTAAATACCCTAAGTGTTTAATCGATTATGATTTGATGATTTTATCTCACTTTTCTTTGTCTATTAATATTGAATAAATATATTTTATATGGAAAATGTGAAAAACTTCAGTTAAATAAGACAACAACTACTATTTTTAATCTTACGTATAAAATTTAGCTTGGTAACTCTCACTTTAAAAAATATTGAGATAACCATTTTATAGTTTAGTTGAGTCTGTATATCCATTTGTTGCTTTATTTTTGTGCTCCGATTACGGTTCGGTTATGACTCTAAAGATATTTTACTATTTTTTAGTCCCAGAAATTTTGCATGGCAATTTTTATACTGTCTGTTTGTTTTTAGTTTCTCCTCAATTCTTCCGTTCTCCTCATTTTCTTACTGTCTTCCCTACTTCGTCGTTTATTTCTTCATATATATTTTCTTCTCCTTCTTTCTTCTTCATGTCTTCTTTCACAGTTCAATCTTCTTACATTTTTGGTTTAACTCATTCTTTCTTTTATTTTTCTCAATTCCCTTATATCTCGTTTCCTGTCATTTCTTTTCCATTCCTTTCTCGATCTCTGATTGCTTTCTCTTTATATTTATTCCTCTTAATTTCTTCGTCATTAATTCTTCATTCTTTCCTTCCTCACTACTTTCTGCTTTCTTAATCCTTTCATTCTTCACCACCTTTTTTACAAGAATATTTATTCGACGTTCACTGCGACTCAGTCACTGTTTGAATCATTGACTGTTAATCCCTGGTTTTGACATACCATCGATGAGTTTGTTTATCGATCTATCGATACTCAAACAGCACGTGTAGGCAATATTTTGGCCAGTTTCCTAAGGTTCTGTCTAACTTTTTACTTGAAGTGTTCCTTTTAACCATGGTCAGCACAGATCATAAACGATCTGCCTCAAAGGTAATTGACAAGGGCGAAGATGAACCGCTAGCCAAGAGAAGAAAGCCCTTACCCAAGTCGGGACCAAATGACAAACGTTTTGAGCGCAAACCAGCAGGAGGAGCTGGCAAACGCTTTGAGGGCAAACCAGCAGGAGGAGCTGGCAAACGCTTTGAGGGCAAACCAGGAGGAGCTGGCAAACGCTTTGAGGGCAAACCGGGAGGAGCTGGCAAACGCTTTGAGGGCAAACCAGGAGGAGTTGGCAAACGTTTTGATGGCAAGCCTGGAGGCAAACGTTTTGAGGGCAAGCCACGACCAGGCGGAGCCACCGGCAATAAGTTTGCGGTCAAAACACCGCCACAGCAGGGCCCAGCTCCTGGTGAGAAACAGGATTGGGCCAAATTCAAGCAGGAGAAGAAAGATCTGAAGCTCAAGCGTAAAAGTTCCAGTGACACCTACGAAATCACCAAGGAGGCCAAGCAAATCTTTGAGAAACTGAAATGGTAGGTAAAAATATGCAAAACAACGATAACCACTAACCTTTCCTTTCTCTTAGCCGCCGCACCGAGCACAAGGATCAGCTGGTGGCACAAATCTACAAACTGCTCAACGTAGGCGACACTTTGGCCAAAGTGGTCAAGGCCCATGACACAGCCCGTGTGCTTCAGTGCATGCTGAAGTTTGCCACTCCCCAGCTACGTACGGAGATCTCGGAGAAACTAATGCCGCATGCCGTGGACATGTGTCAATCCAAATACGCACACTTCTGTGTACAGCGCATGCTTAAATATGGCTCTCCTGCCACCAAATCACAGCTGGTGGACAGTCTAATGGGTCACATAGTGCGTCTGGCTGGCCATAATATAGCCAGCGGTCTGCTGGACTCCATATATCTGGGTGGTACGCCACAGCAGAAGGCCCATATGCGTCAGGAGTTCTACGGCGATTTGTACAGGAAAGCCAAGGACTCAAAAGTCAAGTGCCTGGAGGACACCTACAAAGAGGCCACCAATATGAAGGCATCAATTTTGGGCTCGGTGAAGGCCAATTTGGATCATGTGGCCAATAAAAACCTGGTGGACAGCTCTCTGGTGCATGCCGTGTTGCTGGAATACGTGCGCGCCATCTGTGGGGATGAGGAGCAGCAGAATGCGGAGAAGCTGGATGAGATTGTCACCTCTTTGACGGCACTGGTGCCACATATGCTGTCGACCAAGGAGGGCAGCGAAGCGGCCACCATTTGTTTCTACAAATCTACGCCCAAAAATCGCCGAGTGAGTTGGTACAGCTCTTGGGACCTATTTATATTAATCTCTCTCCATCTTTCAGGCCATCATTAAGAACATCAAGGAGCATTTGCTGAAGATAGCGAATCATGAGCATGGACATGTCTTTTTGATTTCATTGCTAAACTCGCTGGATGACACCAAGGCAGCCAAAAAGGCCATCTATGATCATCTGCATGGAGAATTAAAGAGCTTGGTGGCCAACCAATATGGTCGTCGAGTGATTCAATGGCTGGTGGCTCCCGGAGACACCACCTGCTTCCATCCCGGCTTCATTAAGAGCATCGACGAGGGTCTGGCCTATGGTAAAAAGGAGAAAGTGGCACGTCGTCAGGAAATCTTTGAGCAAATTGAAGCACCCATAGCAGAGGCTTTGGCAGAGGAAGCTACTTTTTGGCTATCCAACAGTCAGATAGGTCTGGTCACCTCGGATATACTCAGGCACAGTAAGTAGAAGTGGCAGTTGAAGGAAGGGAAGCAAATATTTAAAACATCTCCCCCTAGTCAAAGGCGAAAGCTATCAAAAGGCTGTGGAGGCCCTGGTGCAAGTTATAACCCAACCCGAGTGGTGTGTCACCCAGTCCACTGACCTACCCGACAAGCAAAAGAAACAGCATCAAGATGTGGAGGCCATCATAGCAGAGGCCACCAAACAACGCAAGAAGTTGCTTAAACCCGAAAGCAGCGATGAGGAGGAGGATGGCGAAAAGAAGCCCGAACCAGAGCCAGAGCCGCCGCTACCAACTGTGCCTGGCATAGATGATGCGGCCATGCATCATATTCTCAAGAAAGTTTTAAAAAATGACAGCAAACGAGAAGCCCCTTACTTTGCCGAGCAGCTAATCAAACACTTGTCCAACGATGTGGTAAGTTGAACCAGACTGCCATCAACTGCTGATCCCTAAACCACCTGTCTCTCCACTCACAGCTTAAAATCTGGCTGGGCGTCAATCGTGGCTGCTTTGTGCTACTCAAATTGGTTGAGGATAATCCCAGGCTATTGGACACCCTGAGCGAGATGATCAAGTCGGGATTAAGCAACCTGCTGAAGAGTCAGAAAACACCGGGAGCCAAATTGTTGGCCACCAAACTGAATTTGGTCAAATGAAATGGATGGCGTTTTTAGACTTAACCAATTACTTTTATTTAAGGGGCCTTCCTTTTGCTATTAAATAACCAAACATAAGTGTAGAGACTTGGAAAAGTTTTCTAAATTCTAAGAAATTGAAACGAGTTTATGGTTAAGAAGATGTTGAGCTCTGTAGGTTTTGAACTTGTTTGAAGCATCGGCTAAGTCTTGAACAGGCACAGAAAAGAGAGTTAAATTCCTACTGAAATACTTAGCATTAGTTAGAGAAGGGCTTAGGATTGAAAGAACTAATCAAATGGCAGGCAGAAAATGATTTTCTCTAGAGATTTTCGAATCATGACTCTAGGTTCCAAGTAGGTTTCAATTCTCTTAACTTTAGCTAACTGTTGAAGCAATCAGTTTTTAGTACATTGATGTTTGCCCGTTCCTGCTTTAATAAGCACAATGCTGTCCAGATTATCTCAATTCTTGCTAAATCCTAAGCAATTTCAACTCTAAACATTATCCACTTTGCCCCCTTCGGTGAGGTTTAGGAATGTAAAAGCTAACACTGATCAAGCAATAGCCGATCTGTTTTTTAAAGCCAATCTACTTCTGCTCTAAGTACTCTGAGAAATAACCATACGCCCCTTATCATTTGAATATGTCTAGTTGCATTTTAAGGCCCTGTGATCACTGAAAGCTCGCTGCTAGATCTACTACCAGTGAGCACAGTGAGTCTACGCGTCTTGGGCAATCTGTTGCAATGGTAGACTACAACTTCAAGGTAGTTAAGGATTTTGTCTACCCCGGAACGACGATGACCAGCGACAACAACAACAGTCTGGAAGTTCGAAGAAGAATTACTCAGTAGGCAGTTCAAGAGCAGAGGCCTCTCTCGAAAATACAAGTCGCTCATCAACCCAGTCCTGCAATACGGCGCAGAAGCATGGACATTAACAGCAGGGGATGCGTCGGCAATTGTCGTATTTGAGAGAAAAGTTCTTCGGAGGATTTGTGGACCTCTAAAAGTTGGCGACGAATTTCGCTTCCAAAAGAATCGTAAGCTGTACGAGCTCTATGGGGACACTGATCTGGTCGAGCGCATTGGTTACATGTTACTCGTATGGATGACTAAGCTCCAGCAAAACAGGTGTACTAAGGCAGTGCAAAGGATGGGATGAGCGAAACTGAGATGGAAAGATATTTCGAAGCTTGGTGTGACCAACTGATGGCAGCTTGCTCAACACAAAGGAGAGTGGCGGAAACGGTACGTGGCGACCTTGAACGTAAATCGGTTGTGATGACTACATCAGGCCAGGAAGAAGAAGATCTACTAATACCGCCAACCTCTTGGTATTCACATCTTCAGTGATCAAGGGGCTCTTTGGTAAGATCATTTATACTGATCTTAGCAAGACTTTTGATGTTGTTAAACACTCCTTAGTGATTTATAAACTGAGTTAAATTGGCTTTTCAAATAACCTTCTAAGGCCCGATTTCTCAAATGTTCCGGTTAGGCAACCACCGGTCAGATTTGTTCGTCAAGATGACGAGCGGTTAAGTCATTTGCTTTTCTCAGCAGCAGTTTCGCCTGATATCGGCAAATGCCTATCGCTGCTTCAGTGTGACCATACTGTTTGACTAAACCAACGAGTACACAGCTGACTCGGTTTGGTTTGTTTGTTTTTTAATGCAATTGGTTGTTGCTGGTCATTGTTTTGCGTAAAAGTTGACAAAAATTCGATGTTCTGCCTCATTGAATTGCATTTCCATTGCGTGGAGTTGAAAAATTCGGTTATAAACAAAGCAAGTGTGCGGCCAGCTGTTTGTATATCGATAATTTCATCGGGGCTGAGCTCGCGGTTAAAGTTGACCGGTGGATGAGCAGCGTTTAAGTTTGTTCCGGTTACGCCACATTCATCATGAGACAATCAAATTCGGTTAAACTGCCAAGTTGACCAACCGGACTTTGAGAAATTGGGAATTAGTTGGAGATCTGATTACCTAAGAACTGGAAAACAAAGGTTTCGAGGTTTCTTCTGGGGTTCCCCAATGTAGTCAGTTTTGGCTCACTCTCGGTTGCTTATGTATGCCGATGATGTGAAAATATGTTCCAGATAATCTTTAAAAACCTACAATTCTTTACACTTCTCTTGTACTTCCTTTTCTTGTGTGTGGTCTCTGCAATCTTCGATCCATCAATATAGAATCGAATCTGTGGCAAAAGCAATTCTGATGCTTTGCTCTTCGTGGTTTGAACTGGAATGCTAAGGTACGCTTACCATTATAATCTAGTAGACTACTCTTAATTAATCTTCCCTCTTTACTTAAACCTAGAGTTATGCTTGGTGTAATCTTCGACTCATCAGGGATGGTTTTCCCAATCAATCTTAATGTTGCTAGTAGGTCGTCCCGTTTGTCCCCTTATCTCTAAAACATTGTACTACTAGCAATGCTTTGCATGATCCCTTTCGTATCCTCTGTGCGGATTACAATTAACTCTACTGCTTAATCAACTCGGAACATGCTCTTTCTGCTTTCAATAGTCTCTATTTTAACATATTTAGCCCATAGTTAACTTTATTTTAAACTTTTCCTTTTGGTTTTCGTGTCGCCTGTTGACGGTTGCGCCTCTCGGTCGATTGGGCGGAAGGTGGGCTGCTATTTTGCCTGGGGTTTGCGCGTAACCAGCTGCGGCTTGACCCAGCGCTTGCCAGCTCTTAATACAACAATATTCAGGACTAGACTCAAAAGCATATTGCTTTTGTAGGTTCCTACAAGTACTGAACTGTGCAAAAATGAACCACAATTGGCTTAGGTTATTAGTTATCCGAGTTCGAGAAGCAACCGCCCAGCGGTTAGAGCATATATCCTTACCTCAAACCTTCCTTTTCCCGAAAATACGTACAAATCCAATTTTATATAAAAAACGATCCTAAAATAATGCTCCCCCGCCCTTCATTTCTCCAACTTGGGAGTAGATATTCTAAAATTGACCAGCTTGACCTTAGATTTCTATATCTCCGGCTAAGGTTATAAAGGAATCGACTCAGCTCATCACCCTGATCAAGAATTGATATGGTTTATGGGTTGGGAGATGAATATTTCAATGCGTTTCAAATTTCCAAGCAAAATTATAATATAAAAATGATTAAAATGACTGAAATTTAGTCAAGATCCGAACTGAAACCTTTGCCTAAAAACCTCGAATCTAAAATTTGTTAACCTTAACCATTTCACAGTGGGACAGAATGATAAGCCAACCAGCAGAAGTTTCAAAAATCGAGGTTGTAGGTTCCTGGTGCATTAAGTGCACCTTTAATATGCAGCTTTAAATGTTCTATGAACGTTGTGCCATGCCGTTCCTGTTTGATTCCCTGTTTTCTACACAAATTAATGAAAATATGGGAGATGGAAGTCCAGTCGGCTTGCTTTCCAGCTTCCTTGGTAGAAGATCCAGAATTTATGTTGGAATTGTGGATATTTTGTCCATATATAAAGGGGTTTTGTATGTAAAACATACGAATAAACTGACCCAATCTACTCCGATGGACATAGGTTTCCAAAAAAGAGGCGTATGGTACCTTGGAACACCGTTATGGCATGACCTAGAGCAGGACAGCAACAGACGCCCAAAAGGCAATCAATTAGAATAAATGAAATAAGAAAAAGAAAGGAACATGTATGCTGAATTAAGAGGAATACAGGACCTCGGGCATATTACGTTTGTATCAAAATCTACCTTACATTTTGGGGCCTAACAGCGGGTACAAGACAACCTTCAAATGGTTTTCAATTTCTGGTTCCTTTAATGTTTTCCATAAATTTAAATGAAAGCAAAATGTACAGATGATCCGTAGGAATGGATAAAAGGATGCAAGGCTGAGTGTTTGTATTCTTTAGATCTAGGATTTGCGTAGTATAATATGGAGTCCGGAATCGGTATCCACAATTGTTGACATTTGGCCCACATTCAGGGCAAAGGCAGCCTTCTCGAAGGCCGCCTGCATCTGACCTGAAAACGCCAAAAACGGTTAAATAAAATCCCAAAATTTGTGGTTGTTGTTGTCTGCCCTTACCTTTGCCAAATTTGCCCAAATCACCGCCACGCTTGGCGGAACTGCAATCGGAATAGGAGCGTGCTAGCTCATCGAATGTGGCCTCTTGATTCACAATTTTGTTGCGATACACCTCCAGCAGCATTTGCGCCTCCTCCTTGGTGCGTGTGATATTCTCCTCACGCCACGAGCTGGGACGACGACTGCCCTTGTGTTTGACCAGCAGATGCAGGCATTGCACCTCATCAGCATTATCGCCGGCAGCTGAACTGGCGGCGGTTCCTCCACCGCCACTTTTTTTAGCCGGCTCGGTGGGTTGATCCCATTGTGATTCCTTGGTATGCACGTTCAAGTAATAGCTAAGACCTGCCGGCGGGGGGAAGGGGATGCAATGAGTGACAGCAGCTGCATTTCGTTGCCGGTGATAATGTTTTAGATGTTTTGCTTACCCGTGGAACGACTGGTACGCTTCTCCCAACCTTCGGGCAATTGTTCGGAGTCCGGCATTTTGATTGATTTGAAACTTTTTTTCGTTGTTTTGCGTTTTAGGTATTAGGCTGACCGTACAGGGTGTCAGGGTGACCATAACCGCGCGGCGTTTTTCAACACTGCGGGTCGAGAGCGCGGCGTTTTCCAGCACTGCGGGTCGCGAGTGCGGCGTTTTCCAACACCACGGGTCGCAGTTGGTAAAATTAACAGAGAGATAACAGACCTCTGTTACTGTAAATAACATGACAGGTTTTTGCCAACAGAGCCAGAAACGTCGCGGCAGTGCAATCGTTCAGTCTATTATTGTGTATGAGAGACATTTCATTGGCCGCAAAACGCTTAAAGAAATTCCACATAATTCGATTGATTCAACGATTTGTTTATTTATTTATTTTTTTTAAGTGATACGCCTCCAACCACCCACTTCTATAATTGCAGGCCAACAAGTCTTCAAAAGCGTCTATGTATGTGCGTGCGTGCATGTGTGTTCAAGTGTTTGAATGTGTGTGTGTGTAAACAGAAGTGACGTTTACACAGAGCCCTAAAAAAAAGTTCAGTTTTGTCAAAATTTGGGAGTTGAAATCACATAAATAACAAATTGCATTCAAGAGGATTTAATGCTGCTGCCTCTGCTAAGCTAGCAGTAGAGCAAAAAAAGCGGCCGCCAGCGATAAAAACAACAACCACAAGCAGAAGCTCAGCTTAACCGCAGGTGAGTTGTAAAATTAAGCCACAAACAAAAAAAAACCCAGTCAGAAACTTTCTTTTGGCTTTCTGCGTGTGTGTGTGTGTGTGTGTGTGCCAATCCATTTCTCCAATAGGCAAAAAAGTGGTACATATTTCATTTCGTTTTTTGTCTGTGCTCGCGCATTAATAAAATTAATTACGCTGGCTTGCGTTCAGCTTCATCATCATTATTCATCGCTCGTTTGGCATTATACGCAGCTTCTTTGCCGCTTCTAGCGGCCCAGCCCAGCCCTGCCCTGCCCTTTTGTTTGTACCACCTAGTCCTGTCAGCTGCTTTGTTGTTGTTGTAACCTTGTCTTTGCCAATCTGTCAAACACCACCACCACCACCCACTTTATGTGCCTCTGTAACTCGCTCCCTCTCGCTCTGACTTGTGTGTTGTGCGCTTGCGCGTTGCCACCTTTGACGACACCTTGCAGTCAGTGTTGCCACCAAGCCGTTGTTGTTGCCCACGTACATCTGTGTGTGTGTGTGTGTATGTATGTTTGTGTTGCGTGTTGCCTTTTATTTAAATTTGGTGAACCTTTTATTGTTGTTTTCATATTTAAATCAAAAGCTCATGGAGCAGAAAGTCATAATGTTAACTATATGTAAAATTAAAGAGGAATAGGGCGGGTGGGGTAGGGGTAGGGACGAAATGTCATCATCAGGTGGCGAAAGGGAGATAGATAGACTATAGATAGTCCTCATTCCTTTGTACCGTTACAAAGATCCAGGGCTGCACAATTGATGTGGTAAAAACTTTACCGGACACTTCAAAAGTCGACGATTTGGCAATGACAAGTTTGGTCATCCAAAGAATTTTGGAAATTTTGGAAAATGTTTTCCTTCCTTCCTTCCATCATTCTGAATATTCCCTAGAATTTCCTTATTTTTCATATATTATTAGCAAATTCAAATAAATCTTATTTAGAGAATCGTGCAAATTTCCAAATTTGAAGTCTTTAAAGTTGGTAGTGAAATGCTGTACCGAATTGATATGTTATAAGGCTTTAGGTTCGGTTCAGCGTTTTCAAAACGACGCTGGTTCGGCTTGTGGTTCAGTATATCATTGGAATAAGTGCTTCGGTTACAGTTCGGTTTGGTTCGGTTCAGAACCGGCTTGCATCCCTAGTTTATATACACCAAATATATAATGATTGAAGCTCTTAAATGTATGAACATATTTTTAAATCATCTAATTCAGCGGTGGGCACCAAAACCATTTTTTCTGCACGTATTCTGTTCTGTTGGCTTCAAACTACTTAATCTTACTATGGGCTCATTAGCTAAAACGCATGCAAGGTTCAATTTAGCTGTGAATCACTGCGCTGCACAAAGTCTGGGGTAATTATAGTTACTTTTTCTCTTGTTCACACGGTGCACAATACTCTGAGAGCGGATTTCTACAGTCCCATAGTTTGTTGCAAACGAAATACATACACCAATACACGGCAATTCGTTGGTTTTTAGAATTTGCCATTGTAAATCACTGAACCACAACAACAGCCATATAACACATATTTCAATTGGTCTAAACGAACCCAACCAAGGGAAAGATTAGCAGATAAATTATGAAATATTTGAGAGAGAGAGGAGGAAACGCGCAACTCTCTGATCGAATGTACACACATAGCTTCTTTTGTCTTTTGTTAGGTCTGTGCCAGTTTTGCATGTTTTGGGAGTAACTACTTGTAGTTTTTGTTTAGCTGGGTTTTCAATTATCTGTTCAAGTGTTTTGTAGCCAGTCACATGTGTATACATATCTTACTGTACTATTTATTTGCATTATTTTATGATATTTTCGTTGTTTTGTTGTATTTCGACCTTCGCTAAAAACCGCGAAAATGTGTCAAAAATGATTTGCACTTGGGGCAATTGTTAAAGCGTTAAATGATGAAAATGAAGCTACATAATTGCTTCCTCCGTTATGTAAAACGTTTTTTTTGTTGGTTGGAGTTGTGTGAGATTCATCAAACTCCATGATATATCTGCTACATACACGATTATGTACAAGTATTGTTGTGTTTTGTATGGTATGCTGCTGCGGTGTGCCAATTTCTATCCATCTCCATCTGCTGGCTGGCTACGTGTTGGCATTTTATTGTTGTTGTTGTTGTTTTTCAGACAGTTTCAAAGCCATGAATTTGCAGTTTAAATTTCAGTATTTTTTATTTATTTTTGTATCTTTCTTCGCTCGCCATTCGATTGTTGTTGCCGCCGCTTTTGTTGTTGTTGTTTTTGTTATGATTTTGCAATCATTTAACACCCAATTGCATTGCAGTTGGCCACATTTTTTGTTTCTTGGTCGGAACTGCAGCAGTGTTACATCCATCTAGCCAGGCATTGCATGTGTCTGCTTCTCATTTTTACCGTATCCAATTTTTCATTGTTTGTTGCCTTTATTTATTTGTTGGTTGTTGTTTGTGTATGAAATATAAAACGTGGTTTTTGTGTTTTTGTTAATTTTTGGCAATTGGAAATTCATATTTAATTTTGAAAGCAAGACACGAGTACAGTAGATATTCGAGATTAAGTGCACGTTGTACAATGCTCTGTTCACGTTTGTACAATAAGATGGGGCCAAGGTCCTGAGAATGGGGCATTTCGTACACATTCGACTGATAACTCCATACACCGAGCCAATTTTTTCAGTTTTTATACCCGTTACTCGTAGAGTAAAAAGGGTATACTAAAGTCGTGCAAATGTATGTAACAGGCAGAAGGAAGCATCTCCGATATCATAAAGTATATATATTCTTCATCAGCATCAACAGCCGAGTCGATATAGCCATGTCCGTCTGTCCGTCCGTCCGTCTGTATGAACACCTAGATCTCAGAGACTAGAAGAGCTAGAGCAACCAAATTTTATACGTAAGCTAGTATTGTCTGTAGGCAGATCAAGTTTGTTTAAAATTTTGGCCACGCCCCCTCCCACCCCCGCAATAAAAAATATTGAATAACTCCCACAATTTTTGTGTGTACTCTATGTGGCCAATATCTACAATCTCACAAATTTTCAAAAGGATCAGATAATTAATGGCCGAGTTAAACAAATGTTGCATACTTATCCGAGCTGAGCTGAGTAACGGGTATTTCGAAGTCGGGCAGGACCGACTTTAACTTACGCTCTCGTTGAAACAGGAAATGGTCCCCCAGGTTACTAAAAATTCGGAGTATTGTGGATGTGAAAGCAATTTGTAGCTAGAGAAGTCGGAAATACTTTAGATATTTTTATTAAAAAAGATGATTTATCATTATCGATTATTTTTTCGAGGCGATATATCTGAATATCGAATATATTTTAGCTATATTTTGGTTTCCGATTATGGAATGCTTTATCACTTCTTTATGTAGTTCAAATTGAGCTACGAATTATGTTATGATGATGCTGTGAGTTACACCTAAACATCATCATCATCATCAAGACTTTCTTAAAATTTCAAAACATTATTCAAAATGCGAACTCTTCGTTTGACACATAAATATGTGTTTTCTTTTCAAGTTGAGCAGCTTCCCTTAATATAGGTAGGTAGGTAGTTCCGGCTGACCCCATTCCCTTAAATTTAAATGTTAATGAAAATATGGTTCAGGGGCTCGGGCACGTTATAAAGTGGAAGATTTGGTTCACAGATCGGTTCCTAAAGTTTTGGTTTAAGTATGGTTCAAAGATAGCTAGATAGTTGACAGTTTAAGAAGAACTCGCCTAGTTCAGAGCTAATCCTTAATTTGCAGTCGATTAACCTGATGTCTTATTGTTATCTTTCATGGATCGTCTGCCTGTTCTCTGAGTTTTAGGAGGTAGCCTCATATTTGCTTTCCTCTTTTCTAAATAGTGTTTTTTGTAGACCCTTGCACAGGATATATTGAAATTGTCCAGATGTTAATAACGCATAGAATTAAGCATTTCCGACCACATAAAGTATATATATTATTGATCAGCATGACGAGCTGAGTTGATTAAGCTCTGTCTGTCTGTTTCTAGGCTATCTCCTCCGTCAGTTTTAAAGCCATTACTACCAAACTTTGCACGAAGTCTTCGGGTACAAATACGCTGCACATTTGTCGGAACCAGCCGAATCGGCTGACTATAACATATAGCTGCCATAGGAACGATCGGTCGAAAAACTAGTTCTAGTAAGAAAAACTTTTTTGTTTTCAATGCAAACGTCCCCTAACTCCGTATTTACTAGTTGTTTCTGCTTCTTCATGATTGTGCTAAGTTTGGTCGAAATCGGACATCTATATAGTATAGCTGCCATAGAAAAATAAGGTTAAAAAAATAGTCTTAGTAAGAAAAACTTTTTTGTTTTCAATGTAAACCTCTTAAAAATTTGCAGATATTTATTTTATAAGCCTTCACACAATTCTTTAAAGTTTTGTCAAAATCGGATGACTCTAGGTTATAGCTGCCATAGGAATGATCGGTCGAGAAACTAGTTTTAGTGAGAAAAACTTTTTTGTTTTCAAAGAAAACGCCCCCAAACTTTGTATTTCTTAGATTGATATGCTTTCCCATGATTCCACAAAGTTTGGTCGAAATCGGACATCTATATAGTATAGCTGTCAAACAAAAGTAGAGTCAGGAAAGTAATCTTAGTGGAAAATGCTTGTTTGTTTTCACTGAAAATGGCCTTCAAATTAGTTTTGATTAGTTTTAGTTTTGTAAATTTCTTTTAAAAACTTACACACCCGGTCAACTTCACAAGCTATTGCCGTCAGCTTTGAAGGAATGTGCCATAAAAAAGTTTCTCAAACTTTGCAGTTCGTACACGGCGTTAAACTGCGGGTCCCTTTCTCTTGGGCAAAAATTAAAAGCACACAAGCCAAGAGATTGAGAGGAGCTGCTTGGCATGGCCCCTTTGGGCTGTGTATAGCTGAATTTTTCTTGTTTTTTCTTTTCATATATGGGAGGTCAGAAAAGCCGAACCTAACCTTGAAAATAAGATCAATGATAGAAATCATTTAAAGGGCGATCTTGTTGAAAATCAGTAAATTATTAAACAATAAGATAATGGAAAGCAGTCTCAATCAATCTCAAGTTTCGTACTCGTAAATATTAAGTATTATGAGATTTGCTGGTCTTTGGGCAGGATTTTGTATATGATGGCACAGTTTTTAAAATCTTCTTGAATATAGTTCCAATACTCTTAGTAAGACAGTCTTTTCTTTTAAATATAACAAAATAAAAATGTTGTTCCCCTTATCGTACATTTACAGTACTTAGGAGGGAGAAAGGCTTAACCATTTCCATTGCTCAATTAATTGTTTCACGTGTCTTAACACCATTATTCCTTAAACAGTTCCGCCCCCCAAATGTTTTCCCTGTTATTTGGGCCGATAAAGTTTCATTGTTGAAAAATGTAATATAAAAGCGGAGCAACAAAAACAAAGCATGAGCCGTGCTGATTGACCGAATCGACAAGCGACTATCACATCTTCGTCTCTCTTGTTTGCTTGCTCTCTCTCTGCGTCTAGTTGTGGTTCTGGTGGCGGACACTTTATCAATGCACACGGCACTATCAGAGTTTCCACTTCAGACATTAAGTAAATTGTTGTTTTGACTTGCTCTACGATTTGTTACGTGGCGGCAGCTGCTGCTGTTTCTCTTCCTTCCAAAACGATAAAAGTGCATTTTCTAAAATTTTCTAATTGCATTTTAATTAGAGCAAATGGAGCACACACTTGACTTTGTTACAAAATTGGTTCTTTTTCGGTGTGGGGATGGTGGTGTGTTGGTTGACGTCAACAAGGCAAGGGGCCAAGGGCTCGCCCAGTAAACTAGAGATGAATTTTTGAATTCTTGTACACATTTAATGTCACTTGTAATCAAAGCATGTCTCAAGGCTGGCTAAGGAAATGGGCCAAAAATATGAGGCTTATCTAGCAAAGCAGACTCAGCCCTCAAAACATGAATGAATGCACGAATCTCTAACCATTAATCGAATCGTGACTCACGCAACCATCTCAACAGACAAACAAATTGAAATTGGGTTAATGAGTGCTGGACGAAGGGGCCTGGCTGGCTGGCAACCGAACTGGGCAAGTGGGCAAACATTTTCATACATTTTGAATGATTGAGCTTAAATTACATTACATCGCCGCACAGCCTGACAGCACTAAAGGGAATTGGTTCTGGCCCCCAAGATTCCGTTGTATCCAATTTGTTCAAAATCTCGCTCGTGTTGCGCCTGAGTCAAATCTTTTTTTATGAAGCGAAATAAATGAAAGACAGATTTTTAGCGGTATGCATTATTCATCATAGTGGCGAGAGGGGAAGAGGAAAAGAGACGGGGAAGCCTACCTAACCACAGGCCGGTTTATGACTAAGCGTCCGACGAAGCAATCGCACACATGTATCTACCAGATGGAGACAGTTGTTGGACCCACAAAATATAAAATACAAAACTTGTATTTTTAGAAATTCAAGCAAAACCGAAAATGATAAAACAAAATACATATAAACAATGTGCAATATGGGAACTATATAATCCCAAGCCAACGAATTTTGAAATCAAAGAAAATGGAAAGAAAAAAAACTGTGTGTAAAATATAGAATGATGCGAGATGAGTGATGAAATAGCCAGGAAATTGTAGAATTTGTCATTCAAATGCATGATGAATGGCATTGACTAGTGTGCACATTGGGCTAGGGGCTAATATACAAAGGTATATTGTTTAAGAGGGAAGCATCTTCGATTTTAAATGATTTTTAAATATGAGATTTTCGCAATGTTTTGTTCTAATATCGCTTGAAAATGGTGCCAAATTTGATTTCGAACTCTAGCTTTTTTGATAAGTTTAGAAACCGGTTCGCGAATCAAATCTTAGACTTTACGAAGGGCTTAGCAAGGATATAATCCGGTTCTGAACCAAACCGAAACCGAACCGCTTTTCTTGGTAAAAACCAAACCGGCGTTCCTTCCTCTTTAAAGCTATTCAAATAATTTCTGGGAACTAAATTTCAAATTAAAATCAGAATATTTGGAAACTTGAAAACAAAAACAAATCTTATAAATGGACCACTGAAACAAACCAAACTAAACCGAGGTTCAGTTAGCTACAAAAACCGAATCGGTGGTTTAAGAACTGTGTGAACCAGTGAACAGAACCAGTCCTTATATCCAAGCAGTTTGCAGTCCTGCTTTTAAGACTTTTTTAGTCATTTTATAGCTGGCTTATTTTTGATAAATACTCAAAAGAATTATAACTACTGCCCCACTGTGCAATGCACGGTATTTGTACATCTCACAGAACTGTATACATAGGCACAAGTGTGTGGGTTGTGGCCATCTAACGGTTGCACCATACACTCTTACAACCCAACCAAACAGCCAAGTAAATGCTTCTACTTGGAGTGGGCTGGTACGATTGGCTGGCTGGCTGGCTAACTGGCTGGCTGGCTGCTGTTAGTGTGTTCATTCGTAATGAAACCAACCGCCCGAGCCCGCTTAAATGTTTGCTTAAAGTGGCAGCGCTGCACAGCTGTCTTTTAAAAGCGGTAGGTACCTTCAACTTGGCTAAGAAACGGTTATTTCTGGTTTATTACGCGATATCCGTTATTCTGTTTGGGTGACGAGTTCTTTCTATATGTCAAATGATCAATCATATTATTCTATGCTTGCTCGTGTCTAATATACCCTCAGTTAGTATTAAGCTTAGCAGGTACCACATAATATAGCGTGCGGCCAACAAGAGACCTTTTATGAATGAATCAGACTGGAAACCGTGTACACACACACACACACACAGTGAGTGGGCACACTTGTGCTCACACACTACAGAATAAAGCTAAAAATATGTTGGTATTTTATGCTCTAACATTTGTTTAATTTCTTATCCCACATGTTGTAGTTACATACATACATACATAAACCTATTGTTGTAGTCGCTGCATTATCTTCCGACCCCCCTACACACACACACACACACACACACACACAAGTATGCACCTGAGCGGCATTAATATGCAAGCCTAAAAGTATGCCATAGCTTTTTATATTGTTTTACAATTGAAAGGGAAAAATATATCTACAATTGGCGTAAAAAGTACAAAAAAAATGCATACTTGAAGTGGATTAATGGGAGGGCAGGCGCATCGCTGAGCAAATTTTTAAAAACCCGCAGAAGAAAGCGATGAATATAGAAATTGAACCTAAATATCTATGATCTACGTTTCAATTAATACGCCTTCGTCCTTGAATGATCAATGTTAAGGATTGCACATTTATAATACACTTGCAGAGGGTATATTGAAATTGACCAGATGTTTGTAACGCATAGAAGGAAGCATTTCCGACCACATAAAGTATATATATATTCTTGATCAGCATGACGAGTTGAGTTGATTTAGCCTTGTCCGTCTGTTTCTATGCTTTTGCCTCCGTCAGTTTTAAAACTATCGCTACCAAACTTTGCAAGAAGTCTTCGGGTACGAATACGCTACACTTATGTTGGAACCGGCCGGATCAAATGACTATAACATATAGCTGCCATAGGAACGATCGGTAGAAAAACTAGTTCTAGTGGGGAAAAACTTTTTTGTTTTCAATGGAAACGTCTCTAAACTCCGTACCTACTAGTTTTATATGCTTCTTCTTCATTGTGCCAAGTTTGGTCGAAATCGGACATCTATATAGTATAGCTGTCATAGAAAAGCAAGGTTAGAAAAGTAGTCTTAGTGAGAAAAACTTTTTTGTTTTCAATGTAAACCTCTTGAAAATTGGCATTTACGTATTTTATAAGCTTTTACACAATTCCTTTTTGTTTTGTTAATATTGGATGACTATAGGTTATAGCTGCCATAGGAACGATTGGTCGAAAATCTAGTTCTAGTGAGAAAAACTTTTTTGTTTTCATTGCAAACGTCTCTAAACTCCGTACCTACTAGTTTTATATGCTTCTTCTTCATTGTGCCAAGTTTGGTCGAAATCGGACATCTATATAGTATAGCTGTCATAGAAAAGCAAGGTTAGAAAAGTAGTCTTAGTGAGAAAAACTTTTTGTTTTCAATGTAAACCTCTTGAAAATTGGCATTTACTTATTTTATAAGCTTTCACACAATTCCTTAAAGATTTGTGAATATCGGATGACTATAGGTTATGGCTGCCATAGGAATGATCCGTCGAGAATCTAGTTTTAGTAAGAAAAGCTTTTTTGTTTTCAATGGCAACTTCTCCAAACTCCGTACCTACTATTTTTATATGCTTCTCCATGATTGTGCCAAGTATGGTCGAAATCGGACATCTATATAGTATAGCTGTCATAGAAAAGCAAGGTTAGAAAAGTAGTCTTAGTGAGAAAAACTTTTTTGTTTTCAATGTAAACCTCTTGAAAATTGGCATTTACGTATTTTATAAGCTTTTACACAATTCCTTTTTGTTTTGTTAATATTGGATGACTATAGGTTATAGCTGCCATAGGAACGATTGGTCGAAAATCTAGTTCTAGTGAGAAAAACTTTTTTGTTTTCATTGCAAACGTCTCTAAACTCCGTACCTACTAGTTTTATATGCTTCTTCTTCATTGTGCCAAGTTTGGTCGATATCGGACATTTATATAGTATAGCTGTCATAGAAAAGCAAGGTTAGAAAAGTAGTCTTAGTGAGAAAAACTTTTTTGTTTTCAATGTAAACCTCTTGAAAACTGGCATTTACGTATTTTATAAGCTTTTACACAATTCCTTTTTGTTTTGTTAATATTGGATGACTATAGGTTATAGCTGCCATAGGAACGATTGGTCGAAAATCTAGTTCTAGTGAGAAAAACTTTTTTGTTTTCATTGCAAACGTCTCTAAACTCCGTACCTACTAGTTTTATATGCTTCTTCTTCATTGTGCCAAGTTTGGTCGATATCGGACATTTATATAGTATAGCTGTCATAGAAAAGCAAGGTTAGAAAAGTAGTCTTAGTGAGAAAAACTTTTTTGTTTTCAATGTAAACCTCTTGAAAACTGGCATTTACGTATTTTATAAGCTTTTACACAATTCCTTTTTGTTTTGTTAATATTGGATGACTATAGGTTATAGCTGCCATAGGAACGATTGGTCGAAAATCTAGTTCTAGTGAGAAAAACTTTTTTGTTTTCATTGCAAACGTCTCCAAACTTGGTATTTCTTAGTTTACTATGCTTTCCCATAATTCCACTAAGTTTGGTCGAAATCGGGCCTCTATATAGTAAAGCTGTCATACAAAAGTAGAGTCATAAAAGTAGTCTTAGTGGGAAAAACTGTTTGTTTTTAGTGGAAATGTCCTTCAAATTGGTTAGAAAAACGTGTTATTTCTGGGTTTATTACAAAAATCCATAAATAATACTTAAATCATAGTTTTTATTTTCAAAATAATAATCGTTACGATTCCTGTCAAAATGTTAAAAGTAGCCCCATTAGAGCACTGCTTTGCAGTTACCTTTTCTCCCTCTCACACATACCTATGGGGCCCTTGGCTTTCAATGAATTTACTTTACTAAGGCGTACAATCGAATTGGGCATACCAATACTTGTACAAATAGGCGCGACGCACTTGATTGTATGATTTTGACAATATAGCTTTAAATTGAGATAAGAATTGGCTATTTAAGCACGCAAAATATTGATGAATTGGATCGAATTCTGCATTGATGAAAACTTTTAAACTATACGAATTATCTATCAGCATTTGCCCCAGCACGAAGGGACAACATGCTTGCTTACTGGTCTAATCCTTAGCTAATGCGGCTAAGACATTTTTATTATGAATATCCCACTTGAACTTGGCCCCCGTTTGATATCAGGGTGAAATGGCATAAGAATTGCTTATTTCTATTATCGACGCAGCCCGATATGGTTTGATGGTGGTGGACGAGGTGGGGCTGTAAATCAGTAAGAGGTAGACCTAATCTCATCATCTGTTTTGTGCGGTAAACGTAGCACTTTATTATCACCATTTCTGTGTTGTTTGTGTATGTGTGTGAGTGTGTGTGTGTGTGGTCTTAAAATAATTAACAATAGCCAAACGTCAAACAACAATATTGTACAATACCAAAAAAAAAAACCTTAACTTAATTGATTAAAATCAAGTGCTTGGGCGGATTATAAGTGTAGGAGAAATCAGCCTCTACTGTTCATCCGTTGCTGTTTTGGTCGTCATCACCTTGATTAGGCCCGGAAATACCTCAGCCTGTATGTTTCCATAGTCAACCCGTTCGCCATCCACCGCCAGTATACCATTCGAGCCACTGGGTTCAATGCGAAACGCCTTGACGGTCACCACCTGGATGTAGGGATCCTCGCTGTTGGGTAAATGTGTGCCAGTGTTCATGCTAAGCAAGAAATTTAGCAACTGTGTACGACCCACACCACCACGTATGATGACCAAATAGATTAGGCCATCATTCAGACGGGAATCGGGTGCAAAGAAACAGTCGGAGGCCAAATGTGTGGTATAAGCAGCATGCACCATAACAAATTCACCTTCCTCGGATATCCAACCATCTGCGGCCGGCAAGGGTAACTGTAGACCGGGCATGGTGCCGGTGGGCACCAGTTCGGCAAATTCGGCATTGGCTTCACTGATCCTTTGGGCCATACTCAGGCGACTGCGATTGGAGCGTGTACTTTGACCGCCGATGGAATAATAAGCAGTGCGACGCGAGGCAGCCGAATGCCAACTATCCACATGCTGACGATACACTGAACGATCCAGGGATAAGGCGTCTGCAAATTGATCCGGTTCCAGTTCGGCCAAATCATCGGGTAGATCCTTAAATTCTGGCAATGAGCAACGATTGCTCTGCGTGGTGTTGGCGGTGGTGGGGGCTACTGAGGTGGTAGTCTTCTGTGTTTGGGAGGCAGGCAAATAGTGCACCTTGCCCTGGTAACTGCGCAAGGTGATCAAACGTTTGATGGCCCACAGCGTAAACCGTTGTGCTCCTATGGAACGCAAACGTTCACTTTCGATGTCAATGTCCGCTATCAAACCCCAGCCCACCGATAGAAATGAATACATCACAAAGTGTTTATCATCTCGCGCCAATTCCACACGTACCACATCCATGGGTGTGGCACGTCCCGAAACGCAGGTCAAGGTGGCATGCAATATGGGTTTCGGTTCATAGGGTTCATTGCAATGATGGGCCACACTTTTGGCCAGGCCATTGCCCGAGCCGCAGGGTATAATACCCAGGGGCAATTCTCGACAGGCTCGTCGCCAGTCCATGCGTTCCATCAGACCGTTCAGAACCTCATAGAACAAACCATCACCGGAAGCCACCACAATACCCGAATAACGTTCCAGCAGATCCTTGCGTGTGCGCACAAATTCTTGTGCGAAATGCGGATGTGTGGTTACCTGTAGATCATATTGAGCCTCTGCTTCACGCAATAGGGGTGCCACCTGCTTTTGGAACAGTTCACGTCCCTTGCCCGAGCCCGATTTGGGATTCAAGAGGATCAACAGCTGTTTGTTATCGCCTTTGTTTCCCTTGTACTTTCTGATGGTCTGATGCCACAGCTCGGCAGTTCTTAGATTCAGGTCATACTCATTGCTGGAACGGAAACGTAGTATCCGCAGTGTCTGAACCCGGCGCAACGGTTTGTCCTTCTTGAGATACGCGTAGATGTACAAATAGGCGCTGTGATCACCCTCGTGTTCCTGTTGGGCACGAGCAGCGTCCTCCTGGCTGGGATCTTGGGGATTCTTGCAAGAGATAAGACCACCGCGTGTACGCTTCTTGAGGCGGGGTCCATAACGTGAGCCTACGATATCATCTATGCGTATCAGTTGCTCGTTTGTGTGGTCATCCTGTTCAGTTTCACGCCTCAGATAGACACCCTCCGGGCAGAGTTTGACCTGAATTTTGACACTCTGTTTGCGTCGATTGTTGTCCACGTAGAAGATCTCGCTAAGCTCAGCTAGTGGCGGAGGCGGTGTGTCCGGTGAGTCCGGTGGTGTGGCCGAGCAGGGTTCTTCCTCAATGTTTTTAAACTCTTCCTGTATAGCTTCGATCACCACTGAAGTGGCTGAGGCGGCTATGTGGGCTGTATTGGCCGTCATCTTTTGAGGGGAGATGTGCAAAAACCAACCAAAAAAAAAAACACAACACTTGAACAAAAACCCAAAAACAACGCTTGAAACTCGTTTTTTGTGTGTGTTAAAATTGCACCAAATTGTCTTGCATCGCTTGCTCCCGACTCGCTTAACTCGAACTGCCGTTTCGGACTGAGCGTTAGGGGGAACTAACCTTATTTTCAGTGGAGATTTGCTTCGGCAATCGTTGCGCTCAACCAAACAATACACACTCACCCACTTACCCAAAACCAGCGACGGAGAGAGAGAGAGAGAGCGAGCGAGAGAGAGAGGGAGAGAGAGGTGCTTTAGTGTCGAAATCTAATCAACAAATATCATATCGATGATATATTAGTATAGCACCGCAGGTTCATATCTTTACCCGCCAGCTGGCACTACCTCGCTGCTGCTCCATTAAAAACCGTTTGCACCATTTCTTAAGCTGCGTTTCGTTGACTTTGAGCCTCAATTTGCCCCACAATACTCATCGCACGCTGCCTTTGACTTTGAGCTCTGCCTTAATGATGATGCATTCAAATAACTATATTGAGACGACCATGAAACGACTTTTTGTTTTGTTGTCATGTTTTTGCGGATATTTTGTATGTTGATTTTTTTAGTTTTTGCACACTGTCTTCAAGTGGCAGATTTTATGACATTGGCAAAAATGTTGAGAAAGGGAAAGTTTACGCATAAATTTTGTGAAATTTTATTTAAACACAACACAAAAATTGGATTGCAGGAGAGTTTAATGCAAACATCTAAGCCAAATCAAACCACTAATAATCCGCAAATGAAAAAGCCACAAACCATAATTTATGAATGGTTAATGCTCTGGTTCGAACCAAACGAACCCTGGTTTTGCTAAACACAATGATATTCAGTTAATCATATTTGGAAAAGCCTGTTTAACTTAGACTTGAGTGGATGTTGCGTTCAAAAGTTCCAGAATTATATCTTTATTCGGTTTATTTATGGATCACAACACTTTCTACATTGTCATTTTCTGAAAGCCTGGGGGGTTTTTACAACAGTTTTGATATAATTATAAATTCTAAATTCAACCACGAATCACTTCAAATAGGCCATAAACTAGAGCCGAACTGCGTGGCCTTGACTCATAAGATTGCCCAGTTTTGGGAACGCAGCTCAGTCATTTCTCAGATCTAGTTGATCAGATTGAACTGATGCACTGGTGCACTGCATTGAATGCTTGTTATAGTTGCACTTTGTAATTTTGCTTCATCATTTTGCCGGGAATGAAATTCCTTTTTCTAACCAATCGTTCTGACTCAATTTAAGAATTGTGTAAAATAGTTGTTGTATTCACTAGATATTCTGTGTGTGTGATAAGAAATCTAAAAAATATCGCTTGTCCAAAAATTGAACTGTATGTAACCCCTTAATCACACATAGACTTTTCATTTATTCATAATTTACCTTAGAATAAGGCCAACAATAATGAAAGCAAACGAAAAACATTCAGAAAACCCATATGCCGAGCTGTTAAATAGAATGACCGCCTACTGCGCCACGTTTTGAACCTAATTTAAATTGAACTAAACAATGAAAAAATATAACTTTCTAACTTTTCTTGTTTCTTAAACCTCTTCGCGTACCAATTGCGGTTGAAACCCACAGAAGAAAGTATACAGTTTGATCAAGTGGTTTTCAAGTTCTAAGCTTCTATCTAAGCTGTCTTACTTCAATACAAAAGACATGATTTTTGAGTTATTGAAGCAGAAATATTTCCTATGTCTTGTGGTATAATACGTAAAATTGTATAATTGCTATTGTTTGTAGTCTTCGAGTGAGTTGAGAAAATGTGAGTATAATTACAGGCTCAATTTAATATTCCAGCCAAAGCAACATATCTCAGTTATGCTGCAGACGTTATTATGTGAAAATCCTTCGGTTCTTTGTTAACACATTTCGAATTACTTTGAAGAGCCTTCGAAGAATACAATATTTCACTGGATTGTCTATATCCGATAGGTAAAACTGCAAATATTAGTAGAAATTCCGATTCCACACTTGAAGTGATCAAAATAGAAAACGGTAACAGGCCAGAATATTGTAAATATACTTCAAATTAAGTGCTTTGACTATAAAAAAAAGGCTCTAACCGTTTTTTGGTTTCTTTTTTCGAACCACCTTGAACCTTAAATTTTCGTACTGCAATCGTTGATCAATTTTGGTTCGAGTTCCCGCTAAAAACTAAAATCGAAACAGCTAATACTCAAACCCCAGCCAGATTAATAAGAGGCTGCGAAAGGGTGTTAAATATTATAAAAATGTAACAAAAACAACTGCAATACTTTCCATGGTCTTTGAAGATTTCAGTCGTGAACCAGTTTAAAGGTTTTACCACAACTATTAATATTTAGTACACACGCAGAGCGCTTTGTTGATGTAGTCTTTGTATATGTGTGTGTTGAGGCCTCATTTAAAGCTTTACTGATTTACTGAACCATGTAATTCATCAACCATTGCCCACTCGCTTCCCTTCTAACCAATTATACAAATGTATTTTCCATTCCTTAATTGGCCTAAACACTAACCTTAACTCCCATGAGCTTGGGCGACCAAGCAACAGGCAACAGCAACATCCATCATGTTTGGTAAATACATACAAAAAACCCAACACTTCTGGAATTTTGGGTCATTCCTTTGGTTTTTTTTTGTTAAATAAAAATTACTTATACGTCACGTTGGACTCATGATGTTGCACTTAACATGTGTTTGTTCCAACACCCGTTTGATGACTAACCCTTAACACAAAGGAGAATACATACACGATTTGTCATTGAACCCCCCCAGCCAGGTGGAGAGGTAAGTGAATCCACTGGCGTTTCTACAGGATGATAAGCATTTGAATTATTTGGGTTGTTTGTTTTTTTAAACAGATAAACAACTAAATAAATAAACAAAAAAAATAAAACAAATTGTCATGGTGTTTGGAGGCAATTGATTGAACTATGTTTTTAATTAGAAAACTAACTTAGACACTGTCTTAAGCGTGATTCAGAATGGCCAACCATTAGTCTTTGTTTAATGCCGACAGGAATGGTGGTTGGGTTCCCTGACCTACATACTGACACGTTTCCCACTCTTTGATTTGGCCTTGTCTTAGAATTGGTAAAATATAATGTAAAGGAGAATCTGACCTATCAACAAAATGTTAACTGGCAACCCATTTATACAAGCCGATTGACAGAGACACTGACAAACAAGTAACTCTCTGATATGGACAGCTGTCTGTCTGTCTATCTGTCTACCCCCCCTAGATAAGTTGCACAGTGGGGCAGGGTTAATTGTTGTTGGACACATAAGCTTTCTGTTAGACTCACAAAACAGCTTTGTAGAAAATCGATCAATTTTTATACTCTGTACCGTAGGTACATAGAGTATTATAAGTTTGTGCAAAAGTATGTAACATCCAGAAGGAAGCATCTCCGACCCCATAAAGTATATATATTCTTGATCAGCATCAACAGCCGAGTCGATATAGCCATGTCCGTCTGTCCGTCTGTCCGTCCGTCCGTCTGTCCGTCTGTCTGTCTGTCCGTATGAACGCACAGATCTCAGAGATGGTAAGAGATAGAGGTTTGACATGTATGGGACATATGCTTCTTATGTCTGCAGGCAGATCAAGTTTATTTTCAATTTTGGCCACGCCCCCTTCCGCCCCCGCAATTTAGAAAGGTAGATGGTTCGTTTCTTCTTGACATATTTAGTAATTAAGATAACTTATCGATCCGCCAAAGGAATGAAGAAGATCGGATGAACAGTTTTCGAGTTATGATCAAAAGACACATTTTTTTTGGTACAGAGTATGTTATAGTCGGGCTTGACCGACTTTCTTTCTTGTTTAGTTTTGGTCTTTGATTGTCCACCCATTTGTACCTTTATTAATTGTTCATAATTTTACAGGCCATTTCACTTTATTGCATACCACTGTAAAGTCAAGGCACTTTGTAGTAGTAGGTCGCCGCCTTTTGTTTTTGCTTTCATCCATGACTTTTGTGGGGCGCACGAATTATAAACAGAAAAACAGGCGGCGGGCAAATAAATAACCCATACTCCGACTCCCACTCCGACTCCCACTTCCACTTCCACTGGCACTCGCGCTCGCAAGTGTTTACTTAACCAACTGCCACATGCCGCTCTGCGTTTTTCTTTCACGAAAACCTTAAGTGGGTAAATGTTAAGTCAAGCGTTTAGTCTGACATTCCGGTAACTGGGCTTAAGTTGTCTTCGATTGCAACGTTATCATCAAATGTGCTAAAAGTAGTTTCTGCTTCCCTTTTACTTCCAGATACGAAGATGATCTTTCGCAGCAGTAGTAGCAGCAGCAATTTTTCCTGTATAGCATGTTAAACCAATACTTTAGTCAACTGTACAACACCACCACCATTCCACCATCATCATCATCTACAACAACAACAACAACAACAACAACAACATCGATTTGGAGAACCAAACTGTGAAACCACTTAAATCACAATTCCATTATCGGCAAACGCGGGAGTAAAGTTGAAGTTGAAGACAAAGGTCTACGTCAGCAATGACACTGACCACAACTGCCTCAACACCGGAGAGCAACACGAAAATGGATGTAAAGGGCATTCCAGTTGATGAGAATTTGCCCACTTCTGAAATGGATCTACTGGCCAAACTGGAGGCAGCCAATAAGCTTATAGAAAGCGATGCCAAGAGCCTCAATTCGTTACACTCTACGCACAGTCGGAAGAATTCGGATACAAGTCAAATTAGTTTAACCTCAAGTAAGTAAGGGAGGAGGGAGGGTAGAACCATTTGATAAGCTCGCAGAAAATTCCGGTACAAAGAGTCGAAGTTTAAGAATTCAGCTAAATAAATCGCAAAATTATTAACAGAATTCAGACCCTTTCAAGCGTCTACGGCTTAAGTCATAGGTCATGTAATATCGTCTTTGATGGCAAGCAGTGTTTTAGGATGGGATGTAACGAGTGTCGAGTAGTCTTTCAATTGTAAAGCTTTACAAATGGCGAATAGCATCAGTCAAATGGTAACAAATTATTAGTAACGAGTGCCAAGTAGCCTTTTAATAGTAAAACTTTACAAATAGCGAGTAAGCATCAATCAAAGAGTAACCAATTACTAGTAACAAGTGCCGAGTAGCCTTTAAATATTACTGCTTTACAAATAGCGAGTAGCAACTATTTAATCGTAATAGCAATTAGCAGGGTCCGTCTATATATTTACGACTAGCACCGATATAATAAATAGCAGCGATTGCAGAGTCGCCACTTAATAGTTATTTTAAGCAAGTAGCGAGTAGCACTTAAATAGCTTAGATCCACAAATAGCAACTGACAAAGATTAACTTATTACATTAACAAAAGACGACTAGTAGCGAGTGTCGAGCAGTCATTTGTGCCCTACAAGTAGCAAGTAACGATCAAAGAGTTGTAGTAATAAGAGACGATTACAGCGAGAAGCATTAAACAACACGTAGCAAAAAAACAAGTAACGAGTGCCGTAGCCTGTAAATACCATGCTTGCAAATAGCGAGTAGCCAACTATTGAATTGTAAAAGTTAGAGACAAGGACCGAGTCTTAATTAAGTGACAAATAATAACTAGTAATGAGTGTAGAGTAGTCACCTAATAGTTATGCTTAACAAATAACGAGTAGCGATTAAATAGATGTAGTAGCAAGTGCCAAGAATCACGACTATGTAGCGCTAAATGACCAGTAACGAATATCTAGTAACGAGTGGAGGGGACGATTGATCAAATAACAGTTACGATGTGAAAAGTATCAACTAACTAGAAACGATTAGATAGAGCACCAAAGTAACCAGTGGAGAATATCGAACTCTATTTGAATAATTGCAAATGCAAGATTAACAAGTAACGAGTAATGATGTAACTAGTAACCAGTGAGCCTTAATCCCTTTGATTTTTCTTTCCAGGCGGCAACTCTGTGGCCGAAGAGGACATCTGGACCACTTGGGCCACCATATTGAACGACTGGGAGGGCGCTCTAAAGCGTAAAAATCCCTGTGTTCGTGAACTTGTCCGTCGTGGCATTCCCCATCATTTCCGTGCAATTGTCTGGCAACAGTTGAGCGGTGCTGCGGAGGCGGATAAGAAACAATATGCCGAATATATCAAGGCCACTTCGGCCTGTGAGAAGGTGATACGTCGCGACATTGCACGCACCTATCCGGAGGTGGACTTTTTCAAGGAGAAGGACGGTCCCGGCCAAGAGGCACTCTTTAATGTGATCAAAGCCTACTCGCTGCACGATCGCGAAGTTGGCTACTGTCAGGGTTCGGGCTTCATTGTCGGCCTGCTTCTCATGCAAATGCCCGAGGAGGAGGCCTTCGCCGTGCTCGTACAGATCATGCAGCAGCATCGCATGCGTCACATGTTCAAGCCTTCGATGTCCGAGTTGGGTCTCTGCATGTACCAGCTGGAGAATTTGGTACAAGAGCAGATACCCGATATGCATATACATTTCCAGCAGCAGGGCTTCCAAACCACCATGTATGCATCCAGCTGGTTCCTCACGCTCTACACGACCACGTTGAATGTGAATCTTAGTTGTCGCATTATGGACGTCTTCCTTAGCGAGGGTATGGAATTTATATTCAAGGTGGCACTGGCATTGCTCCTGACCGGCAAGGAGACGCTGCTGTGCCTCGACATGGAGGCCATGCTGAAGTTCTTTCAAAAAGAGCTGCCCGGTCGTGTGGAAGCGGACCCGGAGGGCTTCTTCAATCTGGCCTACTCGCTGAAAATCAATACCAAACGCATGAAGAAAATGGAAAAAGAGTATCAAGACTTAAGGAAGAAGGAGCAGGAGGAGATGGTGGAGCTAAGGCGATTGCGTCGTGAAAATTGTCTGCTAAAACAGCGAAATGAGTTACTCGAGGCGGAGAGTGCAGAGCTAGCCGATCGTCTGGTGCGTGGACAGGTGTCGCGAGCCGAAGAAGAGGAAACCAGGTGACTAGAAGCAAAAACTTAAATGACATGCTAAAATATCTAATGTGTCCCATATCCCCCCCTTTAGCTATGCCATTCAAACGGAGCTAATGCAGCTCAGACGCTCCTACTTGGAGGTCTCCCATCAGCTGGAAAATGCCAATGAGGAAGTGCGCGGCTTGAGTCTGCGATTACAGGAGAAT
This sequence comes from Lordiphosa fenestrarum, assembly GCA_035044985.1. Taxonomy (NCBI): domain Eukaryota; kingdom Metazoa; phylum Arthropoda; class Insecta; order Diptera; family Drosophilidae; genus Lordiphosa; species Lordiphosa fenestrarum. The sequence continues at coordinate 296,486 of JAWNNO010005112.1, read as the reverse complement.
GTAAGTATCTAATGAGAGTTGGAGCTACATTTTTAACTAAATGGTCGAATCGTCTTGTGACTAATCTCCTGTTTTTAATCTTTTCTATTTTATTTCCCATGGTTTTGGTGCTTAATAAAACTCAAACAAACAAAATCTCACACAAACACACACACAACCACATACAAAACCTACGCTTTCTTTCCACTATATTTTTGTGTACGCTTAACACAGAACGTTTCCATCGACAGCGTAAGTATCTCCTCTACCGAGTTGCTCGAGAGTTTGAGCCTCATGTTATTGTTGTTGTTGTTCCTGTTCCATTGTACTATGTGTATGGTTTCTCCTTTTGTTGTTATTGTAGTTGGATTTTATTAGTAAGTGTCTGTACTTGTATAAAATTTCATTGTGGTACGAGGGTTGCTTTAGGTAGTTAATTTTTGGTTATTTGAAACGTTGAGAATCTAAAATATTTCCAAGTCAAAGTATTTGCTATCGATACCCTGAAAAATATAAGATATTTCAGTACGTTCAAGTGTTAAAAATATTGTGTATACAGCTGCTACTGTTTTTGACATATAGGTAAATATTTAATGCTAGTGAAAAATCCCAATTAAACATTTAATTGATGCAAAGTATCTCAATTAAATAAATTTTAATGAAAGCTGGCATTGTTTTTGACTGTAAGTAAATATGTACTGCTGGTAAAAAACTTCAATTAAAAATTTAATTGATGCGAAATATCCCAATTAAATATTGACTGGCTGTAAAATGTTCTATTAGTAAATTTAATGGAAGTTGCTTTTGTTTTTGACATAAGTAAATATATACTTGTGGTGAAAAATCCCAATTAAAAATTTAATTGATGCTAAATATTCCAATTAAATATTTTCACTAAGTTCAAATTAAAAATTTAATGGAAGGGAAATTTCTAAATAAAAATTGACTGGTGTAAAAAAAGGATGAGCTCAATTAAAACTTAATTGACTGGAAAGAATAGTTGAGCTAAAATGAAAAGAAATTCCAACAGGATTTATTCGCTTTATGTAAATCAAATAATTGATAAGTGCTGCAAAATTGTAGTCAGCATTTGCAGCTCTGCCAACCACAAAGCCAACCCTCGTATTGTTTAACAATGAAACTATTCCCTAGCCAATTACCTTGCATGTTTCTTTTTGTTATGCAATTTGAATGCCGTAGAAAAGTCGCACCTGTACTATAAATAAAAGCTCACTCTTTGCCTGGTGTCTGGTTACAAAATAAAAAAAATGTCAACCATCATAAAATACTGATACCATTCCCCCTCCCTACCCCATCATAGAACAACTCGCGTCAATCCTCCATCGATGAGTTGTGCATGAAAGAGGAGGCACTCAAACAACGTGACGAAATGGTGTCTTGTCTGCTCGAAGAGCTGGTCAAAGTGCGTCAATCTTTGGCCGAGAGCGAGGATCAGATACGTAACCTAAAGTCAAAAATTGAAGAGCTGGAAGAGGATAAGAAGACATTGCGTGAAACGACTCCCGATAATTCGGTGGCTCATTTGCAGGATGAGCTGATTGCCAGCAAATTGCGCGAAGCGGAAGCCTCGCTCTCACTCAAAGATCTCAAGCAGCGTGTTCAGGAGCTGAGCAGTCAATGGCAACGCCAGTTGGCCGAGAATCAGCGCAACGAGAATGAACGCCAAACGGCCGCTGTGGACTCAACGCCCAAAAAGCTATTGACCAACTTTTTCGACAACTCGAAATCAACGGAGCACACCCAAAAACTGGAGGAGGAGCTTATGACGACACGTATCAGGGAAATGGAAACGCTGACAGAGCTAAAGGAGTTGCGTCTAAAAGTCATGGAGCTGGAGACGCAAGTGCAGGTCTCCACGAATCAGTTGCGCCGTCAGGATGAAGAGCAAAAGAAGCTGAAGGAGGAGCTGGAAATGGCTGTGACACGGGAGAAAGAGTTGGCCAACAAGGCGCGTGAGCAGCAACATAGGTGAGGCATTAAAGATGAGGTATGCTGGGGAGAGTAGAGGAACTATATAAACGTTTGTCTTTTCTATGCAGATACTCGGACCTGGAATCTCGCATGAAGGATGAGCTGATGAATGTGAAAATCAAGTTCACCGAACAGAGCCAAACGGTGGCGGAACTGAAACAGGAAATATCGCGACTGGAGACTAAGGTTGGGTAACAGTTACAGTTTATATTACCGCTTGCTAACTGCCATTTCTCTGATAGAACTCGGAAATGCTGGCCGAGGGCGAATTGCGTGCCAATCTGGATGATTCGGATAAAGTACGCGACCTGCAGGACAGGCTGGCTGATATGAAGGCGGAGGTGAGTGTTTCAAAAACGTTTAACAATGTTTCTGTATTTTGGGTTCCTTACCTTTTCATTTGACTCAACAACACAAAATTCGTGAAAGGATTGTTGATGTTTTTCAAGGACCTGTTCAAATAGCAAGTCGGAATGGTGTATTTACCAAACCTTAACCACAAGTCGGTACTTAAACAACGCAACAATCTTTAAGAAACACGCACCCTGACACAACCACACCACACACAACCACACACACCCACTTACTAAGCCATTTACTACTTATTAACCGTCGTGTATGTAAAATATCACACGGCTTTCAATTACACGACGCTTCTGCCGGGTTGCACACAGGACTAAACCCTAAGCTAACCAGGTGCTATAGTATAACAGCTAACTCTGTGTATATTTACCCCCACATCCGCCCAAAAACAAATTACTCGTACATATATTCGTTTTGCTTTTTGTGTTTTGCTTTGAATTGCTCTGCCTACCGCCACCACCAGCCTTCCAGATACTTAGTAATCTTGATGTTTCTCATTGAATTTCTTTGCTCACACTGAAAACTGAAATAGTATCCCACGCCCATAACCAGCCCCGACACTGAGCCGTGGAAATGGATAAGCTAAACTATTTACAACATTTAAAGAAACAACAGCAACAAACAAAAAGATTACAAAATAAAAAGAAAAACCAAAAAACCAAAAAAAAAACACCCATCAAAATAAACAACAGCATCCAATCTCTATAATCTCAAATTACATAATTAGTCAAGCAATCTTGAATTAAATTTAATATCAGGTCTCCATGAACTGCCCAAATTGATTGATTTGATTAAATATCCAGTAATTGTTGTAGGTACATAACGCATACATATCTATCTACTCGTTTAACTAGCTTTTCTTACCTACTACTGCATGACATTTCCGTTCTACACATGTTTATCTTATCTAATTTGTGTGTAGAGTTCTAGCTAAAAGAAACAAACTTTTGTTTTCAACCTTAAAGCTTGTCGTTTTGAAAGTTGGTGAGCTTTACAGAAAAAACCACAGCTAAGATACCAACCTTCATTGCATGCATTTCTCATGGAAGGAGAGGATTTGGATAACAGTTTCCTTAGAATTTTATTTGGAACAGTACTGAGCTCTTTTTTACACTAGCAAATTGAACTGCTGTGGGTGAAATTTTAATGCTATTGTCAAACTGTTTCAAAACTTTGATTTTACAGTCATACATAATGATGAGGATTGGATTGTTAGGCCGATAACACTGCTATATACTAAAGATGTAAGGGATTTCCACAAACCGCACACTGTTGAAACCGATTTAGTAGTCTTTCTTTTTCAGTATGTGTTGTTTCGCTGCAGAGTAAACTGTGTTAACTTTTGTGACATGAAAAACTAATTTGTGGAAAAGTTTACTTACAGCTGAGGGCCATCGGAAAGCTATAAGAACATTAACCAGCTAACATTTTTTGAAATTTTGGAGCACATTCGAGACTTTTTCTGATTAAAATAGTCATAAATGCGCTCTGATCGTAAATGATACTTTTGTCTGGAGAAAATGGAAGGAAAGTCGTTTTTAATCCGCTTTTCTGATCAGCTTCGACTCATATTCAAATCATTTACAAGTCCTGTTCAATTCGTTTTTGAAAAAAATCACATTGTGAGCCTGTGCAAGAGTCCTTTTCGAGTCTTCTCTTAAACGCACACGATAGTAATCTCTTTTTAATCATCAAAAGGGTTCAAAAAAGACTCATTGAGGTGATTTTGTTAAGATGATCTTCTAAATGTTAGATGGGCAACGATACGTATGTTTCTACTCCTTTAAGAGTCGTTTTAAACACATTCTTCTTATCAGTTTTGACTCAATTTCGATTCATTTGCGACTCTTTTTCGAGTGGTTTTCGATTATAACACAGTTTTAGTAGCACTTGATAATAATCTCTTTCCGAATGTTTGTAACTCATTGAAGGAAGCATAGCATCTACGACCACATAAAGTATATATATTCTTGATCAGCACAATGAGCTGGGCTGATTTAGACATTTCCGTCCGTTTCTATGCTATCTCCTGCATTAGTTTGAAAGCTATCTTCACCAAACTTTGCACAAATTCTTTTAGTACAAATACGCTGTACATTTGTCGGAACCAGCCGGATCGAATGACCATAGCATATAGCTGTCATAGGAACGAACGGTCGTAAGACTAGTTTTAGTAAGAAAAACTTTTTTGTTTTCAATGGCAAAGCCTCTAAACTTTCTATTTCTTAGTTTGCTATGCTTTCCCATGATTTCACTAAGTTTGGTCGAAATCGGACATCTATATAGTATAGCTGTCATAGAAAAGTAGAGTCTGAAAGTAGTCTTAGTGAGAAAAACTTTTATGTTTTCTATGGAAATGTCCTTTAAATTGGCATTTATTTAGTAACGAGCACAAAAAACACATACAGGGCCGCCCGACCATACACCAAAATCGACCCCAAAGCCGAATATATACGGTGGCAAGCTCATGTTCTGTATAGGTTGATACCTATCAGTTGCTACAATCATGTAAAACTATTACAGGGCAACTCTACCGAGCTAAAATGATGCATTTGAGCGGAGAATTGAACCAAAAACAGCCAGAATACGAGCAAAGGCACTACAAGGTAATTTTGCAAAGTGACAACTCTCGGCCGCATGCTGAAATATTAACAACACTGGCGGATACAGCTGTGATATTTTTCTTTTTACATATGCGTGTTGGTGTAATTTAGTCAGAAGGTCGCCCCAAACTGATCATAAAATGGAAGAAATGCACGATGCACTTAACCGAGCATGAATTTCGATAATAAAATGAGAATGAACTGAAATGAAAATGAAATGAAAAGAAGTTTTGGTTCCTTACTTGTCGAACCTCTATCTCTTACCGTTTTTGAGATCAGCGCGTTCATATGGAGAGAAGGACATGTCTGTAAAGACTCGGCTGTTAATGCTCGTATCACAAACTTAATATAGATATTCTCTATGTACCTTTTGTGACGGGCCACAATGTACACCGGTTCGGTTTGGTTCAGAATTGGCTTACATCTTTGGTTAAATAAATAATTGTAGTATTAAGGCAGTGTACGTATGTACATACCAGGTCTTCTAGTGGTTCACATCGACTCGGCTGTTTTGCTGCTGCCAATTACTTTTTTGCACGCACTTACCTATAGTTTTTTTTTCTTACATATCTCCCTCATTATTCTTTCTATATACTTGCATTCTCTACAGTATTTAGATGGTCTTATTATGAAACGCTTTTGTTAACCAAATGCTAAAAATGTAAATTTTTCAAGTGTTGTATTATTTGTTATTGATTCGCTTCCTGTCGAAATTTAACCAGCTTTGCACGCAACTTTCGTACATTTGTCTGCCCTAGCATATATATCATAAATCATATCCCTATTGTCGTATAATAAAATCATTCAAATTTTGTACTCACAGTTGACGGCGTTGAAAAGTCGAGGCAAATTTCCGGCCAACAAGCTGCGTAGTGCATCGATTCAGTCGATCGAATCGACGGAAATTGATTTCAGTGATCTTAATATGGTACGTCGCGGGAGCACGGAGCTGTCCACATAACACCAGTCCGGGGGCAAAAACAACAGATCTTTCGGCTATACATACATATATATATATATCTCTGTATATATGCGGCAAAGCCTTGTTTGAGTTTTCATTAATATTATTATTATTATTTTACTTTTTTTTTTGTACAATATGATTTTACAAGAATTTTTCAACCCCCTTTTCCCCACTAAGTTTATTGCTGTTACTTAACACCCTTACTATTTATTTATTTAAAGCAAAAGTTACCAGTATACACATACATCTATATACAGATACTATATACACACACACACACACATGATGAAGATGAATTTTATGTAAACCAGAAGAGAAAAAAAACCACAAAAAAAAACAACAACACATAAACATACATTTTAATGTAAGTTTTAAACGGTAAACAAACCGCAACATCATGACTTGGGCGTTTTTATTATATTTTTGTTTTGTTTTTGTTTTTAATGTCAAAGAACAGCGAAGGAAAAGCGAAAGACAAGCGAACACGTAACAAAAGCGTTGCCAAATGTATAAGAAACAAAAAAAACAAAATTATAACAACTATTAAAAATAGTAAAAAAAACAAAAAAACAACATTAAATTCAAAAACTTAAAAGTAGCAACTCCCCTCCTCCCCCCACACACACACAAACGATATTACAAAATGAATGACGATGATATTTGCTTAACCTCCAAAAACCCAAACCCCTACCTGCCCCCACAATGTAATTGTAGTGCTTAGTAAATAGTTACATACATATATGTATATGTGTATATATCGTTTCAAAGTTTTTGGCAGCTTTCTTTAAGTCAATCAACACAAAAATCGATTATGTATTATTAGCCAACGATTTCTCAATTCAACCAACTATACAAAACTTTATACACGTGTCGAGAAATCAGTTTGAGTCTGTTTTAATCCCCTCCCAAGTGCAATACTACAATATTATGGCTAGTTTGTTTTTTTTTTATGTTTATCCCATGACAACATTAACACATTCTGTATACTTTTAATAAGAAAACTGTCTGTACTTTAGTTTTAAGCTTCAAATTGTCACAACAACAACAACAACTCTGTTATGTAACGTTTAAGTAAAATAAGTATGTACTCGTTTCTGCGGCACACAACCCCCTCCCATCCCATTTGCTATAGAGTTTGTTGTCGAAAGTTAGGATAAAGTTCTGGTTGATACACCGAAAGGCACAAAAATCGAATCTTTGGTGATTGTTCAGTCAAAGAACCTTAAGAGGGTCTGTCGAAATGTGCTTAAAAAAGAGAACAGGAATCAAATTCGGACTCATTTAATGAAAAAGGGTATCATTAAAGTAACGAGAATGCTAAGCTAACTTCGTCTCGCATAAATATTTTCAAAAATTTATCTTTTTCCCATTTTCCGACCGATCGTTCGTATGGCAGCTATATGATATAGTCAACCGATTTGGACAAAAATTTGTAGAATTAGGTGAAACTATGTGAAACAAACAAATACAAAATTGCAAGATGCTACCATTAAAAACTAACAAGTTTTTCTAACTAAGACTGTTTTTCAGACCCATCTTTTGTATGGCGGCTATACCATATAGTTGTCCGATTTTAATAAAACTTGGTAGAATTGTAAAAAAGCATAGAAAACCTACGTATACAAAGTTTGGAGACTTTTGTATTGAAAAGAAACAAGTTTTTCATACTAAAACTAGTTTTCCGACCGATCATACCTATGGCAGCTATGAGATATAGTCAGCCAATCCGGTCGGTTCCGACATATTAGTAGTGTGCAGCAAAAAGAAGACTCTGTGCAAAATTTTAGCTCGAAAGCTTTAAAACTGAGAGACTAGTTCGCGTAGAAACGGACAGACGGACGGACAAAGCTCAATCGTCTCAGCTCGTCACCCTGATCAAGAATACATATAGTTTATGGGGTCGGAAATGAATATTTCTATGCGTTGCAAACTTCTGGGCAAAATTATAATACCCTTTGCAAGGGTATAAAAATGGTCAAACAAATTTCCATATGAATTCAACCATGAACTGTCAGGTTGCAGTAACGAAACCTCATTGGTAAGATTGAATGATATAACGCTTGATGTTTCTTATGAACATCACGTAAAGAATGGAACATTGAAAATTCTATTTGCTAGCATTGCTTGCACCAGCAAGGTTTTGTCCAGAACGATGACTATGTTATCGGCACTCATCAAATTGATGAAATGTGTGCCCTCTAACAAGGGACGTTCATCAAGTGATAATACCAGCAAGCGAATTTATTTGAAACATGGGGAATGTATTCCACGAGATTGCTAGCTTTGAGCAGAAATGACTTCCGCTTCGCTCCGAACCCTCTGATTGAACTCTGCCTGTTTTAATATTGAATGATTTTTGGGTCTACTAGGATACTTAAACGGTACTTAAAAGGTATTTTTCTGTCAATTTTTCGATATCATTTCGATGTTCAGCTGGCTTTTCAAAAAAAATGAACCGGCCGGTCCTCTGGGCTATTTGGCGGCTGGAGTAGGATTTCCCATTTCTGCGGTTGAAAAATTAAGTAGACCGTTTATGGCCGAGAGTTGTAATGTTGAAAAAATTACCTTGTAGTGCCTTTGCTCGTATTTTGGCTGTTTTTGTTTCAATGCTCTGCTCAGATGCATCAATTGAGTACGGTAGAGTTGGCCGGTGATGGTGCCTTTGCTTTTATTATGCACGTTTTTGCTTCAATGCTCTGCATAGATACATCAGTTGAGTTCGATAGAGTTGGCCTGTAATGGTTTCACCAGTTTGTAGCAGACCATAGTACACTGCAAATACAAACATGACCCTGCCACTGTGAATATTTGGCTTTTAAGTCGATTTTGGAATATGTATGGAATACGTATGATCTCATGCTCTTGGGGTTATCTTAATATACATAATATCGTAATACGATGTACAAAACACTTTCTTGTTTGCCGTTGGATCAGCAGTCTCTCAGAAGTTAACATTTTAGGAGCCAGAAATGTATGTTGCCTTACACTTCAGCGAAACAACACATACTGAAAAAGAAAACCTAATGATGATTCTTCAAAATGAAGTTGTTTCCTACTTTGTCCGATTCAATTGAGTACTAGTAATGTCGCATATGCATTTGCCATACTTTTAAACTTATTTGTACAGTATTACCTGTATTTTAAGCCTGAATCTTCTTAAGCTGAAATATAGCCTGTATGTTGATTGTGTTGGAAATATTTCATTCATCAATCAGCTATGTATTGTACATTTTGTTCGAACTTTTCATCGGCTTAAGGTACCTTCTCTCATGTTGCTTTGTTGGCAAATTCAGCTGGACTTACTTTAATTGCCTTGTTAGTGCAACAAATTCGTTAAAAAACAAAGTCTAAATGGTTTGGTCAAAGGTGCAAATGGAAAAGATTTCACAGAATGACACATGAAACATAAGTCGACCATAAAAATGATTATGGTAGGCACATTTAAACTTAACCAATCCCTGTAATCAGCTGTTGGTCTAAAGGACTCTCCCGTTTCCTTCTAAAAAACATAATTTTTTAAATATAAAACAGAAAAGTCAAATGTATAGTCCGAGCTCTGCGCTTTACTATTTCAAAGTTCAACTAAAAAGTTGACTATATATGTACCCATCAAATTTCCCTCTAATCTAACATTTCGACAACAAACTATAACAGTTTAGTTAAATATTTATATTCATTATAATGTATCAATATTATTTGGCGCACAAATTTCCATATTCTCAAAATATGGAGCTGATACCAAACTGACCCACGCGTTAAACGGCCTTTGCACTAGATTTAACATGCTACATGAGAATTACTGAGGCAAACAGTATTGGCGTCAATTCAATTCCTCCTGACTCTGACTCACTCACTCTCTCTCTCTCTCTCACTCACTCGGGCAAAAGTTATTGAACTTGTGGGCGCCCAGAACCAACGACTCTGACGCAATTAAAATACATTTCAATAGCATTTATTGTGTGAGCACTTGTTTTTAGTTTTTGTTTGGTGATAAATGTTGGCACAATTTGCAGTTTGTAAATTGCTTTTAAATGCCAATGACTTGTGTTTTTGTTCTATCTAATATACTTTGATCGAGAGTCGATGGGGCAGATGATTTGTGGCGACAGCAGACGATGCTCCTCGTGCAATGACAAAACTTCCATTAATTTTAGATACCGCCCCTGCCCTCCCCTCCCCTCACCCACTCTCTTATTATACTTTAATTTGTTTGTGTTAAACTTAACATACAATGATAAAACTTAAATGTAGTAGCATGCAAATTGTGTTGAATTTACCCCCGTATGCATATACATGTATCAATATCGATATAACTAACTAAAGATTTGTGAACCAATATGTTACCAGAAAGAAACCGAAAAAAAAGAAATGAAAAACAATGCAAACATAATTAGTACTTTACCATATACACAATGAAAAACAAGAAAAATTAAACAACACATAAAAAGCAAGTTGACAAATTGAATCCCAACAATCGAAAACGAATTATACCTTTTAGTATAAATAAATCAAATGAAAAAAAAACACAAAACGATGTTGTGATTGGTCGAAAGAGGGGGGGAAGGTTCCTATTTGCCTTCTCAAAAAGTTCCAAGTGATTTGTTATTTTATTTCAAAAATTAAGACATTCTAACAAGAAAAGGAAAGGGCTTTGGAAAAGCATAAAAACAAGTTAAAACATCTGAGGACACGACACGTGAGTATAATGAAATAAGAAATTAGAGGGTTTTGGTATGAATTCTAGAAGAGGATACTTCAAATATAACAATTCCGAAAAGAAAAGCTGCTGGAGGGCAATTATAGACTTTAAACAGGCCTGCAAAGTCTGATGTTTGCTTGGCTGTTTGATTACATAAAACAGGTGGAAAGGTTGCTACAAAGGACAATGACTGCTGGTGAGCAAATAAAATGTGTGATATATGCAAAATACAGTAAATTGTTTATAAATTGTGTTTATAATACCATATAATACAATAAACATTAAATTGTTGTTAGTCTGAGAAAACTTACTCAAAACCAGAGCGGGCAAACAAACGAAACGTTTAACGAATCGTTCGCGAAAGCTAAGAAACGATTCATATGTTTTGTAGCTGTTACTCTAGTCAGGGAAAACGAAACCACTAACTTTATATTGCCGAAGAGCGCAAACGAAACGATTGGAATATTGTTCTCCCAACAGCTGCACTGCCTTGGAACGTTTCGGAAACGAAAACAACAAAGCTGAGAGAAACAAGGAAGTAAGCAACAGAAAAAAAAGCAACAATACAAATACAAATACAAATTGCATATCGTTCCGATTCCCTTTGTCCGCAAATCAAGATGAGAGCATTTCGCTTTACGTTTAGTTTGCTCTCACGAACGCAAACTGAACAGAACTCATTTTTTGTTACAGTTACTTTTCTCGGGTTTTGTTAGTATTTCGCTCAGTGCAAAGAAAGAAACGAAACGATTCAGAAACGTTTCGTTTCGTTTGTTTGCCAGCTCTGCTCAAAACACCTTTTCCCTCTAGACTTAAATTTAAACTTCGCCCACTTTCACCCAAAATGTAATTATTAGAAAGTGTTCTTGATAGTATGCACTTCAACTTTTTATCAATACTTTTTGCCCAATTTTGCCCGTTATCCAACTTCTAGGAAAGATCAAGCTCAGCCTACGTCGTATGTTCAATGTATGCTTGATCAATTATCGAGAAAGCAATACTTTTTAAAGGTTTTTTGAACAAATTAACATGCTCTAAAACAAAAATATAAAACATTAAAGAAAAAATATATTAAAAATAAAATAAATAAAAGTATATTACGCAGTCGCCAGGTGGGACCATTGTATCGGATATTCTAGTTATTGCCATCAAATTCACCAAGTTTGAACAACCTATGGCTGCATTTGTACAGCCTTTCAGCCCAGTGTGCAAGGTTATACAACGGTCTACACTATAAAGAGCACTTTTGAAGTAGGCATTAAATTTGAGGCATAATAGTTTAAAAAATATGAAAAAGTTTGTATACCCTTGCAGCACGTTTTTCTAACCAAGTCTACTTGTGGTACCTTACTTTTCTATGGGAGCCATACTATATAGAAGTCCGATTTCAACCAAACTTAGTGGAATCATGCAAAAGCCTAACAAACTAATAGGTACAAAATTTGGAGTCGCTTCCATTTAAAACAAAAAAGATTTTCTCAATAGAACTTCATTTTTGACCGACCATTCCTATGACAACTAAATGCTATAGTCTTCCGATTTGAACAAAACTTTGTAGAATTGTGTAAAAGCAAATCAAATCAATAAATGCCAGTTTGAAGCACATTTCCATAGAAAACAAAAAAGGTTTTCTTACTAAGACTACTTTTCTAACTCTACTTTTCTATGACAGCTATACCATATAGATGACCGATTTCGACCAAACTTATTGAAAGCATAAAAAAGCATACCAAACTAAGAAATACAAAGTTTGGAGTCGTTTTCTTTGAAAACAATAAAGTTTCTCTCACTAAAACTAGTTTTTCGACCAATCATTCATATGACAGCTATAACCTATAGTCATCCGATTTTGATAAAACTTTGAAGAGTTGTGTAAAAGCTTATAAAATAAATATTTACCATTTTCAAAGTGGTTGACATTGAAAACAACAAAGTTTTTCTTACTAAGACTAAGACTATTTATCTAACCTTACTTTTCTATGGCAGCTATACTATATAGTTGTCCGATTTCAACCAAACTTGGCAGAATCATGGATAAGCTTAGAAAACAAGTCAAAACGGAGTTTGAAGACGTTTGCATTGAAAACAAAATGTTTTACTCACTAATACTAGTTTTTCGACCGATCCTTTCTATGGCAGCTATAGGTTATAGTCATTCGATCCGGCCGGTTCCGACAAATGTGCAGCGTATTTGTACCTAAAGACTTCGTGCAAATTTTATTAGCGATAGCTTTAAAACTGACGAAGGACGTGGCATAGAAACAGACGGACGGCGAAATCAACTCAGCTCTTCATGCTGATATATAATATATGTGGTCGGAAATATACCCTCTGCAGCTGTATACAAATAATTCCTATTTTGTATGTGTTTTTCAAAGAGAAGACTTTGGGGACTACCAACTATATAAACTATCTAAGAACCATTTTCTCACTTCTCTCACTGCTGCCCTCACTTCATTTCTTAACAGGGATGCAAACCGGTTCTGAACCGAACCGGTTTTGAACCGAACCGAACCGCAAACCGAACCGACTTCCTTTCAGAAATTCTGAGCCGAACCAAAAACCACAAATAAAAACGGTTCGGTTCAGTTCTCTGACGAGTTTTAGTGGGAATCGCTTTGCTCTACCCAACGATTTTTTGGGAATTTGAATCGTTTCTCTGAGATAATTTTTATACATTTTGTTCTTTGGCCCTCTAAGCAGTTAGCGATGCCGCCGAACTCCTCATATACCTGTCATCAATCTGTATTTTTTCCTCTTGTAGACAATATTTTAAATTTTTTGTGATAATTGCTTACCTTAATTCGATATAGGACACAATTTTTTTGTCATATAATATGATAAATAGGATAGGTAAGATGCATGGTACATATTCTTTTCTAGCTGACATTCTCTCTTTTTAAAGGGCATTCTTCTAGGAACTTATAGACGAATCCTGGAAAACTTTGGACATTCTTCTAAGGATTTTAAAGTAAATATATCTTTGGATTATAGGAATTCAATTTAAAAAGTGTTCGAATAGTCACATTACAAAAAAAAATCATAATATTTCATAATGTGCCATTGTGAACCACTGAACCGAACCGGAACCGCGGTTCAACTAGCTCCAAAAACCAAGTAATGAACCGAACCGGCGTGTTAGAAATTGTCTGAACCACTAAACCGAACCAGTACTTATTTTCGAGTGGTTTGCATCCCTGTTTCTTAATCTAATCTAATCCTTTCTTAAATCTAGCAAATATTTTGTATCTTATAGGAAATGTCTCTTAGTTTTAGAAAATTTCTAAATTTAAGGGCATATTTTGGCTTCAAAAGTTAAGAGTACTTATTTTAAGAGTAAATAGTGCTTCATCCAAGAATATTATAGCCTGAAAGTGTGCTTCAAAAGAGTTTAGAATAGTTTGACACGTACTTAAGAAATCCAGAAACAAACTTACTTATCCAGTCTATCAGGATTGATAAAAAATCGTGCCTTAAAAAAGAATTTTGTACTTAAATCAAGTATTTGCGTACTTACCTTAGTATTGACACAGCTCTGGACTTTTCTCTGAGTATAAGCTTCAACGCTTTAGTTGATCAAAATTGGATAGGTAAATCTTAAAGTTTTCACAGCAACAGGCAAAGGGTATTTCCTCCATTTTTCCCCCGAATCAAAATGCCTTTTCTTTTAGAATTTTTCTGTGGTGCATTTTCTTAACTAAAGAGTATATAATAGTTTATATTTTAGCTTAAAACTAATTAATATCATTAACAGTTACAGGTCTTTTGTTTTCTGGTCAAAATGTTGTGTGTCTGTCTGTGTGTTCTTCTTGGCCATGGCTGGGTGGTTATTTTTGTGGTAGTAGTAGTATGGGCTTTTTGGGGTGGGATATTTATTTTGGAGCCTACAACCTAAATAACAACAGTACAAAAAAAAAACAAAAAAAAAATAGATTTGTATGTGTATGTGTAGATATTGTCTATATGGAAAATACATTATACCTAATCCTAAGTTTAGTCGTGTCGTGTTCGGGGGGGTCAACAAAAAAAAAAAACCAACAATCAACAATAATCTGCCGCCCTACTCGTCCAGACAGATGGTACGCAGTATGGCCTCCACCACCGAATACGGATCGCAATTGGAGCTGGGGCGGCGATCCTCGAAATAGCCTTTGCCATCATCGTTGACGCCACGTGGAATGCGTATGCTGCAGCCGCGATTGGCCACACCGGCGCTGAAATCGTTAATCGAGCTGGTCTCGTGCTTGCCAGTCAAGCGGCGGGCATTGTCCTGGCCCTGTTTGGGATCGTAGGCACGAATGTGACGCTCATGGCACTTGGAGAGCTTGTCCACGGCCCTCTCAATGTCACGAATGCCGCCGTCCTCTCGCATCGCCTTGGTGGAGACATTGGTGTGAGCGCCAGCACCATTCCAATCGCCAGGCATGGGCTTGGGATCCAGGGTGGCCACAATCTAGGGAACCAGAACACACACACACACAATTAAACGAAATTGTTGAGTGCGTAGCATAAGTATAGACCTACACCAAACTCCTCAGAGATGCGATGCAACAGAAAGCGGGCCATCCACAAATCATCACCAATCGAAATGCCAACACATGGTCCCACCTGGAATTCCCATTGGGCAGGCATCACCTCAGCATTCGTACCGGATACCTTAACGCCAGCATAGAGGCAGGCGCGATAGTGGGCGTCCACTATATCGCGGGCATAGACCTACAAAAAAGATATGACCAGTTTTTAATCACTATAAACGCCCATAAAAATGTAGAATTTGGTGCTTAAATCAAGTTTTGAACTGTGATGATAGCACTAGAAGTACGAAATTACTTCATCTAAGCACAAAATACTTATTTTGAGCACGATGTATTAACTCGCAGCTCTTGGTTCAAGAGAGTTTCGAAAAGTATTTGGTATTATTAAACCCATTTTATAACTTTTAAACACAAAACGGTTCCGATTTACTCTAAAAATAAGACAAAGCGTATGCTTAAGTTTCAAATATACTAAGATCCATCCCTGTACATTCTTAAAACACAAATTGAATACCTTAAGAAAGTATTCTATATAATAAAGGAAATATTGTTTAAAAACTGGTTCCAAATAGTTCTGTAAACATGGTCTCTGGACATATCCAGAACTGTCAATGGGCGACTTGGGATTAAAAAAGCATTGCTGGAAAGAGTTCTATGTATGTGGCATGTGTGTGGATCCCTCAACATAAGGGGCACTTAAAGTATTCCCAATAACCAATCTTCTTTGCATTCTATTATTCGAGCTGAGCACCACCCACCTTATTGGCGCCCACACCGCAGTAGTAGGGTCCCTGGGGTCCGGGAAAACCATTCTTGGGCCAGCCCAATGGATGACCATCAAAGTCGAGAAACGTGTACTCCTGCTCAATGCCAAACCAGGGTTCTACATCCTCACACTTATTGGCCACCTCAAGGCAGGTCTTACGCTTATTGGTAGCCGTGGGTGTGCCATCAAATTTATAGGTATCACACATAACCAATATATTGTTGCCACGACGGAAGGGATCCTTATAGATGGCCACGGGATATAGATAAGTGTCCGAGTTGCTACCCTCGGCCTGATAGCAAGAGCTGCCATCGTAGTTCCATACGGGTAATTCTGTTTGAAAAATTGGAAAAAGAAGAGGGAAAACCTTTAATATTTGGATTTCGATGTTATAGATTATAGATTATAGAGATCGACCACATAAATGAATATATAAATAAATAAAAAAGAGAGTAAAATCGATTCTTTAAAACCATTTCTAATTGTTAAGATTTGTGTTCTAAGTGTTCCGCCACTCAGATTTCGAATTTTATAACCTCGAGAAAAGAAATCGTTTTTAATCTAACTCAAACAATTTGATGAGCTTGAAAAGAAAAGTAATACACAATTTGTATACCCTTGCAAAAGGGTATTATAATTATAATTTTGCCAATAAACTATATATATTCTTGATCAGGGTGATGAGCTGAGTCGTTTGAGCTTGTCCGTCCGTCTGTCTGTCTGTTTCTACGCAAACTAATCTCTCAGTTTTGTATCTATCAAGCTGATATTCTGCACAGAGTCTTCTTTTTGCGGCACACTACTAATATGTCGGAACCGACCGGATCGGCTGACTATATCTCATAGCTTCCATATGTACAATCGGTCGGAAAACTAGTTTTAGTATGAAAAACTTTTCTCCTTTCAATGGAAACGTCTCCAAACTTTTAAATCGTAGGTTTTCTATGCTTTTTTATGATTCTACCAAATTTTATTAAAATCGGACAACTATATGGTATAGCTGCCATACAAAAGATAGGTCTGAAAAACAGTCTTAGTTAGAAAAACTTTTTGGTTTTTAATGGTAGCAGCCTGCAGTTTTGTATTTGTTTGTTTCACGTGCTTTCACATAATTTTACAAAATTTTTGTCCAAATCGGTTGACTAAATCATATAGCTGCCATACGAACGATCGGTCGGAAAATGGTAAAAAGATTAATTTTTGAAAATATTTCAGCGAGCACTTGCAAGGGTATAAAAACTTTGGCAGATTCGTCTCTGCTTAGCTTTCCCGTTTTTTCTAGATCCAGAGGATATCTTTATCTTTCAAAGACATGGAAACCTTGGTAGTGGATGTTGTGAAGTATAATACTAAAGACTCCATTTTATGGAGTTATTAGAAACACTTTCGATTGTTTTTGAAATCCACTGTCTGAGCAGTCTTTAAGTTAATTAAATGACTGCTTAAACTATTACATATACATATAATATATAAAACAAGAAAGAAAGTCGGTCAAGCCCGACTATAGCATACTCTGTACCAAGAAAATTTGTCTTTCAATCATAACTCGAAAACCGTTCATCCGATCTTCTTCATTTCTTTGGCGGATCGATAAGTTATCCTAATAACTAAATATGTCCAGAAGGAACGAACCATATATCTTTAAAACTGTGGGAGATATGACGTTTTTTCTAAATTGCGGGGGCGGGAAGGGGCGTGGCCAAAATTGCAAATAATCTTGATCTGCCTGCAGACATAAGAAGCATATGTCCCATACACGTCAAACCTCTATCTCTTACCATCTCTGAGATCTGTGCGTTCATACGGACAGACAGACGGACAGACGGACGGACGGACGGACGGACAGACGGACATGGCTATATCGACTCGGCTGTTGATGCTGATCAAGAATATATATACTTTATGGGGTCGGAGATGCTTCCTTCTGCCTGTTACATACTTTTGCACAAACTTATAATACTCTGTGTACCTACGGTACAGAGTATAAAAACAAGAAAGTTGAGCGTCTGTAATATTCTCTGTACCAGCGAAAGTGTATGCTCATTATGTAGTTTCCTTTGCTTTTAACGTTAACATCATTCATCCGATCTATACATATCAATCCCATAAAGCTACAAACCATTTATATACTAAACTGTTTGAGATATGCTGTGTTTCCAAATAAACTTCGAACCTCTTTGCCTTACCATCTCTAAAATCTGTGCATTCATACGAACTGACAGACAGACGGACTTGGCTTGGAAGAGTCGGTCTTAACCCGTTTTAACTGATCAGTTTCGAATCATTCTAAATAAAGATTAAAGTATCACATGGATTGGTCCTCTTTAACACAAATAAAGTCTAACATTTTACCAATTTCTAAGACCTCAGATATTATGAACCATTTTTCAAACCAAAACCTAAGATTTGACAAGCGAATCAATCCTTCGCTCTCCCGAACCGAATCCTCTTTTTATAATAGTTTAGAAACAAGTTCGAAGCAGCTCAGATGTAGTTCCGAGTTTGGTCTGTAGAACGGCACCACGGTTCTAAAGTGGTTCAGGGCTTTATTTCAGAAACTATTTGAGCAATTGAGCTGTACACTTGATATGTGGTCTAGTATTTAGATATTTTACCGACTCCAAACCAGTCAAAAATGGTTCAACTAAGAAATGATATAAGCTTTGATCTAAAAAATTGGTTTGTGGTTCTACTTTTACTTTACTTGGGTATTACTTAATGAACTATTTACCATGAACTGGCAAATGTATGGTTCGGAAATATGTAATTTGAATCCAGCGCAAAGTGGCTTCAATTGGAGCAGCTCTTTAGCTCCAGTTTAAGTTATCACTTCACATGGAAAGTGAACCAAAGTATTCTCTTGGCTGGGTGAAATGTGGTCCACTGACTCTTACAGCTTCCTGCCAACCAAGTTGAACCCCCGCTTTTGGAAAACACAAAGCTCACGTTTGATCGACACATTCCGTTTGACCTCGATTATTAATTATCATCATCATCATCATCATCATGAACACATCCAGCACCATTTAATTGCTGGCAATTGATTCTCATGTCAAGTGCCCCGGGGCGGATCTACATGCTTACAACCTAAGCGATTCCTCAATGAATGAAATTATTTGAACCCACTAATTTTGCCTTGCGTTTTGATTACAATAACTGTCTATCAAGATGGCTGGCGAAAAACCAAACTAGTTGCTGCTGTTGTTAGTTAATCCCCACCAACAATATGGCATATCTAGTATATCAGTTCTAATGAAAATATTTCACTTATGCAAATTTTGTTGTAAGCAGCGGGCTGCGAGGCAGTGGGGTGACCTTGGGCCAGCGTTTTCATTTACAATCTGGTATCTCACATCTGATCGTGGCTAGCTGCGAGCTTCTGCTCCGCTCTGCTCTATCTCTACTGCTGCCGCTCCCCCGCCATGTGAGAATATCGCTGCCACAACATATTGGCACACGGGCTTAGGGCGTGCCGCTGTGTCAATTTGATAAACAGCTGTGAGGGACAGTAGGCACTATGCCAGCCCCGGGGTGATTAATGGCGGCGGCGGCGATGGACGTGATTTTGAAGAACGGCGGCGCGTCACCAAAGTTAATGGCAAATATTGGATTTTCACTAATTGAGTTGATTGCATTTGCCGACTGCACTCGACTGATACCGATTGGGCCCGGTCCTGGCGGAGAAAATTGCTGGAAAATTGCTTGTCCTTCAACTTGGCATATCTAATGAAGCGCACCGCCCGCCCGCCCCCCCCGTCGACCACCCAGGCAATTGCTTTGTCTGCTATTTAAAATTTTAATTATTTATTGTGCGCATTAAGTCAAACGGTTTTTCCCCCATCTCTCACACTCCCGATCTGTGGACAAGTGCATCAACGTTTAGTTGTAATTGAAAATGACAAGGCAGACGCGACGCTTCCGAGTTCAAGCTAAAATTGCGGTGCATTTCTTTGTTTTGGTCAACAGACACACACACACTCGTCCAGCTAACCGTTTGCATGTGTAGTAGGTACAACAATATGTCCGACATTTACAGCCGGGCAGTTAACTAATTGCACATTAAAGCGCCTTTTAAGTTGAACCGCAGAACCGCATTATCAGACAACGCACCGCTTCGCAAAAACCAATAAAGAAATTCCCAAGACCCTCCAACCAAAACAAAGGTCACAATTACAAGAGGGCAACAGTTGATATTTTCTAAATTTGTATACCCTGTATCAAAGTTACACAGAGTATTACTAAGTTTGTGCCAAAGTATGTAACTCCCATCATTATATATTCTTGATCAGCGCATCAAAAGTCTAGTCGATACAGAACTGGTAAGCGATAAAGAACATGGTGTCTGTTTTCAATTTTTGCCACGCCCCCGCAATTTGGAAATAACGTCATATCAGCCACAGTTTTAAAGATAGATGGTTCGTACCTTCTAGACATATTTAGTAATTATGATTGTTTATCGATTCGTAAAAGGAATGTTCAAGATCGGTTGAAAGATAGTCGAGCTATAGGGAAAACAAACATTAATGCTGGGCATTACAGGCTGGGACACACCTTAGCATTTTGTGTAATAAATACAAAAATTGAGAGGTCCAGCGTTTGTTATACCTTTAGTTATAGATGACAAACTTGTGTTGAAAGGGGTTTAATCACATTTTTAGGGTACTGTAGCCACACTCAGTAACCAAATTGGATTCTAGGTAAGTTGCATTGCTTAACTTTACAAAAACACAATGTTTAAATTTTGACCACAAGTTAAACATTTTTCTGGTCTTAAGATGAAAGAATAGAGGAAAGCTATACCCTTCTACCGTTTTTCTTACTAATTTGAGGGACATTTCCTCTGAAAACAAACAAGTTTTTCTCACTAGAACTACATAGTTTCTCGAGCGATCATTCCATTGGCAGCTATAACCTATAGTCATCCGATTTCGATAACAACTTTGTATAATTGTGTGAAAGCATAAATGTCAAATTTAAGAACATTTCCATGGAAAACAAAAAAGTTTGAGTTTGCAGAGGGTAAATGAAAATTGTCCAGACGTTTGTAAAGCATAGAAGGAATCATTTCCGACTATATAAAGTATATATATTCTTGAACAGCATGACGAGCTGAGTTGATTTAGCCATGTCCGTCCGTTTCTATGCTATCTTCTCCGTCAGTTTTGTAGCTATCGCTACCAAACTTTGCACAAAGTCTTCTGGTACAAATACGCTACACATTTTGTTGGAACCGTCTGGATCGGTTGACTATAACATATAGCTGCCATAGAAACGATTGGTCAAACAACTAGTTTTAGCAAGAAAAACTTTTTGGTTTTCAATGGAAACGTCTTCAAACTCCGTATTTACGAGTTTTCTATGCTTTTCCATGATTCTGACAAGTTTGTTCGAAATCGGACATCTATATGGTATAGCTGTCATAGAAAAGTAAGCTTAGAAAAATAGTCTTTGTAAGAAATGTAAACCTCTTGAAAATTGGCATTTACCTATTTTATAAGCTTTTACACAATTCTTCAAAGTTTTGTCAAAATCGGATGACTATAGGTTATAGCTGCCATAGAAACGATTGGTCAAACAACTAGTTTTAGTAAGAAAAACTTTTTGGTTTTCAATGGAAACGCCTCCAAACTTTGTATTTCTTAGTTTGCTATGCTTTTCCATGATTCTGACAAGTTTGGTCGAAATCGGACATCTATTTAGTATAACTGTCATACAAAAGTACAGTCCGAAAAGTAGTCTTAGTGAGAAAAACTTGTTTGTTTTCAGTGGAAATGTCCTTCAAATTAGTTAGAAAAGCGAGCTGCAAAGCATACAAACTTCGGCCTAGCCAAAGTTAACTTTCCTCTAGTTTTTAGATTTTTTTTGTAACATCTGGGAAATCTTTTTCCATTATGTTATGTTTTTGTAAACTCTCGCCGAATTTGTTAAATTTTATATCTTCTGGGGATGAGTCAAGGCTTAAACAAGTCCCCAGGTATCAGAACTTATTATTGTATCGCAGTAGATTGTGAGTGTGGTAAAGGTATAAGTATACAACTTCCGATTATTTCAGGATTGTTAAGCTATCCAACTTCTGCAGAAGGTTCATTCCTTCGATTGATGAATGTAAATATTTACATTATATTGATAGAACAAAATTTGTATACAACTGAAATAAGACTGGGCTTTAGTCCCTCTCTTATAAACCAATCCTTCAGCTAGCTCTAAATATGCAAAATACTCAGATGCTTTCTGCTCATTGTAACATCTGCCAGTTAATTATAGTTAGAACTTTCTCTCAGTGTTGCACTGGCTGTCTGTTTTGCTTTTCTGTTCATTTACAAACCGCAAATTGATATACACTTTAACCGGTATCCACTTCATCCTCTTTTAGCGCATTTCCCCCTCCCTACTCACCCTTTGGACTTGATGGTATAAAGTCAAGCGTACGATCCTTGCAGCGCAAATCCTCGCCGGTGCCATCAATCCACACATAGGTGGCCTGGACTACATTCTCCTCCAGCGGCAGCGAGAGATAGCGATCCAAGATGGTTTTGTTGATGCGCGCATTGGGCGAATCTTCCAGGATTCTAGCAGACATACTGTGTGAGTGTTTTTGGGTGTCAAATGGGAAAAGTGAATTAAGTTAAAGCAAACGCGTCGCGTGTAAACTGTATTCCTGTATACCTGACAGATCGAGTTGGTTGGGGCTTTTGTGTGTTAAGGAAATTGCTTGGGGGTAGTTGTTGCTTAGTTGTTGGGGGTTGGTTGCGCGCGGAAGCGTTACTGGAACACGACTAAGCTGGAAAGCGTTTTTCCAACTCAATTTATAATGACAAACAAAATGTATAAACGCTTTGTGGTTGTTATTGTTGTTGCTGCCTAGTATACCACTTACAACAAACTAAGCGAGGGACAGCGACAACAGCAGCAGCAGCAGCAACAGCAACAACAACAACAGCAACAGCATTGCAAACAAAAGCAGCGAACAGCTGTTGCTGCTGCTGCTGCTGTCGCTGTGTCGCCTGGTTCTAGCTGCTGCCGCCGCTGCTGCATGATCGACATAAGCGATTAGAGAAACGCCGCCGCTGCTGCTGCTGCTGCTGTTGCTGCTGTTGCGGTCGCTCAATTTGAAAATCGCATGCGACAGATTAGATTGCCCATCATCCACCCCCACAGTGCCAGCTCTCACATGTTGATACCGTTTTGTTTATACTTAATTCACTTTATCATATCGTCATCATCCCCCCCCATCAAGGACCAGCCCCAAACTTACGATGAATGCATTTCCGACGCACTGTTTTCACGCTGATGCTTCTGGTATTCTCACACCACGTCGTCACTCACAATGGCAATTAGTGTGCCAAGACTGCGCACATTCAGCGGCGATTGATCCGCTTTTATAGCTTTGTTGCGACTTTACTCATCCATTTGGTGTTTTTCTTGGGCGGTGGAGGGGGGATGTGTGACTCGATTTTTTGATTATTTTTTTGATGGCAAAAAAACAATACGAAAATGTGTTAATTACCCTTTCAAGATTCTCACAGTTGTAGACAAAAACCCACCTTGTCCAGCGGCTTCAAACAAAAGCAAACCAAAAAAAAAAACTATACCAGAAAAATGATAACAACTTTAACAGCGCCTCCTACTCCACCCGCTCTTCAAATACTCTTGGTCTGATCATTGTTAAGTGATACAAATTGTGATAAGACAACTGCTGCTTAGATAAATTGGTTGGGTGCTGACTAATATCTGTTCAATTCTCAGCCCATGCTGTTTGTCTTCCTTCTAAAGTAGCTAGTTTTGCTTGCAATTGTGTGCTCTAGGAGGTTCCCCAAACAGTGTGACGCCACAGCTGGTGTGAGCAACCATTGGGCTATTCTCGGGACTTCTAAGATTCCTGGTAGGTCTACGCCTAAACAAAATCCTCAAACTGTTTGATGACAAAGCTAATTGAAAGTACTATCCTTTGATTTCTTGGAAAGTCTGAGGCCCGAATTCATATCTAACATAAAACAGAGTAAGAGCCGATTTCTCATCTTCTAAATAACTGCTATGTGTCAGATAAGCTTAGATTTTGCTCTGCAGGTTTATGTGACAGATAGCTCTATGTGGCAGATTAGAAAACGGCCCTATCTGACACATAAGCATCTATCTGGAAGATGTGAAATAGCATCAGGGTTGATTTCCTGCACGACACTGCACTAGAAAGAGTTGATGAAGCCCAGCAGTTCCTTTGTTGAGGTGTATACTAAGCTTTAACCATGATGCAACAAGAGAGGTGAGGTGGCATCAGTGTGAGTTCTCTGCAAAATACCTTCACGCTCAGTGATGCGCATGATACAACAAGAGAGGTAAGGTGGCATCAGAGAGATTTCCTTGCAAAGTACCTTCACGTTCAGTGCTGCGCTTACTCTTAAAGCGTAAGCTTTTGGCAAAAGTACGCATCACACTGACACCGCCCCACCTGTATTGTTGCATAATGGTGCTGCGCGTACTTTTGAAGCCTAAGCTTTTGGCAAAAGTACGCCTCATACTCATAACGCCCCACCTTGTATTGTTGCATCATGGTTTTAACCATTAGTTCAGTCCCGATGGCACTATCGATATATTTATCGATAGATAAACAGTACTTGCAATGGAATTGGAAGAGACAAAGCCACAAATTTATTTATATATATTTTTAATAGCTATAAATAATCCCATAAAGAAGAGGGAGGACGCCTAATTATGTAATTGTTCAACAAAATCCTCATGTTCTTCCAAAATTCTTACCAAAATTCCTTCCCTAAACAAGAAAGAAAGTAGGTCAAGCCCGACTATAACATATTCTGTACCAACGAAATTATACGCTCAGCATAAATTTTGATGCTGCAGTAGCAGCTGAAAGCAGCGCTGCTACTGCGCTGGAGCAGCGAACAGTCTTTTGATCATAACTCGACAACTGTTCATCCGATCTTCACAATTCCTTTAGCGGATCGATAAGATATCCCGATTACTAAATATGTCCAGAAGAAACAACCGATCTATCTTTAAAACTGTGGTAGATATGACGTTTTTTCTAAATTGCGGGGGTGGTAGGGGGCGTGGCCAAATTTGAAAATAAACTTGATCTGCCTGTAGACATAAGCAGCATATGTCCCATACATGTCAAACCTCTATCTCTAACCATCTCTGAGATCTGTGCATTTATACGGACAGACAGACGGACTTGACTCGGCTGTTGATGCTGCATAAGAATATATATACTTTATAGGATTGGAGATGCTTCCTTCTGGCTGTTACATACTTTTGCACAAATTTAATTGATTCTATGTACCTACGGTACAGAGTATAAAAATAGCTCAAATCTGAGCTTTAGTTCAGTTACAGCGAGTTGGCAGGGCAATGTCTGAGTACACCAGTGTTCGCCAAGAAGAGAGCCGCCGCCTATCTGTCGCTCTTCGTCTCTCTTTGACACTCACGGATGCATTACTTCGGCAAGCAAGGCTGGGGAACACTGGACGCTCTGAGTATCTACTCAACGCATTAGTGCCAATTGTTTGAGATTGAAAATAATGTTAGCTTGTGAAATCGGCAAAAACGGGAGCGCAAGCTAAAGTCGGCCCTGTCCGCTTTCGTTATACTTGTAACTCCGTAAACTAAACAACAAATATTGGGTTATCGCTGGCCCTCGAATGTAATTCATAATGATCAACAGAGGGTTTCAAGTTGAACACAAGTCTTAAGGAGGTTCAGATTTTGACTAAAGTGGCAAATTACCAAAAATTGATTAGAATTAGCCATGAATAATGCGCTTGAAAATGTAGATTTATAAAGGAATTGATATTCCTTGAACGACAATAAACCAAATCTTTGGCTGTTGGTACAGAAACTCTAAACAAACTATTTATATTTGCCAAGCAAACAACCTAAGATAGCAATGTCAGTAGGGACTTTTCAAAATTAGCGTCTTATTGGTTTCAAATGAATGAATTCTCGGTTCTTGTCTCTTAAATGGGGCCTATAGTTAAGTAGCTTCGCTTGAAACATTAGTTGTATGACATCCAACGAAAAGTCTTGCCTTAAATAAATACTTGGACCAAAATTAAAGTTTATGCTAGTTCAACTTCTACGTATCAAATGCCTTTCTTTTGAAAAGAATAACTTAAAGAAGATCAATAAGCCAATCAATACAAAACAGATGACAAGCGAGACCAACCGGAGAGTTCAAAGTCTCGGATGGTGGGAGAGACGAATGGAAATTTGTTATTTATTTGTAATTTCGAGAAAGAAAACAATTAACAAACTCACTTACAAACATGGAAAGCCCTTAACAAATCTATTAATTGGCAAACGAAGCGGAAGCATCAGCCTCAACTGGCCAGACAACAGCCGCTGAACGGTGATCCAATCTTTGATTGCCTTCCGATTAGAGTTTCGGGGGACGCGTGCGATAAGTAGAAATAAGTCAAGTCTTAACTGGGTGAATCCATGTGCCGATTAATTGCCCGGACTTTGGTGTTTTGTGGGCAATATCATTTACCAGTTTAATTGCTGCTGATGGCATTATCCCAGAGCTATCGCATTACTTTGTTGGACATTAATATAAAATGGTTGCATAATCCGTCAAGCGGCTCATAAAAGAGGACAGGCCACAGGAAGTCAGTGGCTTGGCTGGACAAAAGTGCCAAAACTGTAATATTGTTGCTCATAAAAAGTCAAGGCGTATACGTAACATTTGAAACGTTTACTTTTTCGGGCTTATCTAGTGGATTCCCAGCTATACACTGAAAAATATAAAGAATAGGTGTCTGGCAAATGAGTTTTCCTAAATATATCAACTGATTTGATGGTTTGAGTAGCTGAAAATGAATTTAGACTCCATTTTTGTGTAAATTTTGAAGTCTTTGGCTCAGTGTATACTGATATATATATATATATAATATCAATACCTTAGCTTTGTGTGTGTGTGTGTGTGTGTGTGTATAACTCTCCATTAAACAATTTATGCCCTCAACTGGCAGAATTGCTTAACTTCTTTATGACACTCTGCGCACGCTTATTTACTCAAATTCTATTCTATAACAAAACTTATCTAATATGTGTAGTCATCAGCCGCACCACTCTTGTTGGTGGTGGTGGTGGTGGTGGTGCCAGTGGTGCCAGTCCCCGATGATCGCACCCCAAACGCAACCCCAAATCGCCAGCTAAATGAACTAAATATAATCCATATAGGCATTAAAAACAATGTCAGGCCATGCCAATTGAGCTCCCTGCCGCCGCTTTGGGCTCTTCTCAATTGTGGATGTAATTGGATTGCGTGTCGCGGCCGCTGCCGCTGCTGCGACTGCGATTTAGCACTAAATAACTGGGGACGGGGCAGCCCAATTGCCGTTGATTCAATTTGCAAAACTACTTGCATTTTGTGCAATTATCTATCAATCGTACAAATCGCGCCATTTACTCATCAGAATCATGAACATATTATGCAACCCGTTATCCAGGGCCAGGGTCGAGGAGGAGCCATCAATAGTTGACTCAGACGTGCATCAACGAAAGTTTCAGTACACTTTTGAATGATGTTGCAGGGAAATGTGTTTCAAACCTGCTCAATTTTGTTCAAGAATCTTATAAGCTATTTAATATAGGAGTGCGTTATGCGTTAATAGCTAACAATCAGCTTCTTTACCGTACAAAAAAAGCTGAATGTTGGCCATTTACGCATAACGCCCTCCTCCTAGTATTAATAGCCTATAAATCAGCTTTTATTTTAGTAAGATTAACGGAGGACTCGCTAATCTTAAATCTTAAGTATTTGTGACTTGTGGTACCAACTTGTACATTAATTTCTTCTTAATTCATTTTGATTGCTGCTTAAAAGTAATCAAACAGACCGCATCAGCTGTTCCGTGTGGAAACTGTACGTAGTAGAAGCAGCTCTGGAAACTTATCGATAAGTCGTGCAATCGATAACACAACTCGTAGAGGCGGAAGTCGGCTCGTAGTTGGCCATGACAATTTGCCTGCATATAAATACAAGGCAGACGCAGTGAATTCCTCACTTTTCATTTGACGCTCGAGGTGTGCGGTTAGCTCTGCCTTGTGTTCTAAATTTTCATTTCTTTTTATTGCTTTGCTCTTGTCTTGAACTTAAGGGTGATTCTTCAATTGGTTCCGCTTTCGGTTACCTTGGAGACGCCTCTAGATATTTTCTTATTATTGATATTCCGCTTAATTCCTACTTGATGAGCTCAAGGATAGCTACAGCGCTATGTCAAGGCTGGAAACGAGTTTCTTAATTATCAATTTATGCACAACTCACTCATCCTCCTACTCGAGGATCTCATCGCTAGCAGCTGGACCATGGGATTATCTTTAATACGGTATTCAATTAAAAGTTCTAGCCTTGGGGCTTAATGTTCACTCTGAAAATAAGTTTTTTTTACTGAGTGGTGAGTTTCTTAATTATTAATTTATGCTCAACATTCTCATATTCGAGGATCTCATCGCTATCCATGATTGTTTGTTCTTATTCCTGTGTTTAAATCAATGATTGATTTAGGCGTAATAATTGTTCCTGTGGCAGCTATATGCTATTGTCATGCGATACGGCCGCTTCCGACAGTTGTGCAGCGTATTTGTATTAGCACAAAGTTTGATGAAGAAACTAAAATCAACGAATAAAAACAAGTAAGAAAGTCGGTCAAGGCCAACTATAAGAAACTCTGTGACTCCCAAAGTTTGTATGTGCTGCCAAGGCTGCCCAACACAAATGATTATTTTCCCTATAACTCGACAATGGTTCATCCGATTTTCAGCAATGTCAATAATACCTAATTATGTCCAGAAGGTACGAACCTTCTATCTCTAAAATTGTGGGAGATGTGACGATTTTCTCAAATTACGGAGGCGGGAGTGGGCGTGGCAGAAATTGAAAACACACTTCATCTGCATGCAGGTATTAGGTATATTAGTTCATACGAACAGCTTATAGGAACGACGCCCATGGCTAAATCAACTCTGCTCGTCTTTTATGCTTGGTTGGTATTTATTGGATCTTCTCTTAAAGAGACTAACAATAATTTTTCAAATCTTAATCTAGAAACTATTTCTAAAACTATCCCCTATTGGAGGTAGTTTGTGTTCTACGGCCCTTCAAGTCAGTCGCTGGATTGGTAGGTCGTATCTTCGGAGGCGAGAATGCGTTGCCAGCATGGTGAGAGATTTCGCAAGTTGGTTTGGGTGGGCAAGAAGCTTCTCAGAATATTTGCGCTTAAGTTCCTCTATTTCAGTTTCAACCAGTGGGATGCTGAGGTCGTTCTGGATACAATCATTGCGAATGTACCATGGCGCTCCAGTGATGGTTCTAAGGATTCTCGACTGTGATCTTTGGAGGATGTCCACGCTGCTCGCACAAGCATTTCCCCATAGCTGCGAGCCATAGGTCCAGACAGGCTTTATGATGCTGTTGTACAGTAAGACTTTATATTCCAGCTTTAGAGGGGAACGGGAGTTAATTAGCCAGTGAAGGCTGTTGGCCTTAAGCTTTATCTGAAGTTTTTTCGAGTCAATGTGTTTGCGCCATGTGAGCCTTCTATCAAGGTGTACACCTAGGTATACAACATCGTTTGATTGCGGGATCAAAGTCGCGTTTAGTGATAGCTGGGGACAGGTGCTTCTGTTGAGTGTGAACGTCACGTGTTTACACTTTTGCTCGTTGATTTTAATACGCCAGTTGGCCAGCCACTCTTCCACGTCGGTAAGATGGCTTGCCAAAAGTCCTGTTGCGGTAATTGGACATCGTGATCTGCTTAACATTGCCGTATCATCCGCAAAAGTACTTATTGTAAGTCGAGAGTCTGTTGGTATGTCGGCAGTGTATAGTACGTAAAGAAAAGGACCAAGAACACTTCCCTGCGGTACTCCGGCTCCTATGGTGAACTCTTCTGTTGTGTACTCATTTTGACGAACTGTAAATACTCTGTTACTGACGTAACTTTCTAGGACTTTGTGTGTATTTGGTGGAAGCATTGTCTTTATCTTGAATGTAAGACCTTGAAGGCTCGTCATGTGGATCATTAATATTTATACTTTATGGGATCGGAGACACTTCCTTTTGGCCGTTACATACAGAGCAAAAGAATGCCCTGAAAAAACAGTAGCATAAAAAATATAGATTGGGACTTAGATTGGGACGGTCACCATTTTGCAGCGATTGGAATTAAACGAAATCGGTTGAAACTGTCGTTGGAACAGTTAATATACATAAACTCGGTTAATTTCGAGCAACAAATTTGTTAGACTGTTTTGAAAGCGCATTCGTTTATAGTTACTCGCTTCAACAGGAAATTAAGATTGACCAATTCAGTAGAATATATCGGATTAGTTCAACATATATCCATACCAGGAACAATTGTGAAAATAACATTTTATTTGAATATAAACTTCTCGAGTTTTTTGCCCGAATGGTTGGCAAAGCCAATGGAAATTACCGGATGGAACCGATTAGGGAAACCAAGGAATCAACAGAACAATTGTTAACTTGATTAATATTTCGCCCCAAGGCTAGAACTTTTAATTGAATACCGTATTAAAGATAATCCCATGGTCCAGCTGCTAGCAATGAGATCCTCAAGTAGGAGGATGTTGTATATAAATTAATAATTAAGAAACTCACCACTCAGTAAAAAAAACTCTTTTTCAGAGTGGACATTAAGCCCCAAGGCTAGAACTTTTAATTGAATACCGTATTAAAGATAATCCCATGGTCCAGCTGCTAGCGATGAGATCCTCGAGTAGGAGGATGAGTGAGTTGTGCATAAATTGATAATTAAGAAACTCGTTTCCAGCCTTGACATAGCGCTGCAGCTATCCTTGAGCTCGTCAAGTAGGAATTAAGCGGAATATCAATAATAAGAAAATATCTAGAGGCGTCTCCAAGGTAACCGAAAGCGGAACCAATTGAAGAATCACCCTTAAGTTCAAGACAAGAGCAAAGCAATAAAAAGAAATGAAAATTTAGAACACAAGGCAGAGCTAACCGCACACCTCGAGCGTCAAATGAAAAGTGAGGAATTCACTGCGTCTGCCTTGTATTTATATGCAGGCAAATTGTCATGGCCAACTACGAGCCGACTTCCGCCTCTACGAGTTGTGTTATCGATTGCGCAATTAATCGATAAGTTCGCAGGGTTGCTTCTACTACGTACAGTTTCCACACACACAACAGCTGATGCGGTCTGTTTGATTACTTTTACGCAGCAATCAAAATGAATTAAAAAGAAATGAGCTTTATTTTTATATTAAATGTTAACAGCATATGAAGAACATGTGTAGGGCGACCAGCGTTAAGAAATAGGAGTCACCCACGTAACATTTAATTATTTAGTTATTTAATAAATATATATTTCTTAGCCACATAAGTTTCCAGCATCATGGGCTCCTAGTAGAGCTGGCAAAAAATCGATTCTCGAATCGATGTATCGATTTTTATACTGCGTGAGAAACATCGATATTTTTTTTGAGAATCGATTAAGATCGAAAAAGTTCCATCACTATTTTTAGCGGCGAAACACAGCGTCTAAGGGTAAGAACAAAATTGTAAAAAACTAGAATGGATCAAATTCATTTACTATTCTGTTTTAGGATAACTAACATTGGTGTTGGTGGAGAGTGCAAGGGAGGAAGATGGAAAAATATTCTGGAAACATAATCTCGGACAGGCGTGCCTTTTTAAAACCAAATAACGTCGATATGCTCCTTTTTTTTATGGGATCCAGTGGCTGGAGGAGTAATTTCATTCTGTTATTGTGAACAGAATCTTATCATTAAGAGTATTACATGAAGTGATATAATTTAAGTTATAAACGTTAAATGGAAAATAAATCTCGCTGAAAAGAATCGCATTATTAATAATATTAGATGAAGTGATTTAATTTAGGTTATAAATGTTAAATGGAAAATAAATTTGGGTTATATGGTTTCAAATATATATATTTTTATTCTTATAAGGGCCGATTTTTCATCTATATAGCTCTTACATTGTTATTTGCTAGTTTATGTGGCAGATAGTGCCATCTAGAAGATGAAATATATGCCCTAAGTATTTACTTGAGACAAATTTAAGAAATCGATTTTAATCGATTTTAATCGATGTTTTCCTAAAAATGTTGGCAAAAATCGATGCCATGAACATCGATTTTTTGCCAGCTCTAGCTCCTAGGGTTGAGGTCGTACACATTCCATGAGTTTGACGACACACTTGGTCACCAATCAGCGTGTAAGCAGTAAGGGATCGTCGCTGCTTAGACTCTTGGGTGCCACCAGCTCTTTATGTCCTGCCGATCACGCTGGAAGATATCGCTTGCCGACTCCATTAAAGTGGTTTATTAGCAGAATATTGAACGGTTACCTATTGGGTTTTATACAAACTCAGATGGCCTAAGTATGCTGCCAGGTGGAAGACGCTTTGCCAGCTGATTTCGACATAATTTCATTTCAGTGTGACCATTTTCTTGGAACAAAATTGCGCCACGCGCTTGTCGGTTGGTCAAACTCTGTCATAACCTAAATATGAGGCAAGTCAGAAAGCAGCGGCAGGGCAAAAGACAATCATCTTCAAACCTTGGAAGGGCGACATCTGATTTTCTCAGAAGCATACGCAAAAGCTGACGAAATTTAAACTTATTCCAGTTTTAAAATATACCAAAATATGAGACAACTCTCAGAGTTATGAGATTAAGTTTCCACAGTCTAACTTCTATATAGCGAATCTCAAGGGAAATATTGAAAATTCGTAATTTAGAATTGTTGTAGTATTGAGCTAAATTGCAGGGTTCTGGAAATTGATTCTCTATAAAGAAAACTTCATTGTACAGAATGTTCGGAATAGAGAAGTTCGAATGTGTTGAAAAAATGAAAGATTCAAGTTGGTGCCTTTTTTAAGCGGGTCACTCATATTTGACGTTTGCCTGTTCTAAAAAGTTGTATAATAACAATTAATCAATTGTTTCGCCAGCTTCCCATGCCACGTGTCAAAGAATTTGTTAATCGTTCAAGTTTGACCAGTTTCCCAAGATTTCAAGTACAAAATTTCGATTTTGGAATTAAGCAAAAAGTGCTAATTGATGCAGCAGCTCTGATTGTGATTTAAGTTCGTCGCTGAGACTCGTGATATGAATTTCATTCCTGACATTGATTGATTGCGAGGCGGCTTACGTTGACCTTGGCGAAACTTTGACAATTGGGGAAAATTGTGAGAAATGGCGCCTGGCCGTACTGCCAACTTTTCTTTTGATTTCTAATTGCTTGCACAACAAGTCAATTACATCGACATCCGCCAGGACTATAAAACCCTTAGGCCTTAGCTGATGGACTGCCAGTATAACAGCGCTTCAACATGACCAGCTCGTGGAAATTCCTGCAACGCGACCAGCCGCTGCCCTCGTATTTGTTTGCTGTACCGCAACTCTCCATGGATCTGATGGGCTATTGGCCCAAAACGGATGCACTTCGGGCACGCACACGTGCCCTGCTGCACTTTGGTATCCTGGCCATTGGCGTGGCAACGGAATTCTCGGCAGGCATTGTGTATCTGCAACAAACGGAGATCGCTTTGGCTCTGGAGACGCTGTGTCCGGCGGGCACTTCGGCAGTGTCGCTACTGAAAATGTTTCTCTTGCTTCACCATCGACATGATCTGGCCTATGTGGTGGCACGATTGCGATACTTGCTGTTCGAGGATACCGTGCGGATCAGTGGCAGGCAAAAGGATCTAATTGTGCGAGAACATTGCTTGAAGGCGACGCGTATTAATTTTTGGACACTATCAACTGGATTCTTTACGTGCACCATTTACAGTTTGAAGCCAGTGATTTTCGTTTTGGTCATGTGTGTGCAGGAACGATACGATGAGATTGTTTGGAGGACACCGTTTAATATGACGTGAGTGCGGGCAGCTGAAATCGCCCTTGAATTGAGAAATTCGCCTTAAAAAAGGCGGGCAATGTTGATTTTTCCTAGTCTTTTTAGAACTATATATTCTTATATAATTATAATATATTTCTTATATTAGACCTGACACTTTCTGAAATTAAGAAAATATTTACTTAATTCCAGAAAAACATTTTCTAGAATTTTGAATTGAGAAATTCGCCTTAAAAAAGGGAGCACAACCGATTTTTCCTATTCATCATGAATTATGAGACTTTCTAAAATTCTAAAAAATTTACTTTATTTTAGAAAAAACATTTTTTTAGATTTTTAAATTGAGAAATTCGCCCTAAAAAAGGCGGCAAAGCTGATTATTTATATTTTTTTTTTAATTATTATCTCTTATAATTCTTAAAATTTCTTAAATTAGGACTGAGAATTTCTAAAATTAAGAAAATATTTACTTAATTCTAGAAAAATATTTTCTAGATTTTCGAAAGCAAGAAAGTCATTGGAAATTATACTCTCAGCATACATTTTTGATGCTGCAGTCGCAGCTGAAAGCAGCGCTGCTACTGCGCTGCAGCAGTGAACAGTCTTTGGAACATAACTCGACAACGGTTCATTCGATCTTGACCATTCCTTTGGCGAATCGATAAATACTTCTGATTACTAAATGTGTCTAAAAAGTACGAACCATCTAACTTTAAAACTGTAAGAGTTATGAGGTTTTTATCAAGTTGCGGGGGCGGTAGGAGGCGTGGCCAAAATTGAAAATAAACTTGATCTGCCTGCAAGTATAAGAAGTTTTTGTTCCATACACATCACATCTCTTACTCCTACCATCTCTGAAATCGGTGAGTTCAGAGAGACGGGCATGGCTATATCGACTCGGCTGT
This sequence comes from Lordiphosa fenestrarum, assembly GCA_035044985.1. Classification (NCBI taxonomy): domain Eukaryota; kingdom Metazoa; phylum Arthropoda; class Insecta; order Diptera; family Drosophilidae; genus Lordiphosa; species Lordiphosa fenestrarum. The sequence continues at coordinate 261,794 of JAWNNO010005112.1, read as the reverse complement.
TGATGCTGATCAAGAATATATATGTATACTTTATGGGCTTGGAGATGCTTGCTTCTGGCTGTTACATACATTTGCACAAACTTATTACACTCTGAGTACCTACATACATTTTCTAACTACAGACGATCTTTTTATTTCTCGCCCTCTCCTTAGCATGCCCCAGCCGCTCTTGGAGTCACCTTGGTTTCCACTAACCTATATCTTCACTGTCTATACGGGCTATGTCACCATCTTCACATTTGGCGGCTGCGATGGTTTCTACTTTGAGTTCTGCGTTCACATCTGCGCCCTTTTCAAATCTTTGCAGGCGGAGCTTTGCGCCATCTTTGAACCCTTTGAGGGTGAGACACATTTCGCAATTTTGAAAAGCTAAACTCATCTCGTCTGATCCTGCAGGCCGGCTGCAACTCAACTCGATAGAGTGTCAAACCATTGAAAAGCAGCTCAGACGGATTATTGAAAAACAGAACGCTCTCATGGACTTGACTTATCTGTTTCGCAAACGTTATAGGATCATCACATTGGCCCACATTGTCTCCGCCAGCCTGGTGATCGGCTTTAGCATAATCGATCTACTGACGGTGGGCGGTAATGGTCTGGCGGTTTTGCTTTACATCGCCTACTCAGTGACCGCCATGAGCCAGTTGTTGGTCTATTGCTATGGCGGCACTTTGGTGGCGGAGAGTGTAAGTGCTGCAGTGGGAACAAGGTTCAGCTTAACATGCGTTTCTTTCTTACAGAGTGGCCATCTGGCCAGAGTTATGGGTATGTGTCCCTGGCAACTTTGTCCGCCCCGGCAGCGTCATTATGTTCTGCTGATAATACTTCGCTCGCAGCGTGCGGTTACCATGGCGGTGCCGTTCTTCTCCACATCGTTGGCCACCTTTGGCACGGTTTGTATTACGACCAGAGCTCGCAAGTAACTCTCAACACTTTCCTAGTGTCGGCAAAAAACAGTTTGGTATGGACACAACGAAAAGAGGGAGCGAAAGACACCTTCAGTTCTGTTTTTGCTCAAATCTGTTTTGCTCAGAGCAAGACACACTTTTTCGTTTCTGTTTCTCTCGCGTCTTTCACTGACCGTTTTGCCGAGAGCAAACTTCCAAAGTGTTTTTTGCGTATGTATGAGTGGTTGTGTGTTGCTCCCGTGTACATACACACACATACATACATACAGCCTACTAAACGCATAAAACAAAAACACTTTTCACAGACACTTACTCTGTTCTGCTCATTTGAAAACAGTTGTTTGATGAGCACTCGCTCAAAAGTGTTTCTGTCACTGGTTGTCGGCAAACCGACTCGTTTGTTTTGCTCAACCGAAAACACGTAACAGAAAACAAGGGAGGCGAGAGAAAAAGTGTTTCGCTCAGTGAGAAACAGTTTGTGCTGCGTTTGTTTCTGTTTTGTTCTGAGGCTAATCGCATTGAAAAATGTGTTAACAGTTATTTGCGAGCTATGATTACGACTGATCTGTGTATACCGTCACACTGCACCTGATCTGTGTATCCTTTCACCCAGCACCTTTTACCTATAAGAGTTACTTGACATGGCGAAGGCAGGCGGCAGTTGATATGGCACAGTAAAGGTTGTTTTTTTTTGGTAGCTTTCAGATTTGACAAGTAAAAAAAATTCATAAAATTTAGAAAAATCTTTCCAAACTTAATTGAGATCATAAAATTCAATTATCATTTGTTAGACGATGCATGTTTAAATTATACACCAAACTGGACAGGTTTGACAGTAACATGTAACACGAAAACAGCTGAGCTGAGCCAAAAACAGTGTTGCATAACAGAAAGTTGCTAAAGAAAATTACTTCCGAACATGCTTACAAAACTATTTTTATGCCCTTGCAGAGGGTAAATTGAAATTGTCCAGATGTTTGTAACGCAGAGAAGGAAGCATTTCCGATTACAAAAAGTATATATATATTCTTGATCAGCATGACGAGCTGAGTTGATTTAGCCTTGTCCGTATGAATGCACATATCTCACAGTTGGTTAGAGATAGAGGTTTGACGTCTTGCAGGCACATCAAGTTTATTTTCAATTTTGGCCACGCCTCCTGCCGCCCCTGCAATTTGAAAAAAACCTAATATCTCTCACAGTTTAAAAGTTAGATGGTTCGAACCTTCTAGACATATTTAGTAATCAGGTTAAATTATGGATCCGCCAAGGGATTGGTGAAGATCGGATGAACGGTTGTCGAGTTATTATCAAAAGACTGTTGGCTGCTGCAGCGCAGTAGCAGCGTATAATTTCGTTGCTACAGAGTATGTTATAGTCGGGCTTGACCGACTTTCTTTCTTGTTTTTCTATTCAGGACTAAAAGCAAGAAAATGTATACTTATTTTATGTAAGCAAGTTCTTGTTTCACCATAAAGTCTAGATTTTAGTCGTTTCCTTTTGCCACTGCTCTTCCAATTCAACAACTCCAACAAACTTTTCTTTGCAGATTCTACAATCATCTGGTTCCTTTATTGCTCTGGCCAAATCATTCCAATAGACCCAAAAAAAGGAAAAAAACAACACCCCATTCACCCATTTCCATTTACATATTGTGCGTGTCTAATCTCCTCTGTCCAATCTCTTCAATCCACTCAGCGTCTAGACTCACCTGCCGCGAATGCGTTAGTTGCGCTCCACCTTTCAGCATGGGCACAACGCACGAATCGCTCAGTTTCTGGGATCGGCACGAGTACAAGCTCTACCAATATGGCCATGTCTATGCATTCATCTGTGGCCAGGTGGTCATCGACTATGTGCCGCAGGAGCCGTTGCGTAAGCCGCTGAAGGCTCTGCTCACCGCTTACAGTCATGTGTTGAGTTTGCTGCTGATTGTGGTGCTTCCCGGATACTTCGGCTATCACTTTCGGGCCCTGGTCCAGACGCACGATCGGCGCATGCAGGTGCTCATCTATGTGTACTTTGCCAATACGGCCATCAAGTATGCCACCGTGCTGGTTACCTATGTGGCCACCATGGTCCACTTCCAGGCCAATCATCAACGCTGCACACGGCAACGCCAGAGCCTGGAGCTGGCCTTCAAGGATGGCTATCGGGGTTCGCGTCGGCCCAAGCGTCGCTTCGAGTTTTTCATGTACTTGAAGTTCGGCCTGATCAATCTGATGATAATGGTGCAGGTGCTCGGCATCTTTGCGGCTAATGGCCTGGAGGCCAAACACCTGCACATGCACTTCGCCATCTATGGCTTTGTGTTGTGGAACTATACGGAGCACATGGCGGACTACTTTTACTTCATCAGCGGCAGTGTGCTGAAGTACCTGCGGCAGTTGCACGAGCAGCTGAAGCAGTTCCAACGGGGCAGGCGGCATTGGCGGGCCATCTACTATGGGGAGATGTGTGACCGCTTGGAGGCACTGCGTCTGCGATTTAACCAGATATATGCGCTGCATGTGGAAAGCTTTGGCATGCAGCAGCTACAGCTGATGGGTCTCATGTTGAGCACTTTGATCAACAACTTGACAAATCTGTTCACCATTTTCAATATGCTGGCCAAACAGTCGCTGGAGGAGATAAGTTATCCCATAGCCATAAGTTCCCTGTATGCTTTATGCTTCTATATAGACACCTATATAGTTACCCTGCTGAATGAGCACATCAAACAGGAGCTGGAGAGTCTGGCCCTGACACTGCGTCGTTTTAATGAGGTGCGTACATTGGACTGGAGATTGGATCAAGAGGTGGAGCATTTGGCATTGCAACTGCAACGGAGTCGACCGCCCATGCTGTGTGGCATGCTATATCTGGACAGACGATTGGTATACCTGATTGCAGTGACGGCATTTGCGTATTTCATTACCCTGGTGCAGTTCGATTTGTATCTGCGCAAACGGAGCAACTGAGGATTAGGCAGTTGGCATGTTGCTCGATTGGTGGTCTCAGTGCCTGGTAATGGGCAGGGTTTTGGCAGCATGTTGGCGATGAATATGCAGCTGTTGGTCAGTGATTCGTGTTATAGGAACAGTTGTCAGTTGCCAAATTCTTGACCTTCCTACAACATTCAATTGGGCAGACACTTTTGTCTGAGGCTTGGAATATATTAGCTAATTGCTATTTGATATGTGTAACTTGACCCATCTAATGATCCAAGAAAGAGCCATTTGGACTGGCTTTGTTTTGAATGTCCTTCCAATAGAGCTGAATTTCGTCCAAAGAATGATGATTCATCAGCTCCTTTGGATGATTCAAAGGATATTTCAGACACATGTAGCTTAAATGGATACGGGATTGATGTTTTTAATATCCAAATTTGCATGGAGAAACATCTATTGACTTGCAATTGGTCAAAAATACCCGAAATAGCTGGACAAGTAAATATATTTCCGGAAAATTGTATATCTTAAAATCTATACATCAGCCGGTTTGTTACGATACCAGGAGAAATAAAACTGCAGTGACTTGTCTGGGTTGAAAAATTTGCCCTTGGGAAGGGAAACTACCCGGAAAATTCTGCATGCTATAAGCCACTTTTCATTGGATTGACTTAAAACTTGGTTTGTAGGCTAGGGATTCAAGGTCAAACACTGTTTTTGAGCCAATGGGTTGAAGACCAATCCTTATTTTGGGCCAAAGTAAACGAACTTTGGTTTGTAAACTTTTTGGGGCCAAATAAATATAAAATGTATACCCTTGGTTTAAAAGGGAACTACACTAAGTGCCGATTTCTGTTCTTCTAAATAGTTACTATGTGTCAAATAGACTTGTATTTTGCTCTGTTGTACATAGGTTTATGTGACAGATAGCTCTATGCCCTTAATATGTCAATGGAATACAGCTTGCCATGTCACACATTCCCCTGAGCTTAGCAATTCCACATAAAGTCTTCTCGGATGTTTTCCCTCATTCCTTTTTCGTGTGACCTTCTTATCTAGTTGGTGTGGTTCATTGAATGCAAAACCTAAACACTCTTCAAATTAATCATTCAACATCAAATAAAAAGAACTGTTTACCAAAAATGAAATTGCTTACTATCAATTGAAGATTCAGGATCAAAGGTAAGCTCTGCATACAGGCCAAAAGCATACCCAGAGGGATAAAAACCGCAGGCATTGGCTTCAATCGTTACCAAACGAGAGCGTAAGTTAAAGTCGGCCCTGCCCGACTTCGAAATACCCGTTACTCAGCTCAGCTCGGATAAGTATGCAACATTTTTTTAACTCGGCCATTTATTATCCGATCCTTATGAAAATTTGTAAGATTGTAGATATTGGCCACAAAGACTACCCTGCAAAATCTGAGCTCGATGTCTTAAAAATTGTGGGAGTTTTATTGCGGGGGCGGGAGGGGGCGTGGCCAAAATTTGAAACAAACTTGATCTGCCTACAGACAATACTAGCTTTCGTATAAAATTTGGTTGCTCTAGCTCTTCTAGTCTCTGAGATCTAGGTGTTCATACAGACGGACGGACGGACGGACGGACGGACAGACGGACATGGCTATATCGACTCGGCTGTTGATGCTGATGAAGAATATATATACTTTATGATATCGGAGATGCTTCCTTCTGCCTGTTACATACATTTGCACGACTTTAGTATACCCTTTTTACTCTACGAGTAACGGGTATAAAAACCATACGCAGAGGGGGAAAACCGAGACATTGGATAAGTCAATTCGTTGCCAAAATCTAAGTATGAACGGATATTCTTACAATTTCTCACTTCAGAGCAGCTGGACGGAAAGTGAAAACTTTGAATGTTCTTTAAATTGCCAACATGCTCTAATCCTATTGTTATCTAGTGATCTTAGACTGTTCAACATTCGTGGGAATATGCCTCGTCTTGCCAAACTATTGTTAGTTGGCCCAGTTAGTGCTAATGTAGCATCACACCGTTCAGTTTAACTACTGCCGTTGTTGTGTGAGTGTGGGTGTTGATGTTAGAGGTTGGACGCACGCTCATCCGGTAAAGTCATTCACTGGCATCTGCCTCTAAAACAGTGCTTTCCCCTTTCTAATTGCAGTGTAGTCTGGTTTGCGCACTATTGCATGGCCTTACGTCCTAGCTATACCGTCATCCATATGCAAATTGACAACACATTTTTACACACACCCCCACCCTGTTTGCTAACTTTCCATTTCCAAATTGTCTGACAGATAAATCAAACAGCTGCTATCAGCCACTCAATCAATCAATTTCATTAATATAAGCTCGTTGGGATGGGTAGAAAGTTGACACGGATAGGTCAGTTCGTGTTGCCCTGAAAAGTATGCTCCAAAAATGTTCTTAACATGTTGTAGCCGAGTTTCGAACCATTTTTTATGGTTAGCTGAACCTACCCAGCAAACATTTTTTATCGCGGAAGATAAGAATGCATTCTCATCTCCCCACGGGAAGAAATGTGACACTGTGCGATAACTTCCGGGCGATGAGAAAGTGATACTTCTGGGAGATAGGAAAAAGTCTCTTTTGAGCTATAGGAAAGCGATTCAGCCTGGGGATAAGAAAAAGTCTCTTCTTAGAGATAATAATGCGTTTCTTCCTTGAGTTAAGAATGCGATTCTTCCTGGAGATAAGAATGCGATTCTTCCTAGAGTTAAGAAAGCGATTCTTCTTGGAAATAAGAATGCGATTCTTCTTAGAAATAATAATGCGATTCTTCCCCCCAACATAAGCCATACAAATAAAATGTGTGTTCGAATTCTGTTATTTAACAGTACGGGAAATAGTTTATTTTTTAAGGCTAAGTGTGTCAAATTCTTCAAATATTTATGAGTAATTTGAGAGTGTATGTATGTATGTATGGTGGTTTCTTTATTTGTTATAAATTTAAGTTTTGCCATTGATTTTGAGTTGTTTTTTATTTATATGCTAAAGCATGCCAAAAATGTTGTGCACAGACTTTGTTAATGTCTGCATCCGTCGTCTTGGCAAACATGGAATGAGCAATTTCTGAAAACAAAAGCCATAATTAGTGACATATATGCAACCAAAACTAAAATCTGAATGCTGACCTCTTGCCACCACTGCTGGATCGCCCTTGAAAACTGGGCCCTGTATTTCCATTACAGTTTAAGACAATTCTGGCTGCTTGTCGTCTTGTCCTTGCTCTTTTGGCTTTGATGGAGGACATTTCGACTTACTTAACGCAAAACGCGAGAAAATTCAACACAAATTTTTAACGAGAAGAAGGTCTGCTTTTAATAAATACACAATCTATTATGCCTTTCACTCCGTTGACTATTGAAACGGAAAGGTTTTCCCAGGGGAAGCTGAACCAAAAAACGAGGCCTACTGTAGTTTGTGCTGAATCGGAGCCTGTGCACTATGGTCAACTTTACTGGCAATGGAATGTCAGAAAAAAATGTAATTGTCTTTACATCAGAGAGACATCTCTTTTTAATATTATTTAATAGGAGTGGTAGCATATTGCAACCCTGAAATATTTTGAATATTATTATTGTCTGACCGTTTGCTTATTTAAATAATGGCTTTCTTAAAAGCCACAGATCAAACAAGTTACTACAGAGGACAAGTAAGCACGATTGACGCCATTTCCACGGTAGTAAAGATAGCCCGTGAGGCCACTGCTGGGAAAAGATGGCAAGGAGGCACAAAAAAATACTGCCTAGTCACGACATTAGACGTCCGAAATGCCTTTAACTCTGCAAATTGGACCAAGATCCTTGAAGCACTTATAAGGCTTGGTATACCCAAATACCTTGTACAGCTGGTGGCCAGTTATTTTGGAAACCGCACTTTGCTGTATGACACGTCAGAAGGTCGAAAAACACACCAGGTTACAGGTGGCGTTCCACAAGGCTCTGTTATAGGGCCGATGCTGTGGAACGTAATGTACGATGGAATCCTCAGGCTGAACACACCGGCAGGAGTGCAAATCGTTGGCTTCGCAGACGACATCGCCATCACGGCAGTGGCTAAGAACCTAGCTGAGGTAGAGGAGAAAACCACTGAGACGGTGGTACTAGTCACCGAATGGCTGGACGCGAATGGATTATGCTTGGCTCCCCAGAAGACCGAGGCAGTCCTCATAAGCAGTAGGAAGCGTGTGGAGACTGCTAGTGTAAGAGTCGGAGACCAACATATAATATTGAAGGAGGCCATCAAATACCTTGGAGTAATGCTAGACCACAGGCTCTCTTTTAAGAGCCACCTGCAGTACGTAGAGGAGAAAGCTGTTAAAGCCATAAATGCATTAACTGGCATAATGGCGAACATTGGCGGACCTAGGCAGCGCAGCAGATGGATGATCTGCAATGTGGTCAGGTCAATCATTCTCTATGCATCGCCAATATGGGCCCCTGCAATGGCAGTCCCATCGTACAGTCGTGGCTGCAAAGGCGCTTACAGAAGATGTGCGCTAAGGGTGATAAGTGGCTTCCGAACAGTATCGAACGACGCCGCACTAGTACTCGCGAGTATGGTCCCGCTCGACCTTCTCGCGTTGGAAAGCAGAAGCCCTCCTACAGACCATTCGCGACGGGAACGTACGATGGCACAATGGCAGACGAGGTGGATGGATACAACCAACAGCAGCTGGACGAGACGCCTGATAGCTGACATTCGGCCGTGGGTGGGTAGAAAGCACGGACAAATCGACTTCTACTTGACCCAATTACTAACGGGACATGGGTGCTTTAAGTCCTATCTTTATAGGTTTAAGCACGAGACGGATCCGTTTTGCACACACTGTGCGCGGTCTATTGAAGACGCAGAGCATGTCTTTTTTGTGTGTCCGAGATTCTCTGCAGAACGGGAAGAGCTAAGCTTAGGCATTGGGAGACCATTCACAGTCACTGACTTGATGGATATCCTACTTAGCTCGCAAAACAATTGGGATGCTATTTGCACCATAGCCGCAGTAATCATCAAATCCTTGCGTCGCGCTGAAAGACAGCGCAATTCAAATTCAAATCCTAGAAACGGATCTAGTTGAGGCTTTCAAGCCATCTCCCCCTCGTGAGGTAATACTTAGCGGTGGTTCCGCGAGAGGGAATCGGAGAATAGGGGTGGTTTTAGTGGGTGAGGAATTCCAAGTCCCACACTTTAAGGCTTTTAATGCTTTCCCCCCTATAAGAAAAAAAAAAAAAAGAGGACAAGTAAACACACATTTTCCAGAAGGAAGAACATTAAGTACATGTGTACATTTTTTTATTGGGCCGGTTTTTTTCATCTTTTGAAAGCGTTGCCAAAGTATTTTCCTTTGGTAATATTGTAAAAAGTCGTTGAATTCACTGCAAGAAGAATCGCATTCGGATCTTCTTAGGGAGTGTTAAGCGATGTATCGCCAATTCTCAGATGGGATGATGAAAAAGCGAGACCATTAATAAAGTATGGCATTCTTGGCATCAAAGCGATGTTTGAGGGATATATCGCCAATTTACCGAATGGACGGAAAAAATGCGATAGCACATATCGCCAATTTATCCCTTTTATGATAAAAATGCGATACCTAATGTATTTTGTTAGTGCAAATCGCCAAACTATCTCCGAACCCTCCCCTCAATCAATCGCCAAACTCTCGCATTGACGAGGGAGATAAGTAACACGACAAAATGTTTGCAGGGTAGTTGAGCTAAAGTTAAGTGGGCAAAAAATACAACATATGTCTGAATTCATACAGATACTATGTTTATTCACACCAAATTATTCATGATAAATGCCCTTCAAAGTATGCAAGCTTCATTACCTTAAGGGGATACATGAGTTTCGCGGCTTCAAAAATTGTTGTTTTTTTTATTGACTTATTATTATTATAAGGCTTTGAACTCGTGGATATACAACCTGCTGAGCTGCAGAAGAGTACAAGCCGAGTGGGGTACCACAACCATGACGAAGGAGGCACACGGCGGCACGCCTCAAGGCGGAGTACTGTCACCCCTTCTATGGAACCTTGTGGTTAACGAACTGCTAGCAAAATTTCGCAGGAAAGCACCCAAGATAACTGCATATGCCGACGACATATGCATAATTATCATCGGAAAATGTCCATCGACTCTCAGCTCAATCATGGACTCTACACTCAAAGAGATACTAAAATGGGCCACAGAAGCCGGACTTAGTATTAATGCGGAGAAGACGGACCTCATTCTCTTTACCAAGAGATACAAGGTACCGCCATGGATTCCACCAAAGATAAATGGAATAACACTAACACCAAAGAATAACGTCAAATACCTTGGAGCAGTAATCGATAGTAAACTGTCATGGAAGGCGAATGTGGAAGAAAGAGTGAAGAAGGCGACCAACGCACTATATGCATCCCAGAAGATGCTGAGTAGCACTTGGGGCCTATCACCAAGTCTGATGCACTGGCTTTTCATTTCAGTAATACGACCGATACTGCTACACGGCGTACTGGTATGGTGGCAGGGCAGGCCACGGAGAAAACCACATACCTAAAGCTGATGGAGAAGACCCAGCGACAGGCACTGGTCTGTATTACGGGGGCGCTGAGGTCCACTCCAACCAAAGCATTAGAACACATGCTTAGGTGTCAACCCTCTGGACATCCAAGCACGCCTTCTGGCACAAAAGACCGCCCAACGTCTATGTGCGACAGGCACCATGGCGCTACAAAGCTATGGACACAGCATAGTTGGTAGAGAGATCAATAGTAGCACGGACTACATTATCCCAAAGATCAACCCAATATGCACATCTGCACTATTAGGACCAGAAGACTGGCGTACAGGACTGGCCCAAGAAGCAACGCACCTCTTTACAGACGGCTCAAAGATGGACCTAGGAGTCGGAGCCGCCGTATACTGTGCAGAGCCAGAAATAAAGCTCTCATACAAACTGCCAAACCACTGCACCATATTCCAGGCGGAAGTCTTCGCAATAAGGAAAGCAGCGGAGTTGGCGGAAATTCACGCTCCATACAACCAAATAAATATCTACGTGGACAGCCAAGCGGCAATCAAGGCAATGCAAGGACACTCCATCAACTCCAGAAATGTCCTGGCGAGCAGGGAAGCGCTAGATTCCCTCAGCATCTCCAGAAAGGTGCAAATCTACTGGATTCCCAGCCACCGGGGCATCGACGGAACGGAAACGAGATGGCAGACAGTCTTGCAAAAGCCGGAGTCGTACTCGGCCAAGAAGAAACACTAAACATACCTATCTCCATACAGACGCTTCATAGCAAGATGGTAGAGATAGCAGAGAAAGAAGCGGAGGTAAGGTGGGAAAACACCAGCGGATGCAGAATCTCTAAAATTATGTGCAAGACAAGAGACAAAAAACTTACGCACTATCTGCTACAGCTCCAGAGAAGAGACTGTAGACTGCTCATTGGCATACTAACGGGACACTGCCTAGCAGCCGCTCATGCGATAAAGCTAGGCATAACAACAGAGGACACCTGCAGGAAATGTATGGAACCTGGAGTCGCAGAAACTCTAGAACATCTAATTTGCAGCTGCCCAGCAATTGCCACGACAAGATTACAAATTCTGCACACCCCACGGTTCTCTTCTTTGGAGGAAGCGGCCAAGAGACCCCCAAAACAGTTATTGGCATTTGCCAAAACGACAAGAATCCTCCTGGACTTCTAAGACAAACGTACCCAAATAATCACCCGGCCTCATTAAGGACCCTAAGGTCTATGTGTGACCCCATCTGGGGTCAGCCGGAACTACCTACCTACCTATTGACTTATTAAATTCTACAACATCTCTAGAATATTGTCCTAAAATTTCAAATCGATCCGAGTAATAGTTTTGGAGACACACTCTGAATAAGTTGAGCGCTCCAGGGTATGAAGGAGCAGCTGCTCGTCTAGTTAGCTAATAAGTTGAAATCAGGGACTGTAATCCTTGAGTTCTGTTATAAAAATCGAAATTTAATGATAATTTCTGATTTTTATTCCATTATTCAAAAAAAAAAGATAAGCAATTAATCATACTAAATATTACATAAACGCCGATAACGTGTTGCGCATAAGAAATTGCGGCAAGTTTTATGCATATCCTTAGTAAGTGACTTAATTTGAGCCAATGAAAAATATTTCCATGTTCGGAAACATACGAATATGCCCGAGAAGTTGACGAAAACAGTATCTGCGCCGCCGAGATAAAATCTTCAAGTGAGACTCGTGGAGCACGGATTCGTCATAGATAGGAACAAAAAGATGCCCTGGACATTGCAGCTGCAGCGGGTTCTTTATATTATGGCCCAGGAATCGATGACTCCATGTAAGTTAGAAAAACAAATTCTAACCCGGTTTTATTGTTACTCCAAACTTTAAACGCGTTTTTCTCAAAACTTGACAAGATTTCTCGAGAACTACTCAACCGATCTTGATGAAATTTTACACAGGTCTTCGAGATACAATTTGCCATGACTTTTCAATTTTCACTTTATTGTTTTTTCCTTCGTCCAAGTTCTAGTTTAAAGTCTTAAGTAAAGACGTATATTTCGCATTTGCACTTCAGATGATCCTCCTAGAAGTTATGCTGTCAACGCGGATGCACCTTTTTCCCGAAGGCTCTCCGGAAATGACGTCCCAAAGGCAGAGCTTTTGATATTTTGCTTCAAAAATTTCAGTGATTCCTCATTAAATGTGTATCCTTAAGACAATAAAAAGTTTCAACCAAATAAATCAGATTTTATACTAAAAACAAGAAAGAAAGTCGGTCAAGCCCGACTATAACATACTCTGTACCAAGAAAATTTGTCTTTTGATCATAACTCGAAAACCGTTCATCCGATCTTCTTCATTTCTTTGGCGGATCGATAAGTTATCCTAATAACTAACTATGTCTAGAAGGAACAAGCCATCTATCTTCAAAACTGTGGGAGATATGACGTTTTTTCTAAATTGCGGGGGCGGGAGGGGGCGTGGCCAAAATTAAAAATAAACTTGATCTGCCTGCAGACAAAAGAAGCATATGTCCCATACATGTCAAACCTCTATCTCTTACCATCTCTGAGATCTGTGCGTTCAGACGGACAGACAAACGGACAGACGGACGGACGGACAGACGGACAGACGGACATGGCTATATCGACTCGGCTGTTGATGCTGATCAAGAATATATATACTTTATGGGGTCGGAGATGCTTCCTTCTGGATGTTACATACTTTTGCACAAACTTATAATACTCTATGTACCTTCGGTACAGAGTATAAAAAATTATTGAAAATATGCCGTTTTTTCCCCTACGAAACCCATGTAACCCCTTAAGTTATTGGGTCTTAAAATGCAACCATTGCAAGTCTGTTATTCTGTTATTAAATTCAACACTGCACATTCGCTCAGATTGTTGAAGATTCAAAAAAATGTTCAGTTAAGACAAATCGAAAATATTTACTTCAACAAAATTATGATTGTCAGATAACATATCGGGGTGTTTCCCCCCGGGCCCGGACTTCTGAGGGGGGCCCGGATTTTTGGCGAAAACTTGAAGAGAAACAAAAAAAAAGAGAACAAGAGAAACTACAATAGACGTTGAAATTGACAATCTGAATGCTCTCCTTTCAAATTTGCAGTTTATACGAAATCGATGGGGTCTCATTCTGAGTGAATGTAAACTTGTCGCAAGAGGATGCAACATTCCTGAAACTTTGCCAACCATTCGCAACAGAAAACGTGCAAAAGTATTTTTGGATGATGAAGACGCAAGTCCAGAAATCGACATCATTTCTGGAGAAGAAAAATTTCAGACCAGCACTTTCCTCTGCATCATCGATTCGGTAATTGCAGGAATGACGAAAAGATTCAAAGCAGTAAAATATTTGAATCAAGTGTTTTCTTTTTTATGGAAAATTCACCACGTTGGATGAAGATACTCTCCAGACGTCTGCCGGAAAATTTACGAAGAAGTACGAAGCTGATTTTTCCGAAGAGTTGAAAGATGAAATCGTCCTCCTCAAACATATATATGTAGATAATTTTGAAAAGATTGCTGCCATTTGGATTGCTCAACGCACTGTACTCAAGAAACCTTCAGAATCTTTTTCCACATGTCTGCATTTCTTTAAGAATTTTTTGTACTCTCCCTGTCAGTGTCGCTAGTGGAGAACGCTCTTTCAGTGTTTTATCGCGAGTCAAAAACTTCCACAGATCTTGTTCTAAACAAAAGCGTCTAATTGGTCTGGCGATGTTAAGTTTGGAGTCCGAGTTAGCAAGGCAGTTGGATTTCAGCGTAATAATCGAATCCTTTGCCTTTGCGAAAGCGCGAAAAGTGAATTTCATTGGAGAACAACTAACCGCGATATAGACGAAAACTTGAAAATTAATCCTTTTTCCATGCCTTTGTATTGAAACAGAATACCTATTGCTCTTCTGTATATATACATTATATATGTATCTAAACATTAACAAAATTCAACATGATTTTAGTTATGTTGGAAAATATTTCTTATTAAATGGGGGCCCGCGAATTTTTTTCCCCCAGGGCCCGTAATTCCTCTCTACGGGCCTGATTACAGTCTCCGATATCTCCTGCTAGCAAATACACCCAATAAGCAACCAGAAGCCGTGTACCCTGCGTCAGTCATTCTCATTCTGGATTCCTTGAAATACGAATATTTTAATACCCAAATTCATGTCTTGATCGCGACTTTAGCTCGGAGTCGCTTGATTTTAGCCTGACATAGGCTTATTTCAATACAACAAGGTATCTGTTTAAGCTTGTTAACCTCGTCTTGATTCCTTAAAAGCATCTTTGATACTCAAACTCTATGTTACACCAAAATAAGCTTCCCATAAGAGCCCCTTTTGACTGTTTTAACGATCTTTTTTAGTTTTAAACCAGCAAAGTTCTTGCCATCCGTCTTGTGGTCGGCTGTGGTGCAGCGGGTAGTGTGTGTGTGCAAGAGGTTTTGGTTTCGATGCCGTGCCGGAACTTTTAGCTCTTTCTCCTTTTTAAAAGAAAACTAACCGTCAAAAAAGTGTACACTGAGAAATGCCCGCAAAAATCGCCCGGATTTTGTTTACTTTTAATTTTACAAACTAAATATAATAACATTTACGTAAAAATATGACAACAATGGCAGTTTTCGTAAGCCAATGACAACCTAGACCATACCACTTGGCATCCTTGACTTACAGATGTTCACCCTTGCATATCCAATGCAAAGATTTAAGGGTGAGGCCGGTACTTCTGATGTTTCGGGGAGAGATCAAACTCTTAAGCAAACCAAGAATGCAACTACACACTTCCTGGACTCGGGACATGGCGTACTCCTGGGTATTGATAAGAATTCTTTCCATGATCTTCCGGTCCCATCTTTGGTAGCGACTTTTTTGCTTTCCAAGCAATGAAAACTTACAATATTTAGGAACTTTTAGGACCAATTAAGAACTTCCTCCAAGCGTCGTTGCTCTGTTTCCCGATTGTCAAACCTTGCCCCCACAACAAAAATTGCGACTCAATGTTGATATTCGGAAATTTATGATTACGTATTTATTTTGGGTTTGACTTTTTTTTGACGGGTGTGTGTCCCAAATAGTGTGGCACCCGTTGATGAACAATTACATTGGAGACTTTTGACACACACACACACACACACAACATAATGAAAGTGTGGCCACATATCGTCCGGTAGAGTTAGTTATGTTCTTCCTTTCTCAGTGTTCTTATTGGCATGCTTTGTGGTGTGTGGGTGGTGGTGGTACACAATGGACATGAGTATGGTACATATGTATGCTGTGTGTGTGTGTGTGTGTGTGTGTGTGGTGTGTTTGGGTGTGCCATGGCAGCAAAATTCATTTTAGGATTTAAGTACATTTCTGGTACCTGTTTTTGATATTCGTCAACGATTTCGAAAGTGAAAACGTGCTGTTGCTACAACAAACGATTGCCTAACATAAGAACACGTTGGTTTACTTTTTGGATTTTCTTTTGTATTTTGCTTTGTTTGCATTTACTTTCAAGTCTAGGGCTATCCTTCAGCTAGCGAAATGTCGTTTAGGTTGTTATCTATGTATGTATGTACGAGTATGTATAGGTATTGTGGGGGGAGAGAAATTGTTACAAAAATTGTTCAAGTGCAAGGCTTAACTTCTACTACAACTTGTCGGCATGTGCTAGGGGCGGTGAGGGGTGGGGGGACGAGTATTTTCCATTATGTGGACAACAACAACAGCAAAAAAAGGCACAATTTTGATGAAACGCGGAAATTTAGAACAAATGCGTCAACAAATCTACCATCAAATGGATCAAAATGGTTTGTGGTGAGTGCTTAATTGCTTTCTAAGGTTATAAACAATTAAAAAACAATAAAAGGAAAACAAAAGCAGTGAAAACTCCTCACAAATTCACAGCCTGCCTCTCTGGTATGTACCAACCTGAAAAGTCTGTGAAATTGTATCCAAAAATTAGAACTGAAATTTGCAAAATCGAATGAGAGGCCGTTTTTTTTTTTGGATGATATTGATATTGAATACATATTATATATATTTATATATAAATTCGGCACATTTGGTTCTAAGACTTGTAGATTTGTAAAGTAGCGTTAGAAACTTGGTAATAATATTAAAGCAGGCACTTTTGGTAGCCGAGAAAGAGAACTCAATTTTGATAATAATTATATATGCTGGAATGAATTGTACTATCCGACTATCAAAGCTATCGCTTCATCTAAGTAAACTCTTGCAGTCGTACAAAACTTTAATGGCTTAGGCTTAGGTTTCTACAAAGTTGGTTACTCTTCATTTTGAGGATTCAAAAAAAAAACACTTGAAATTTCTCAAATTGTTTCGAATTGCAAAAATTTTGCAACTGGTTAACAACTGTTGACCAAATTTGTTGTGGCTTATCTTAGTTTTCTTCAAAGTTCATTACTCTTCATTTGAAGACTTCAAAAAATATTTGAAATTTCTCAAATTGTTTCGAATTTCGAAAATTGCATTTAAAATTTCAAAAATATTGCAACTGGATGACCAAATTTGTTGTGGCTTATCTTAGTTTTCTTCAAAGTTCATTACTCTTCATTTGAAGACTTCCAAAAATATTTGAAATTTCTCAAATTGCTTCGAATTTCGAAAATTGCATTTAAAATTTCAAAAATATTGCAACTGGTTAACAACTGTTGACTTAGTTATCTACAAAGTTTGTTACTCTTCATTTGAAGACTTCAAAAATATATTTGAGATTTCTCAAAATATTCGAAAATTCTCAAAATATTTGGAATTTCGAAAATAGCATTTAAAATTTTATAAAATATTGCAAATTGACCAAATTGCAGCTCAAGTCATGCATTTTTCTAAATGCAGGAGAAGTTTCGGTCCGTAAATCTAAATCTTTCGCAAGTTTTCAGAGCCGTTTCCCTAACTTTTCGAACCTAAGGTTTTGGTTTGAACTTTGATTCATAACATATGAATTTTCTGTAACATTTTTCCCTCTATTTGTCTAAGAATTTCAGCAATCGGACTTATTTTGGTGGAAGAGAATGCATTTAGTTAGAAAATCGATGTCTATCAACAGCCATTGACTGAAGTCGATTAGAGCGCTGTTATTATTTGAATTGAACAAACGTTTCCTTGCAATTGTTGCTCATTCTTGCAACATGTAATGTAAAGACAAGAGTTGGCTTTGTTTCCCTACCCAAAGTTTTACTGCATACCAATACCAAGAATCATCGACTTGTGTAACTTTTTGGAACCAAAACTTATAATTTAAAAGTGGGCTTTGTTTCCCTTCTCACAGGCCTTAGATTCCCAGTTTGAGTAAGATTTTTAAAACGATTCTTTAGTGGATATTTCACCAACAGATGCTGTACTAACAATCATCTACTCCAGTAACTTTTCAGTACCGAAAGTTTGAATATAGGAATTGACTTTGTTACCCTTCCCACAGGCCTTAGATTTCCAGTTTGATTATTATTTTTAAAACGTATCCTTACTGGATATACCACCAACAGATGCTTTACTAACAATCATCGATTTAAGTGGCTTCTCAGAACCGAAACTTTTCACAAACAGAGTATGTAGATCTAGAATATCCGAACCCTAAACTCAACTGGCTATGCATGATCGAGTTTCGAAGCGGTTACAAGTCTTCAATAAACCTTCAATTTAAAGAACTACCTTACCGACCTCTTTGGGAGTCGAAGTTCCTCTAGAACTACCTAATTTTTGAGCTGTTTCTTTGTCTCTGAGGTTTTCTTTAAAATTTTTGAGCCCTGACAGCTTTTCTTAATACCGCTAATAAGAATGTTTAGTCAGTCGCTTTAAGTTTTGGTTTTAAGTCAAATTTTTTGTCAACTGTTGCTTCCATACATGCGCAAACACCTGCCAGAGAAATCTTATATAATTTCCATATATTTTAACTCCAATGAATTGACTGCCCTGTACCGCATATTTTCGATCAGATTTTCGCTTAAGAACGAACAAACGTCACAAAGGTACTTCAAATTCTGAACTACTGAAATTCTACAGCTCCATTATTGAGGGTTCCGGTCTGGAACTGTCTCTGATTCAAGGGATCTTCAAGTCAATTGACTTTATGGATGGACCCAAGCAACATTCTAAATTTCAAGCTGAAAGCTTTCTAATTTTTGGTTACAATTTTCATGACTTCATTTGCAAAATGCACAGCTTTCGGTACGGGGAGGGGGGGGTGTGGGATTAAAGGATGGGCAACTGAATTCTTTGTATTCGTTTGGTTATGCACAAAAAGTAATTGTATCTATTAAGTACTTTATAGTGTTCATCTTTTTGTTTTTGTGTTTGTTTTTTTTTTTCTTTGAATTGATTAACAAGTTTTTCATTTGTTTGAAATTTTATTTTTTGTTTGATTTTTTTTCTTTTTGTTTTGTGTTTCTTTTTTTTATATCTTTTTTGAATTACATTTAAGGTTGATTTGTTGTTTAAGATTTAAATTATTATAATTCGCATAGATTTTAGTTGTTTTGTTGTTTTTATTATTATTATTATTAAATATAACAATGTGTTTTGTTGTGTGGTGTTGCGCGTACATTGTAAAAATAATTATGCGAAATTCTTTTAAATTGTATATTTATATATGTATATATATATATATGCGTGTGTGTGTATGCGAGAGTGAGTGTATATATATTTCTCAAATAATATGCAAACACTACAAAACATTTTACATAAAAAAATATGCGGGAAAAAAAAGGTGTAAATATAAAATTTGAAATTTGACTAAATTTCGCCATAAACAAATTTGTTGTGGGGTGGTTGGTAAGCATTTTGCAATGTGCGTAAGTCCCTCGGCTGGTTATTAATTAAATCAGCATTTAGTTGTCTAAAGAGCTTTGCATTTCGATTGGTTTTCTTGTGGGTTTAGGGTATATAAAATTAAACCGCATCGGTGTGTGTAGGTGTTAGCTACTTGCTATATTTAGTTTTCTTTTATAGATTGTTAAATATACAATAAATGTTGAATTTTGTTGGGTGTCGTAGATTGTTACAAGAATAAATGTAAATATAGTAAAATGACTTGACGCGCGCGTATCTTTTATATGTGTGTGGAGGGGAGGGGGTTGTGAATACAAGTACAATATATGTATGTAGTTATGTATGCATGTTTATGTATTTAGTTTGTGTTGCTTGAGGCAAAGGCGAGTGGGAAAAATTACATACATCTAACAACAAATGCACCAACTTTTCATCATCTTCATCGATCGATCGTCCTTAGTTTGCTTTCAAACAGACTAACATTGTCGTACTTAAAGTTACACATATACACAAGTATGTATATATATATATATAGCATATTTATATAAAAAAAAAACACTTTATCGTCAACATAACTAACTCGCTATAACTCTTGGCTCTCCATTATTATATATATATATATAAACATCAACATAAACAAACAACACTAGCGCTTAACGAACGTTTCCATAGCATTTCGCTTCCATCCTTCCGGCTTTCTTTCTCTCTTCTGTCCTTGCTTATTAAGTATGTATATCTGTAGTGTGTATATATATATTTTGCTTTTGTTTTTTTATTTTCCCCAACTTTTGTTCTAACTAAAACTATACACCTTCCGCTTCAGTTGGAACCTCCTCGTTCTCCACTCTCTCTCTCTCACTGTGTGTGTTGTTATTGTGCCAGCTGTTTACTTTGTTCATTTGGATTGGACAATAAGTAGCTACATTAAGTTGGCTGCTGCGGCTGCTGTCACTCTCGTTGTGGTGGTGGTGGTGGTGCTGCTGATACTGCATCATCATCTTCATTATATCAGTGTGGCTGGTTGTTGGCTGCTGCTGCTGTTGTGGTTGCTGCTGCTGCTGCAGTTGCTGTTGTGGTTGCGCTTGCATTTGTTCTCGAGACAGGTCGACAACGTACTCGAGGCGGCAGTGTCCATGTTGTGGTGGCTGTTGGTCATAGAGATTCCTTGGATGGTACCCAAATGGTTGGTCCCGATTGTGACCAAATCATTGATTTCACTTTACTATAAATTTCCTCAATTGTGTCGCCTTGCACAACGCCTGTAAGACAAGAATCGAGTGTTAGATTTGGGTATAAGCAAATCAATGTGCTGGGCATTCTCTACCTGTAAAGTATTCGCCAAATTCTTGCTCCATTTTAATCGCACGCTCATAAGTTTTCTTTGCCTGTTCCTCGGTCATGCGACGGTTCATTTCCCTGGAAAGAAAGGTATATGAAAATGAGAGATTATTATTATACCGAAATGAAATCGATATATATGATATGTGCACTGCACAAAGTTATATTTCCAGAAAGCAGTTTCAGCAAGCTGAAGTTTAACGTGGCAAAAAAGGCCAAAAATGCTCAGTAAGGTTTGCCATTTCACCTTAAAAGACATTTAGAAGACAGTTCTCTGAAATTATTGAATTCAAGTTTCAAATTTTGTACTATCCGAAGATCTTTCTTGAACCAAAGTGCACCGTTTCAAAAATGTATCAATATTACATTACAGATTTTAGGCTGGAAATAGAGCGTTGGTTATTTTGACCTTATTAAATCGGTTCAAAAGTAATTCCAGAGCCTTTGCTTACAAATATTTTAGTCGATGATATAGAAATTTGGTGTGAAGGTGGGAAATTTTATGAAAGTGATATCGAAAATTGTAGAATTTTGCAAAAGAAAAATATGAAAATAAATTGAACTGTAATATACTCTGCCGATTCGCAACAAGTTTGTTCTTTTAACACCCAATTCAAGGCCAGACAAATGCGTTAAGGCAATTTCTAGCGCAAGAATGACACTCGAAGCAATAGCATGCCCACCGCTGATTTAGATCATGTGTCAAAATGCACTCTTAAGTGAATCATTGATCCTTAACTTAAGCCATACACAACCAGCTACCCGTTTATACCCATAGCATACTCTTTCTCCCTCACTGTACACTTACATCACCGAATCCACCGACTTGGGCTTAATGAATACAGCCACCGGATATAGTTGGGCCACCTGCAGACGCTTGATGGCATTACCAGACACATCCAGTATACAGTGTTTACCCTTCTCGGCCACCTCACGCACCGAGGCCACCGATGTGCCATACAAATTGTCATTATATTGGCCAGCCTCGATAAACAGATGATTCTGTATATCACGTTCCATTTGTTCGCGCGAGGACACAAAATGATAGTCCCGTCCATCCACTTCGTACTCCCGCTTGGGACGTGTGGTGTCTGCAAAATGACACCAAAACACAAAATGGTTAACAAATTGGGGCTACTCCTGGTATATTTTTCACAGATTACTTACGTGGCACACATGAACCAAACTTATCCGGATATTCGGATATTAGATCGTCATTGATGCGATCCTTCAGTGGCCCCAATATGATGACGGGACGTGTATAATTGATGGACAAACGTTGCACAGCCTCATAGGATAGCACGTTCTCCTCGGAAGCTGTAAGCATTTATTAGACAAAGGATTAGGATTAGGAAATTGTGCGGATGCAAAATCATAATTCAAATATGTACAAAATGAAGGGTTTGGGGTTTGGTATTTGGGTGGAGGCGGGGCGGGGCGGTCAGGGAGTTGGTAGATAGATAGAGAGAGAGAGAGAGAGAGCAAGACAGAAACAGACAGAGAGAGAGAGAGAGATAGAGAGAGGGAGAAAGAGAGACAGAGAATGAGGCAAATTTCTTGAAACTACAGGGTATGTATATGGTGGATCACCAACTAAGCTAAAAGAGCTCTCACATTCATTAAAAGGAAAACAGGAAAAAGGAAAATATAAATGTAAAAATTTAAACAAAAAGCAAAAAGAGGAAATAATCAACATTTGCCTAAGTAAAAGGGTTCGAGAGTGGGTTGAGTGGGTGCTGGTGGTGGGTGGTGGTGGTGGGTTGGTTGGTGGGGCAGGGGAGCATGTTTTCTATAAATATATATCAAAAAATTGTTATGTAAATATGTAGAAAAATATACTTAAACACTACTAAAGTGGATTTACACAGACGCAGACCAAATTGCGAGCTACGAGCAACAAAATACACACACAAATCAAATACAACAGTCAGCCGCATATAAGCCTGGACAACAAAAGTTATATATTTATATATATATATAGGTATATACGAGTATAATTTAGTATTACGTGGTTACCAATTGCAAACGGACACTCAATCATCATCATCACCATCATCATCATCATCAACATCATCATCATTATCGATACAGATACATACAATACGCGTTTAATAATAAAAACAACTTAATACAATGCCATTAAAAACCACGTTGAGTTCAGTTGAGTTGAGTTAAGTTGAGTTGAGTTGGGTTGGGTTGAGTTGAGTTGAGTGTGTGCTGTTTAGTTGGTTGATTGTTTTTACTCACTCAGTACCAGCAATTCATTGTCATGGACTCTTTACAAATCAAAATTATGCATTTCTAAATCTTCATCCTCAGCCTCAAATGTCCAAGAAAACAAAATCAAATGTGAGCAGCCTAATACTAGTACGGTGGTGGGTGATTCGTATGTATGTATTATATATATTCATATATATAGCATGATCGATCAGATTATATATTTTTGATATATATATATTCATTTCTTTATTAAAATTAAGTCTTAAGAACAAAAATTATAAACATATCGAAGAAAAGTCGGTTGGCTTTTTGCTTGGCTTTTCAGTAGGTACGCTTAGTTAGTTAGTATTGAAGGATCTTCATAAGGTAAACGTGTGTGTGTGTGTGTGTGTGTGTGTGCACATGCAAGGCCACAAGCAATGACGACGACAAACAAAACCAAACTCCAAATTCTCGGTGGGTGGGTGGGTTTCGGTTGATTGGGTGAGTTCGGTGTGTGAAAGAAAGAGTTTTGGCCCCAAACTCTGGAATTGTTCTAAGTTTGTGTGAGTGTGTTGGGTGGGTGGTTGGTTGGTTGGTTGGTTGGTTGGTTGGTTGGTTGGTTGGTTAGGTGGCGGTGGTTATATCTACGAAACTCGAATACATTTTACATCATTACGCACAAAGATTAGGTGAGAGAACACGAACGCAGCAAAAACTAAATGATACAAAAAAGAAAGCAACTAAGTTGCAGTTTACTCGAAGAGTACTCCCAAAACAAAGTAACAGGAATCAATCTCTTTGGCATAGTTCAGATATTTAAAAAAGAATCTTCGACTTGGTCCCTAATCTTAAAAGCTTTTATCGTTTGTTATTTGAGTTTACTACAACTTTCTCAGCCCATCTTTTGCCTGTATTAGTTCGAAGGATTTTCTAAGTCACTTATATAGTTGGATTTGCTGGTATATGTTTAGAGAACTACCTATTCTCTTCTTGCCGAATCAACATTTAGAATCTTTTGTGGTTCTGATTCACTTTTATGTATTAAGTGTATTCTCTTCCGCTGTTCGGAGCTCTCTCTCTTATGGAGTGTTGGCACAGAAAGGTGCTATTTTCCATTCGGTTGCCAGCTTTCGTCCATTTTTTTGCGCTTCTCCAAGTTTAGCTCAATTTTATATTGGTTTTTAATAACCTAAAGGGTTCCAAAGCTGAGCTTCTCTCAGGCCCTTGGCTTGTATGCTCTTAATTTTTGCACAAGATAAAGGGAACTACAGTCTAACGAAGAATCCGAATGGCAAAGATTAACTTTAAAGTTGATATTTTTACTGCTAAGCGCATTGAGCGCTGCTTGGCTATCCAGGAGGAAGGTTAGAACTTCGGAAGCGGCTTGAAATTTGCGTGTAAAGTCTATCATTGACTCAAACCAATTGGATCCGCTTCTTGGGATGTTAGTAGGCATGCCGGAAATAATATTGAAATATCGAAATATCGATATTTTTGTCAAAAAAATACGATATATCGTTATCGAATACTTTGCCGAGGCGATATATCGAACATAGAATATTATTTCAATTCGATTTATGGGATATCAAATATTTTTCCGATATTTTTTAGTAATATTTAAAATTTGATCCATATATTGATATGGATGGAGTCGAATATTATACTGGTTCAGAAGTAGTTTAAGCTAAGATCTTGCAACTCGGTGTGCAGGTTGGTTCTAAGAAGCTGGATACTTTCCCGGCTCCAGACCATCCAGCTGAACCAATTCAAAAGTGGAAATAATATTGATATATCGATATATTGATATTTTTGGTTGTCAAAAAATACGATATATCATTATCGAACATTTTGCCAGGGCAATATATCGTATATCGAATATTTATCCGATTCGATATATCGTTATCGAATATTATTTCGATTCGATAAATCGGATATCGAATATTTTTTTAATAACAATTAAAATTTGGTCCATATATTGATAAAATGGAGTTGGATATTTTACATTTTCCCGACTCCTAACCATCTGGCTGAACCTTTCGATTAGAAAATAGGTATTTAGATTAATTATGGGAGAGTTTAATGTAAATTGATATTTTCCCCATTTAAAACTGTTGAAACTTGCTCATAAGAATCATATTCTCATAATGCAAAGATCCCGGGCAATCAGCTCAGCTGGTAAACATATTTGTGGAGTCGGAAATGGTTATTTCTATGAGTTTACAACTCAATAATAGGGTTTAAAATTAATTTTTCTTACGATCAGGGTTGTTTTTTGTATAACAGGTTATCATTTGATCATTTTCATCTACAGAGCTCGCGCGATGAAGCTATAAATTCTTCTGTATATTCTTCAAGTTTCTCAACCCGCTAAGTCTTTGACTTGAGATGGTCTTCGTTATAAATCTTAAAAACTAGATCGATTTTCGTACTTCTAATATCAATGTAAGCCCAATGTAGCTAACTAAAATTGTATTTGCGGATTCGTTAACTTTGGCAAAATATCATCGATTGAGTGCTGCTTGGTTCCTAACTTGACTTCCACATCAAGAAATCAAAGTGACCCAACCAAAGTAACAATATTTTTTCTAGAAATGGAAAAGCTTTTCAAACATTACCGAAAAAGGGTTCCTTCATCTTGTGACAAAAGTTCTAGATCCACAAGTCAAGTGGATTGAGAGAATATATGTATATTCAATTCTGAACTATGCCATCAGAGAGCGTTCCCAGGAAGACGAAATTTTCTTTTGCCTTGGAGCAACCTGCTCTTACCATTGAATTTTGAAACTGAAAAACAAAACAAACAAAAAGATCTCCCCCTCTTTTCTTGTGAAAATCGCACTCGACTAGACGACACACGAATACGCTTATAAGCAGGTGCTGTGGGGGGCTGGGGGGATATTGCTGGAGCAGCAATATGGGATGCGTCTTGGCGGGGCCCGGTGGTCTTACAGAGATGGTAAAAAGTGGAATGAGAGAATTTCTCAGACGACATGCTGCATTACAGTCCTAGGGACTAGGTAAATAATCAAGGTGGAACACTAAAAAACAGAGGAACTGAATCGGAGTATGTGTGTGTGTGTGTGTGTAATGCAATGTGTGTGTATGTGTGTATATAAATTGTTTGATTGGTTTTACAAAAGTAAAGAAGGCTCTAAGATCTATATATATGTTTATAATTCAGACCGAGTTGGGTAGACAGAGAGAGAGACAGAGAGAGAGATGAACAGATAGCGAGAGAGAGGGAGAGAGAGACAGTATGTGGAAGTGATAGAGACAAAGCAAGAGATAGGCAGAAGTAAAACGGCTTTTACTTATAAACTAATAAGTTTATAAAAGAAAACAAAACATCTTGCATTTTGTATTTGTTTTTTTCATAATTAAAATTAATAAACTATTTTTGGTTTTTATCTGTTGTTTTGTTTTTTAACTATTACTTTGAAAATTTTTGGTTTTGTTTTGTTGGTTTTTTGGTTTTTTTTTTTGGTACTTTTACAAAAATTTGTTCAGTTGCTCGACTTACGATAGTCAGCATCATTATTCTCCAAGTAGATTAAAGTTATCTGCTCCATATCGGGTAACTCCACTCTGTAGATAATCTCGCCTGCGCGTATTGCGTTTTCGTATGATCAAAGAATACATAGAGAGATTTGTTGGTAGTAGTTGAGTAGTAGTTGGAGTAGTTGAGTTGTGATGTACGGGGGGATTGATTGGTTGATATAATAGTTGATAGAAGATAGTAGTAGAATTTAGTAGTAGTAGTTGTTGTTGTTGTTGTTGTTGTAGTTGTTGTTGTAGTTGTCGCAGTACGTGAATCGAGCGAGCGCATGGTTGTAACAAATATATATATATGGATATATATATGTTGGGTACATAGAGATGGGATCAATCATTGTTCAACAAAAAGTATATATATATATATATATGTATATATGTGTGTATATATATATATATATAGTATGTATGCATGTATCAATGTAGTAAAAACAATCAGAGAAACATATAAAACAAAGAGTAATAAGTATTTAAACATATTCACAATTTCCCGAGAGTTTTTTTTTTTTTTGGTGTTTTATAACGAAACGATATAGCCACACAGTAGTAGGTAGTATATAGTATTATTATATATAGTAGTAGTAGTATAAATAGTAGGTAGTAGTAGTAGTAGTAGTAGTAAGTAGTAGAATAGTTGCAGTAGTAGGCAGTAGAGTAGATAAAACGGTTCATCAATTTTTCAAGTTGAACCGAAAAAAGTTCCAACACACACACAAGGGTTAAAGAGTCAACAGAAAATCGAATTGGAAACGGAAACACATTTTGTTTGTTTGTTTTTTAAAGGAAAAGAAAGAAAAAGATAAAACGAAATTAATTCATTTTTGTATATATGTATGTAAGGTTATATACATAGATATATATATGCGTATGCAGGTGTGTGGGTAGGTAGGTAGAGAAGAATGTTATGCATTATTTCAACCTGGAAAATTTGAATGACCCATGTATGCACGTGTGTGTGTCGGTGTGTGGGTGTGAGTGAGTCGAAGTGTGAGGAAAGGAGCAGAAAATTTGTACTTGACTTTACTACAGATTGTACTACAAGCAGAGCTCGCAAGTAACTCTCAACACTTTCCTAGTGTCGGCAAAAAACAGTTTGGTTACGGACACAACGAAAAGAGGGAGCGAAAGACACCTGCAGTTCTGTTTTTGCTCAAATCTGTTTTGCTCAGAGCAAAGACACACTTTTTCGTTTCTGTTTCTCTCGCGTCTTTCACTGACCGTTTTGCCGAGAGCAAACTTCCAAAGTGTTTTTTGCGTATGTATGAGTGGTTGTGTGTTGCTCCCGTGTACATACACACACATACATACATACAGCCTACTAAACGCACAAAACAAAAACACTTTTCACAGACACTTACTCTGTTCTGCTCATTTGAAAACAGTTGTTTGATGAGCACTCGCTCAAAAGTGTTTCTGTCACTGGTTGTCGGCAAACCGACTCGTTTGTTTTGCTCAACCGAAAACACGTAACAGAAAACAAGGGAGGCGAGAGAAAAAGTGTTTCGCTCAGTGAGAAACAGTTTGTGCTGCGTTTGTTTCTGTTTTGTTCTGAGGCTAATCGCATTGAAAAATGTGTTAACAGTTATTTGCGAGCTATGACTACAAGTGACTTTTCAATGTTTTTCAAAAATTTCCAAATCAATTTACTACCGGGAATCTGTTCTTGAATCGTAGCTATTTTACACTTCGTTTTATAATCGAATAGATCGATAGATACTTTCAATTCAAAGATCGCACCTCTACTTCTATTTCTAAAACTTTGATTCTTTTTATCAATAACATCTTTGTTTTATTGTTTTTGGGGGAATTCCTATAAGTAATTCATCACAAATTACAATGAAAAATGAATCCCTTCATGGTATAGGGGCTTGAACCCCTTTCCGTTCCTCTAAACCGTCGCGATCCCTTCCGAAAACTTGAGATTTTCTTGCGTTGGCCATATTCTTAACCCTAGTAGGCTAGGGTGGATCTATACTGTTGAAAATCAGTTTGCGGGCATACAAATTGTCATGCCATTTTAATGTAAGTGAAAACCAGTTTGAAAGACCGTCAAGCCCGACTATATTATACTCTGCACCAATGAAAATGTGTGCTTAGTATGACTTTTGATGCTGCAGTAGGTGCTGTATACGTACAGACAGCGCTGCAGCGTTGATTTTGTTATTGTTGTGTGCCACAGACAGCCACAAGCACACACGCACACAACGCACTTGTTCACTTGTGTTTTATAACTTTGGTACAGAGCATGATACAACAAATAAGGCACGGCGCACGCAGTGTGCACCCTCAGCAAAGTACTTAAAACGTTTAGTGTTTCGCGTACTCTTGAAGCTTGAAGCTTCTTGGCGTAAAATCTCAGTAAACACAATACTTTTGTGCGCCATACCTCAGAGTATACAAATGAAGCTTCGAAATTCTTAGACGGCCTTCCATGATTCAATCTGGCAAACTGACATATTGATAACTATCTATTGATAACTGCCTGGTTCAGGATTTTGTTTTCTTTCAGTCCTGGGATTCAATTATATGGAATTCCGATTGCGCTACCATGACTTTGCTTTTTACTTCACTTTTAAACCTAAGCTACTCGTACTAAACGGTGACTCAAATTTGTCTCAATGTCTTCTAAGGGTTTTGTAGTTCAATAATATTTACATAGTCTTAACTGTACAGGGGCCAGCTTTAATAGTTCTAGTTTAAACTAATTTCAGTTTGACCAGGTCAGTTTACAAGTTTTTATTTTGAAAGTTTAACCCTTTGCTGCATCACCTTACTCAGAACATTTTTGCGTAAGTTGCCTCTGTTCTCTGGTTTATATTGTGTTGAAAAGAAACTCTTTTCTATTAACTCGAGAAAATGTTCATTGCGATTTTTAAAGTGGTTTTTTCCAGCTAACTTTGACGTTTAATAATGAAGTTCTCAGCTCAAACATAGTAAAAACAAGAAAGCAAGTCGGTCAAGCCCGACTATAACATACTCTGTACCAAGAAAATTATACTCTCAGCATAAATTTTGATGCTGCAGTAGCAGCGAACAGTCTTTTGATCATAACTCGAAAACCGTTCATTCGATCTTCTCCATTCCTTTGGCGGATCGATAAGTTATCCTGCTAACTAAATCCCCATCTATCTTCAAAACTGTGGGAGATATAACGTTTTTTCTAAATTGCGGGGACGGGAGGGGGCGTGGCCAAAATTGAAAATAAACTTGATCTGCCTGCAGACATAAGAAGCATATGTCCCATACATGTCGAACCTCTATCTCTTACCATCTCTGAGATCTGTGCGTTCATACGGACAGACAGACGGACGGACGGACGGACGGACAGACGGACATGACGGACATGACTCGGCTGTTGATGCTGATCAAGAATATATATACTTTATAGGGTCGGAGTTGTTACATACTTTTGCACAAACTTATAATACTCTGTGTACCTACGGTACAGAGTATAAAAACGAAGGCGTAAGTGAAGGTCGACCTCGATATACCCGTTACTCAGGGGAATCGGTGTTTGATAATCTCTTCCTATTTGAATATTTCAGCATAATGTAAGCAAACAGCGCTTGCAACTCAGATAAGTATGCAACGTTTTTTATAACCTTTATAACTCTGTCATTTATTATGCGATCTTTATGAGATTTTCTCTCTTTATTTCAGAGATTGTATATACAGGGTGCGCCATATAAAGTGTCGGTATGGCAACACTGAATAACTTTGACATTTACCAACCGATTGCTTTTGTTAGACATGTTTTGGAAACATCAATCTAGTACAACGCTTCACACCAAAACAACGTGCCGAAATAGTGACGCTGTTCATCGAAAATAATCGTTCAATTGTGCTAACAATTGGAAACAAATTTTGATGGCCGATGAGGCCCATTTCACGCTTTCTGGTGGTGTTAATAAGCAAAATTGTCGCATATGGGGCACGGAAAATCCACACCGCATCCATGAAATACCTTTACACGACCAAAAAGTGACCTGGACGCCTGGTATCAAAAAGAGGCGATATTGACTGGCCACCCAGATCTCCAGATTTGACCGCCCCAGACTTCTTTTTGTGGGGCTATTTAAAAAGCAAGGTTTACGCCAGCGATCCACAGACCATTGAAGAGCTTAAGGCCGAAATCGCCACTTTATCGACTGAGACGCTCGAAAAAGTGATGGAAAATGCCGCAAAAAGGGCACATTTTGTTGTGGCCAATAAAGGCGGCCACTTGATTGATGTTGTGTTCAAAACGTAGTCGAAATAAATTGTACTGGACCAAATTAAAGGAACAAGATCAACATATGGCAATCGGTTCTTTGTTTTTATATTTATTCAGAGTTGCCATACCGACACTATTCATGGCATCACATACACTAGACTGCAGAAAAATGAGCTATGGCAGTTCAATTTCCAAAGTGTGCCAAAAGTCATATAATAATATTTTATAATGTGCCTTGATAAACCAATGATACGAACCGGAACCGCGCTACGGCTCACTTAAGTGAGTTTATGTGTTGTTCCTCTCAGTTGGAACCCCACACAATAATGAGACATTAGCGAGGTCTTACAGAAACACAAGTAGTCTGAGTAAGGGTGAGCCAAAAAGTGTATAACTTTTCAATATAACCTGACCAATTGGACCTGTGGCATGTATAAAGGTTGGTCCCTGAATGTAAGTAGTGTGCTAGTGGTGGTACATTGTGTGGATACGAGTAGGTTTTTTTTTTAGCTAAGTAGATAGTTATGCATTTATGTATAGTATATACACAGTTATGGGTTATGGGTTAGACCACCGCATATATAGTATTATTTATATTTTTTTTCAAACATAGAAGAATTACGACGGAAATATAATAAACAACGTGTAATATTTAGAGGAAAAAAAAATCCAATGGTATTGTTGATTTTTTTTTGTTTTTTTTTTTTGGTATTGCATGATTATCTCGAAAGGCACTGCTTGGACATATTTAAGTTGATTTTATTATGTGGCATGTATCGGATGTAAGTATGTGTTTATCCATGTATGTACGTATATATAGTTTGTATGTATGTATGGCTGCCTTTGGCATAATTGAAATTTTGAATGGCAAAAATGTGAATGAGATGAGGAGGAGGATCATATAATTATTTAGCATTAAACGAGGATACATTAGAATATAATATCACAAATAGATAACCAAAAACTTATAATCAAAATATATATATGTGTGTGTGTGTGTGGGTGTGTATGTAGGTGTGTGGTTATGTATGTTATTTACGTTACGTTTATCTCTAGGGGTTATTTGATGTTTTTTTTTAAGGTTTTCTAATCAAAAGTACATACCTCCTTCAGCATTGGCATCGTCTTGTGTGTAGCAAAGCATAAAAGCTAGAAAAATGAAGAGAAAAACAAACGGAAAAAAGAGAATCGAAAAAGATATTTGATTTTTGATCAGTTCAACAACAGAATTTAGCAGTGAAGTTCAGAGTGAGAAAGAGAGGGGGAGAGAGAGAGAAAAGATTAGGTAATCACACACATATATAAACTATATGTTTGGGTGAGGAGGAGTAAGTAGTAGTAGTAGTAGTAGTAGTGGTAGTAGTAGTAGTTGGGAGTCTTGACGAGGAGATGAGAGACAGAGATACAGTAGTAGTAGTAGTAGTAGTGAAGAGCAGCAGGACACTAGAAAAGCAGCTTCAACAGTTTCATCTTGCTGGTAAGTGTGTATGTTTGTATGTATGTGGATTTGCCGCAAGACGCTGAGGTACATACATTTGTAGCTTAACTAATATGTAAGTAGTATGTATGTATGTTGAAATGCATTGGTATATGTGTGTATATATATGTATGTCCGCCCCTAGACTAAACGATTGTTAGTAAGTGCAGTGATTTTGAATGAATGGTGTGATCCGACCAGAAACCAGACGACAAAACAAACACACATATTACACATAAATCGCTATCTATACAAACAATTATCAACATGTACAATTCCATCTTTCGACCCATTAAAGCTTGCAGTATTCTCCAAACACTTACGTTGCGGTTCATTCGCCTGATTGTTGTTCACATTATTGATGTCAATTTCGCTGGTGCTGCCAACAACTCCATTGGCTAATCACATTCAAGAACATCACACCATAAGGAGAAACCAAACAAAAGAGGCGCACAACGTACATCATCGCACATCAAATGGTACAGGGTACAGGAACAGGAACAAAATATTGTGTGGGTGTGTGTTGGGTGTGTGTGTGTGTGTGCGTGAGTTGGTGTAGGTAGGTATGTATATATATGTGGGCAAACATCACACAGATTTCAATTGATATATATGAAAGTATATAAAACAAATAAGAAATGTAAGTGGCAATAACATAAAATGTACATTAAAATCAAATGAAACACAAGTCGGAAGAACCACATTCAAACAATAGCAAACATCGCCTACTCCCTCCTCCTGCAGATTGTTGACAGTTTCCAAATCGCAAAAGGGGCATTTTTTGGTTTCAGTTCGTGTCGTTAATAGGTTTCTGTGTGCTCCGAGAATAGATCAACTTCTCTGCCGAACTCATATGAAGCGTTTGGACCGAGCAAAGGCACTGCAAGGTAGTTTTTCAACTTGACGCGGCCGATCGAAACATATCTAGGAACGCTGAAATGGCAGCAGGTTCACTCTTTTTGGAAGTACTACAAAATTGTATAGATTTGTGAACTGCATCAAAAGATGCTACTTTTTTCAAGATGGCATCCAAAAAATGGGAGAAAGAAGACAAAAAGTAGAGTCAAGTTTTTTCACAAAAAATCTTCTAACTTGGTAAAAATCCTTTAAAACTTAATTGCACAATTAGTACTCAAGTCAAAACATTCTTTTGTATCTAATTAACGACTATCAAGTTTTAATTTTCTTAAATAGTTGAAAAACTCACTCTTAGTCCAAAGATATTTGCACTCAAGGTGGAATGTCAAACAGAAACAAGTTGTTTATAAACGTGTTAAGTAAGTTAACAATTTGGAAAATTAATTGAAGTCTCTTCTAGACGATTTGATAGCCATTTGAGAGTATTAAAGTCACCTTTTCGAGCGATTTGAGAATGAAAAGTATTTCAATGTGTTCAGCGGTTAAGTCAGTTGGTTTTCTCAACAATAGTAAGCACATTTGAATGCTTTTACACATTTCTTTTAGGTAAGAGAAAGTGATTTTTCAATTGTATGAAGATATATGGTGGCCGGGTGTGGTGCAGCGGGTGGTGTGTGTCACCTTCACAAGCTAAGAACCTAGCAGCGATGGTTTAAAATGCCTTTGAGCCGTACCAATTCTATTCCTAAATGCTTTGTAACCCGTTTGTACCACAAAATTTCCTTATATCCCTCTGCAAAATACTTCTTATGACTTGAAATGCGGTGGAATCCATTGAGCTTTGCTGGAAACCTAATGTCCAACTTGCTCCGTAAGCTAATTTCCGCTTCGATTCTTTTCGAACAACGCTTAATCTTCGTTCGAGTTCGATAGTTTCTAGCCTGATCTTGAAGTATCTCTCTCTTGCTGCTACTACCAGGCCTTGCAGTATCTGTTATGGTGCAACTGCAATCATTTTTATCACAATTTTTCCTTCGAATTACCCTTTTATGTTATGGAGTCACGAATGCTTCGAGTGGCTATCTGTTTGTGTGACTAAATCACTGTCACTTCACTATCTCTGTGCATGAGTCTCGAATGATTGAATGAATCACTTTGGAGACAGTACCTCTCATTGGATACTTTCATGAGGTTAAGGAGAAAGGAATGCTCAACGTTTCGAGAGCTACATATTGCCATAGAAGGTGTGGTACAGCTTTAAAATACTCATCTCTACTCTACCCTACTCATGAGACCGTTTACGTCCAGGACAGCAGCGAAATTCACTCTCTAAGTTAACTTGAGGGGAAACATCAACAATCCTTCTTAGAAAACAAATCACACTCTCACGACGCACACAGCCAAAAAAAACGTTTAGAATTTGTAAACAGATAGAGAGAGTTTCATCACCCACAGGCAGGGGACAGAGTGTATAGAGTTTTGTGGAAGGATCCACTGCCAACTGCTGTCCTACATAAATCACGTTGGCCAAAGTGTTGTTGTCGTGGAGCTCGTTCCTGTTTTCTTTTGCCTGGTTGGTTTTCTATGCTACTTACGCTCTTGATCGCTGCCATCTTCATTCTTCTCGTCGCGACTCTTCATAAACGGAAATTTGCGCGAAAATGTGAAATTCTTTTTCTTGCGATCCAATGTAGATTGCTGCAATTGAGTTAGAGTTTGTTTTAATTCTCATTCACAGGTCGGTGCTTGGACTACTTACCTTATCCAGATTATTATTGGCTGCCGCATGTCCTTGGAACTTTACACTGCGATCACGTGCACGCATTTTACGCTCCCAACGCCGCTTGGACGGCACAATACCAATCTGTTCATCCTCATTATCGCCCAGCACACGTCGCGCCTGCCACCATTCGTCATCGGAGGCGTTGGTCACATGTAAAATGTCACCATGCTTAAAGGGCAGACCACGCGAGGGCAAACCATCATCACGATTCGGATCGTAGTCGAACAGTGCGCGCACATATAGCGAACGTTTCTGTGTGGTGCGTAACAGTGTGCCTGAACCACCGCCAGCGCCCAGGGCGGCCTGTTGCTTCAGCTCCTGTATGCGTGCCTCAAAGCGATTATAGTCCTCGGGTCGGTATTGTGCCACTAAGGTGACAACGCCGCCAGAAGTCTGTGCAACAAGTGAATTGAAACATTAGTCCGCCCGCAGTGGTGGTGTTGATCACCACTTACCTTTAAAGCCTGGGCTGCCTCCTCGTGCGTGGCATGCGTTAGATTAACATTATTCACACTAAGCAGCTGATCGCCACGCTTTAGCTCCGAGCCCAAGTCGGCGGGCCCCCCGGCCAAAATGAAGGACACATAAATGCCCTGTCCATCCTCGCCGCCCACAATATTAAAGCCCAGACCTTGGGGTCCTTTCTGTATGGTGATGGTGCGTGGTTCTCTGTGGGAAGAGGGAAGATCATTTGTAGTTTCCTTACGCTTTTTGAACATTCGAGCCGGCTGCTGCTTACCTGGTAATATCCTCTGTGCTGACAGCACGCGGTGTACCTGGCGGCACGGCGGCTAATACGTTCGTTGAAGCATATCTCGAGCCGGGCTCTAATTTGTGGTTCGTACAAATTTGTATATATAAGTTTTAGATATTCAGTTCAAAAAACACCCACAGAGAGAGAATACAAAGTAAGAGAGAGCGAGAATTTAGACATGAGAACACAAAATCAAAAGACAGAGAAAGATAGACGACAGACAACCGCAGAGAACACTTAAAAAACACAAAAGTACATGTATTGTATCATCCGTATCACACCCACACACACATCACACGCACACACACACACACACACACATTTATAGAGAAATTGAGAAAATATATATTCCATTATTTCAGGGCATGCACAATAATATTTGGTGAATTGAACACGA
The DNA here is from genome assembly GCA_035044985.1 of Lordiphosa fenestrarum. NCBI lineage: Eukaryota > Metazoa > Arthropoda > Insecta > Diptera > Drosophilidae > Lordiphosa > Lordiphosa fenestrarum. Next base: position 226,080 of record JAWNNO010005112.1, on the reverse strand, counting down.
ATTGAGCGCAGTTTTCTGATTTGAGTTGATGAGCCGTGCAAGCTTTCTTCTTGTATGTTTTGTTCTACCCAGCGAGCAAAGTCGAGGAGCATGAGCAAGCGAAAAGGGGGACTGAGGCGGTATTCAGACGGGGGAGGTGGCTTGATTGTATGCTGTGTGTGGTGTGTGGTGTGTGTGTGATGTGGTACTACAACGTTGTTTAAGCAGCAATAGCAGTAGTTGGGGCAATAGACAGCTGGCAGCTGGTAAAAGGAGTAGGGAATTAGGTGACTGACTCTCGGAAGTATTAGTTGGTACAAGAAGAAAGGACAGGTGGTGAAAGGCACAATTGATAGATAAAGGCGAGAAGAAAGTTAGTGAGAGAGAGAGATGCTGCATTTGGGTTTGTTGATATTTAATAAACGAAATTAAGTTAAGTTTGATTTCTAGATTCGACCTTAGATCCTACCATGATAAACTTAATGTAAACTGAAAATTAGGGTCCGTAGTATCTATACTCATAGATATATGCCTAAAAGTGAATGTATGTTTGTATGTTTGAAGGTACGATTGTTCTTTTTAAGCGTCTAACCTGTGCTCCGACTAACAAATACCCAGTTTAAATTGTTTTCATTTATTTGTTTTTGAATTAGAATGTAACCGGCTTTTGTAACAGCTATTAAAGGGCCATCCTGAAAGTAGGCAACATTATTTTGTTCTTTTAAGCGGTTCTAGCTCTAACTGACGATGCCGTACCCTCCGCTTCTACAAGCTTCATTGTTTCGCTTATAACTCCGGTTTTTTTTATCCTATCTGAGTGTACTTTTTACAATAGATAGATATTGGGCCTTGCTTGATGCATAATAAACCACAGGGCTTGAAAATTGTGGATTTGACGGATTTTTTTTTGCTGATAAAGGGGGGAAATTTCCCAAATTTGATACAAAAATTTGTGGCTCTATCTCTTATAGTCTCTGAGATCGACGCGTGTATACAGAATTATGGCTATATCAAATCGGCTGTTCATGCTGATCAAGAATATATATACTTTATGGGTTCGGAAGTGTTTCCTTCTCCCTGTTAAAACTTTATAATACCCCTTTTCCGCATTTTTAAAGGGAACATGGTATAAAAAGGATATTTGTCGGAACCGGCCGGATCGGATGACTAGTTTTAGTAAAAATGCTAAATGTGTCGCTCGAAGTATGCCGCCTAACAACCTTAACCGATTCAGTGGTTTCTATCTACTAATTTCTTTTCACTTGTTCCCACATTTCTCTCAAAATATGAACAATCCTGAGGCAAAGATTTGCCCACTAATGCAGCATCTTATGATTTAGGTTCTGGTTAGAAGAAGGAACAACAACAAAAAACACATAAACTTTCGCTTACGGCGCGGCAAGGGTGAGTGGGATCGATTGGATTCAGCGTTATTACCAAGCATGGGCTGCATTATAGCGGTATAGGAGGAGGCGGGTGGTTGTGTTGTTGTTGCAGTTGCGTGGCTGCTGTTGTTGTTACTGCTGCTGATGCTCGGCTGGCTGTTGCTGCTGTTAGCGTTAAGCGGCAACTTGCTGCTGTTGCTGCTGTTGTTTGTGGTTAAATTGGTGGTGGTGGTGGTGGTGTTGGTGGTAATGACTGGTGGTGGTGAATCAACAACTGTTTGTCCCACATTGTTAAGCGCACCTGTGGACTGGGAGTTCACTTGCTGCGCCTGCTGCTGCTGTGGCTGCACTTGACTTTGGCTTTGACTTGGCGCCAGCTGAGACTGCGATTGGGAAAGCTGCTGTTGTGACTGTCCACCTGGGGTGACGGGCGCCACTGAATGCTGCGTTTTGCCCACTATTAGAGTGGCCTTATCCGTAATGGACTTAAGAGTGGCCACCGCCAGTTCGTGTGTAACATTCTCCAGATTCTTTTCGCTCTGCAAAATTCAAAGAACGTGAGGTAAATGTAATCTGGAGATTTGTGTGGCCGCTTACCCCATTGGTGCGCACTGCTATCAGCTTGTCGCCAATCGACAAACGACCGTCCACTTGAGCCGCTCCGCCATCCATTAGCTTGGTCACATAGATGCCATTGTCGCCGGGTATATGCTGATTACCAATGCCGCCGGCTATGGAGAAGCCCAGACCCTTGCCACCCTTGACCAAATCAATTTCCAAAACCTTTGGCCCAGCTGCCGCAGCAGCCGCACTGTCCCTGGCATCAGCCGCTGCATTGCCCGTGCCACGTTTTCGTTTCACATGCAATTTGACCGCATTGCCAGCTTTCTTCAAAGCATCCACAGCCGAGGCATGAGGCACATCCACCACAGAGACATCGTTCACCGAGACAATGATGTCATTGATGCTCAGGCGGCCATCGGCTGCAGCAGCACCGCCCGGTATCAGTTTTGTGATATATATGGAGGTGTCCGTGCCAATGTGAGGATTGTCGGTGCCACCCGCAATGGAGAAGCCCAGGCCAGAGTTGCCGCGTTCCAATTGAATGTCCTCATAGTACCAACTGTCATCGCCATTCACCTGTAGGAGACAAGAGGACACAGCGTTTAATGGAGCATCGTAGCACGGAGGCATGGAGAAAATGAATTAGTGTATATAGATGTGGTGAAGGACAAGGACAAATGGGAGCAAAAGGCCCAACGATGAGTTTAGAGTTCCAGTTTTTAGTATGAAATGTGCATTAGATATGCAAGGACAACACACACACACACACATGGACAAACACAACAACAAAACACAAGCGAGGGCTGTTCGAAAAGTAGGCGGAAGGTACATGATAACAAAAGTTCCTTTCATTTTTCACTAATTTTGCAGCTTTTTTGCTGGTAATTCTAACTTTTGTTTTCTTTGTTAGTTTTCCATTTATTTCCTCACTTTATTCGTGTTTTTTTTCTAGACTTTATCTCTTAATTTTTTATCCAATTCTTTTTATTTGTACTCTTTTTTGACTTTACTTCTATCTTTTTTCACTAATTTATCGCTCTACCTTATCTGATCTCTTTGCCTTTTCTCTATTCTTCTGCCTTCTTTTCGTTTTTTCTGTTTTCTTTCTATTAATTAGCTTTAACTTTTTTCTGATTTCTTTCCTTTGACCTTATTTGTTTTCTTCTCTTTTCTTTACGTTTTCTTTTTTGAATTATTTTGTTTGTTTTTCTTATCTTTGTCTGATTCCTTTCTTTTTTCCAAGTTTTGTTTTATTTCAGTCAGTTTGTATCCTTTTTTCTTTTCTATTTCACCTTGATTTTCCTTTCTCTATAGATTCTGTTCTGTTTTATGCGATTTCATATTATTTTATATTTATTTTTTCAGACTCATTTGTATGTGTCCTTTCATAGACTTTTATAATCCTTGTACAGTTTATTCTTTTTCTCCTTTTTTTTACTTTTCCTTTCTCCTTCTTCTATATATTCTCCCATTTTCGCATTCGCAAATGTTTTGCGATTTGGAGAGCCAATGTGGTCGAAAACCTGGTTTCAAATCGCAAAACTTTTACGAATACGAAAACGGAAGCAATTCTGTTAATCTTGCTGTTTACATACGTTTATATTTTCCTTATAATATCATTCGGCTATAATTTCTTTAATTTAAGTTTCGTTTCATTCCTTTCAATTTCCCTTCGGACCACTTTCCTTTTCATTTTCCTTTCTATTTCTTTTAGTTTTCCTTTTGATTTCTGTGACTTAAAATACACTATCATTTCTCTCTCCTATTATTCCTTCTTGTATTCCTTTTGGTCCCCCACATCTCTTTCACTTTCTTCCTTCTTTTTTAAAAATGTGCCAAATCACATTAAGATTAATCCATCCGTTTGATTTCCCTTCATTTATATAGATTTTCGCGTTTATTTAAGCCAAAAAAAATAAATCATGTTTCTCTTTGTTTTCATCTCATTTCCGCATCTAATTTCCGGGCAGCTCTCTCGCAGGTGCTACTTAAGGCCTCTGCTTGCTGTTGCTTACCTTCGCGGATGACGCCTTGTGTAGCTGAAATAAATAATTTGGATGATGTTCCAAAGAAAATTGTGAATTGTAGTTTCATGCTTTTTGCTGGCTCTTATTTTTCTATATTTTTTTCATTTGTTGTTGTTGTATAAAAATAAACACCAACCCCGCAGCAGACGAGGTGTGAAAAGTAAAACCATGTCAATGGCATCCAAAAAATAAACAACTAAATTACTTATGTAACTCCTCTCTCGGCCAGGGGTTACCAATTAGATATTTGGACAGACGACAACCAAGCCCCAATGCATCGTTGTTAAACGAGTTCAATTGATTAGCAGCCAAGTGTAAATGAGCACAAATTGCACTCTCCTCACCCTGCCTCCCCGACCCGCCCACTAATGCAAAGTGGGCGTTGCTTGGTGCTCTTCAAGCTAAAATTGCCAATTAACCCAAAGACTAGGAGGTGAACACAAGTGTTCTTCTTCGACGTCTTGCGCCCGTGTACTTGAGCTTAAGCTAACTGAAATGTTGAGAGCAAGCCGCCAGTTGATGACTTTCAATGCGAAGTTGCCCAATTGGATTTACGAGTACTTTTCGTTAGAAATAACTACAATGGATACCAATTATTTGAATTAACCTGGCCCAACGATAGTCGATCTATATTGAAAATTGAGACGAGATTTCCAAGAAACGATTAGAGCTGAATCAGAAGCGAACTTTATACGAATTCTAGAAAGAAAATTGAGAAAACATCTAGTTATAACATTTCAATATTATTATCGCATTTTAAGGTTTCACGGTCGGTTCATTTGACCTCAACAAAATGATATCCTATTACTGACTTTAAAGATTCATTTAAATTTTGAAAAAAAAAAAAACAGTTGAAAAATTCTAAGAATAAAGATAGAATGGTTCCAAACTCCCAGATCAAACCTCCTACCGCCTTTATTTAAAGACAAAATCAAGTTAGAAAGTCCTGTAGTGATTGCCCAGTAGCAGCAAAAAGCAGCGCTGTTGCTGCGAACTTTCTTTTGCTCATAACTTTACTATCGTTCATCCGAACTTTGCCAATAATTTGGTAAGTCGAAAAATAATGGTGACTAGTCAATACAAAACTGTGAGAGAAATGAGGTGTTTTTACAAATTGCGACAAAGGCAATAAACCTGACGAATCTCTAGATTTTCCAAGTCTAAGACCTGCGAGACCAGTTGGACTTGGCTATATACTTTATATAGGCTCGGAGATGTTGTAAGCATCTCTAAGATCTGTGTGGTTATGTGGACATGTTTATATATACTTTATAGGGTTGGAGATGCACAAAACTCATAAACCACTTGTTCAGCTTTTCTGTATTTGTACAGTTGGCAGCATTTATTAATCGATCTACCAAGTTTGGTAACAATCAGATAAAAGATAATAGACATACCAGCAATCGAAGATGCGCCATAGCAACAGGACACTTGGCAGGGCATGGCAAGGTTGTCAAAACTTTGGCAGATGCATTACAGCCGGACTTGACTTTATTACTGATTTTTTTTTTGGTTGTGGTATAAGATATCCTATGTGTGCTCAAATTTATTGGCAAAGATTCAAATTTTTCATTTGCGAGTCAAGCCAAGTTTATTTACTGCAACCTTTGATGCTTAAACATTTGTTGTGATATTTGTTTGCCACAAAAAAGCATAAAAATAAGGAAAATAAACTTAAAGTTGTGTCGAATATTTTCGTTGTCCAGCTTGGTGTTTATCTGATTAATCTGAGTAAAGTGAATCCTTTAAGTAGTTTTATTTCAGGGACCCTTAGAAATCAGACCTGCGCTTACATCAATTTTGTATCCGTAAATTAGTTAGAATTATTTGGAATGGCTGTGGGGAGAGATAATTGATTTGGCTGGCTGGCTATCGAGACAGTCTATATATCTCACATTAATTGCTTAATAGAATTGACGAGTAGACTTGCTTATACACTCATGCACTTCTACAGCTGTTACATTTCCACCTGCACCCTACTATTACAAACACCAAATGCCTTTTCGAGGTAATGATAAACCAAGCACGTCGTACATTTCATTGACTCACTTGGAGGTGACTACATTGTCTACCCAATTTAGGTGGTGCATTATGTCTTAGAAAACTAAGATTCTTGGCTCCATGTTTGGCAATGCTACGAGTATTACGTATGCGGAATGTTTGTTTATCACCGATAAGATATGAAAACTCACAATATGCTCCCTACCTCTCTCCCTCACGGGCTAGCTAGCTGATATGATTCAGCAACTAACCCTGCAACCTGTGCGGTTGTTTACCCAATGGCATGTGCCACCACCTTAAAAAATAAGTAATACGAATTGTGGCCTCGTTATCGTCGCCGTTGCGTGTTTTAGTTAGTTTGCCTTGGTGTTGTTGTTGTTTTGGTGGTGGTGGTGGTGGTGTGGGGTCTTATTAAGTTCCAATTGTTAACTTTTTATGATGTAATATTGTATGCTCATAGTTCTCAATTTGATATTTGATTAGCATAAGAAGCTTCGTTTGAGAAGTTACAGCTTAGTTTAAGAGACCGTTCTCGGTTTCTATCGACTTATATCGGACTTCTGCTATAACATTTATATGAAAGAGTTTGACAGTTGTAAAATTGAGAGACACTGTTAGGAAGTAACAGACGGACGGATAAACTTGTCGTATTGTTCTGATCAGAGGAATATATAGAACTAGAGGATAGGCTCAGAATTAACCCTACTCTACTCTACTCTATCTAGTATAATAAGTGGTTTCAATTCTATCATGGTATCAGTAGTACTTTCCATTTCTAATAGAAGAAAACGGCCTGAAGTAGGCCTTTTCCCTGCCTGTGTTAAGTTTATGACCGAAAACTTTGCCACAGCGCTTTCCAATCAGAATGAGTACTGAGCTGAACTGAAAAGTATATATATCTACCAATATTGGTCCCATATGGGAACGAAGCATATAAGCCAAGTTTTATGCAGATAGCTTTAAGATTAAATAACTAATATAAACTACGAAAACTATTTCCAATTTATCAATAAATACACACCACTGTACTGATTATCTATACAACAAGTGAGCGCGCTCTCTTTATGGGCAACCGCATATACGGTAAAACTTGCTCCCGAAAAGCACGCAGTAATATGTTCAAGATCTATTGAAATGGTTAATTAATTAAGTAAATCAGAATTAAAGGGCAAACTGGGCTATTCCAGTTGGTTTTCGCTGGCAAGCTCTTCCAGTTTGTGGGGCAAATTAAACGATCGAGCCGCAAGCGGCTAACAATAACCAATTGGGGGCAACAAGTTGGTTGCGCCTGCGCTTTGTTAAGCAAGCAGACTGCTGAAAAAGAGATTAAGGGCACCACACAGAGAACCGTTTGTTGTCTCATAGATAAAGAGGAGCGAGCGTGAGGGAGCGAGAGCAAACGAACGTCTCGCACTTGCAGGCATGCGTTACCCGTGAACTTTTCATTCATTTTTCACCACAGATAAAACTATTTCCATTCAAAAAATATTTTTATTGTTTCTCACTATATTCAGCATCTACCTTTTAAAAGTGAATGCATGTATGTTTCTATATTTTATTCGTTGGTAAAGGTCGTCTAAGCCAGGAACCGTAAATAAAAAATTGTTTGTCGATCGACCTTTGGGTCTGATTTTACATCTTCTACCTACAGTTATTTGTAAAATGATTTATATGAACCCAGCGACGCCGGATCTTAAGACATTTATGATGATTCCGCTTCTTTCAATTTTTTGGCATCTGAATTGGCTTTGAACACTCGGTTTTTTGCCTTCACAAATCCAGTGCATACGTCCTTCACATGCTGCTCGAATGTGTATCCATCGACACGTTGGGATTCTGCAAAAATAAAGAGTTTTAGTAAATGATTTATAGTTTAAGTAATAATTTTTAAGTTTGTTTCTACAGCCAAAATTAATTTCAATAATTTGTTTCTACAAAATGAAGCATTTCGTTTCTTAATTTGGCATATTCACATCACGAATTTTCACTTATGCTTAGCGTGCATCATACATACATCTGCTTAAAAAACGAAATAAAACAAATGCAAATATAAATCTAAGTAATTAAACACTCACCAATTTGATTATGTATGTTGAAATATACTCCTTCTCTGGTTATTTTAAGTTTGTAATTGTTGATTTCGTTGTTGTTGTTGTTAATATTATTGATGTGGTTGTTTTTGTTGTCGTTATTGCGTACCGAGAATATAAAACGAATTAATAAAGTATGTTACAATAGCACGGTTAGTTTACTTACCTAAATTAACAATTTCGCACGAATTTAAATAATTTAATTTGTTTAATTTTCTAAACACACACACGCAACGATCGACCGACGCCAACGAATTGCAATGACCAAATGCCATTCCTTTTCTTCATGGAGTACCCTCCGTTAACTTACAAACTAAGCACTCCAGAGGCACAGAAATAAGAGGGGGTCAGTAAGGAAATATAAAAACAAAACATTTTCTCAAAAACGATCGTTCGGCAATCGTCGGGCTCTGACTTCGTGCCTCTTTCTGATTTCTGTTTACATGCCCAACGACGGAAAAAGTAAGAACCGATTCATGATGTGCAGACTTTTAGCCTTACAAATACCTGAGAAAATAACGTGTGAGTTTTTCATGATATATTCAGGACTGATTATTCTCAACACATGACGCAAAGTCCGGCTGGGTATGCCATGATGACGACGCACACCCGTATATGCGTACAAACATATGTATGTACGTAAGAAAGGAAAATTTGCTTCGGCAAAAATTTATAAATAACCCATGGAATCATCGAGTGTATAGGAGATAGATCTGTTGCATAAAAATGTATGTATGTTTACCGAGTCCAAATTGAAGAGTGAGGAGACTTTCTTAATGAAACCGCTGCCGCCACCGCCTCCGCCGTCCTGACGCTTCTTTTTGCGTGTGGTCATATTGTTGCTGCTGCTATCGTTATTGTTATTGGTGTTGTTTTTGTTGTCAAAGTGTCAGGTCAGGTCAGTGCACAGACACATACACACACACACACACAGAGCACACGCACACAGTCTTAAAAGCCGGGCGTGTGCAGTTTTCTTTTAAACGTTTCACGCTCTCTTTTGCAATCTGCACGTTTTAACCGATCTTGCCTTAAATATATATATTTATACATACATAGATATGTATGCATACGTATGTAAGTATGTAGTTAAGAAAAAAATAAACACAAAACACAATTTAGCGGCGGCCCAAACCCGACGTGAGCGAATGTCAAATACAACTGTAAAGTTTGCCTATAGGCAGCTATAGCTGCTTGGCCGAGCTATTGCTGCTGCTTCTTCTTTCTCCGCGAGAGAGCAATTCGAGACAGCGAGAAAGAGAACACCTTCTAATCAAACTCAGAAACACACACACACACACACACAGACGAGCACGTACACTGCTTTTTAAATGATTTATTTATTGTGGCATTTTTTTTCTTTTTTTTTAGCGCTGGGCCAGGCGATCGATTCCCGCCTGGCTTGAGGTGAGTCAACAAACGGCCATCACTAGCATACATACAGAGACAGAGTGGTGTGCGTGCGTGTGTGTGTTTGTGTCGACGTCACTTTTGGAGTTTCGCTCTCCGTGGCCCTCTTTAATTGTATTATGTTTTTCCAAAATTAACATACTTTAACCACAACCACCAAATTACTGGCAGATTTTCACATTTTCACACATATTTTCGGGCCAAACAACCGACGGCGAACAGAAAAAAAATAAACAACACACACCCAGTTCAGAGCAAGACGGACACGAAACTGAAAATGGATCGTGGAAGTATCGATAAGCACAAACTATCGATATCGAACTATCGCGTTGTAAGCCGCGATAGTGGAGAGTAGCTGGTTGCGAGCAAGCGAAGAGTTTTTTCAATCACGGAAATTTTAGAGGTTTTTTTAAATATTATATTTGATACTTTAGGGTCCTGTACTAGCTGCAGTCCAGCTTGGACTTAGCTTGTAAGTGATTGAGAGTGAAGTATTTGTTATCTTTTCTGCAGTTTTTAATGTGACTGAGACACACAACAATTAAGTTATATGTTTAGTTTGTGGCTTAATATGTGGAAAAGCTCAAATAATGTTGTTAAAAGACTTCAGGGTTGGGCTGCTGCGAAACGGTTAGCATACGATGTATCGATAGCCGTACTCGATTTTTAACGACAGATTAAGTGTTGCAAAAGAAAAACTTTGGCCATCTTTATTAGAGATGGACTCGTGCCATACTACTTTTAAAAGTTTGAATAAAGTAACGGATGTAACGCAAACGTCAAATGCACATTCATTAATTTTATTTGATTAATACAAACTCAGCCAGGAAAATAGATTTTCTTTACATTTTAGGGGAACGCACTTTATGACCTAAACTGCAATTTTCTGGCTGGTAAATATCATAACTCGTTAACAGATCATCCGAAACAAAAAAGCAACATTTTGTTTGAAAGGTAGTATGTTCTCCGAGGTAATCACGAAGAGTTTGTATTTCTTTGATATTTTTTTTTTAATTTTTGACAGCATTTTGAAGTTGTATGTACATGGTAAAAGATGCAAGTAGATTTCGTGATTACCTGTTGATTTGTTTGTAGAGAGTGTGTAAAAATTTTTGTAAAGATGGATTCGAAAGGAGATTTTGAGCTTTGGACGTTCTCTGACTTTGCTAATGTTGAATTTAAGTTTAAGTTCGCTACGAGTGAATGTTCTTCAAGAATTGTATTGCTACTTCTGGATTCTTGAATTATTTTTCCCCAGAGTTCTTGCTGCATCTTTCAAAATAACAGATCTTCACTTGAAATTTCAGTATAAAAATCTAAAATTATAATACAAATTGCAATTAAGAAAGTGGCTCAAGTCCGACTTTAAAATAACTCTACTTTGGCACAAACTAAATATACTCTGTGTACTTTTGGTGAATCGAAAGGTCCATATTCCGGTTTGATAAGTTGTGCCCAACAATTCCGAACTGAACCGGGTTGGAAGCTCTACACAGCTGAGCAAATGTGGTAGGATCGCTGCAATGGTGATCTGATCATCTAGGATCAGATGCCAAATTCTAGACGGTACGACTCACACATTAAGGGTTAATTACAGGTAAGGTGTAAACAAAATTAAACATAATTTATACAAACCATACAACGAAAAAGAAACACATAAATTCATTTGTCAACATACATTTTTTGGTCAAACATTTTATAAACATATTTCTTAAGTTTATTAATCAAAAAACAGAAATCATGCAAATTTCCATTCAAAATGTAAATCAAAATTAAAGTAAACATACAACCGCAGTTACATACAAACATAAAACGATAAATTATACGAGTCTACGACACATTATTTAGTTTTGCTTTAATATAAAGTAGAATGTGATTAAGTTTAATGGAAAACTGGGAAAACTGGTTCTCTGGCTTTTAGTTTCTTGTTCAGGTTGTTGGGGGCAGCAGCGGCAGGAAACGGAAATGGGCTGAGGCGTTAGGTAAAGTAAGTGCCGAATTAAGGGATCGGGATGGGGGAGCGGGAGCGGGAGCGGGAACGGGCACGGGCACGGGGGCGGGGCGCGAGTCATTACGTTGACTCAAAAGCACGCTTAAGCAATTTGGCCTGATGATGATGATGGTGGTGGTAGGGCGGTCGCTTGGCCATTGTTGTTTGTTGCTGATGTGGTTGCTGTTGCTGTTGTTGTTGGTTTGTGTGGCGATGAAGGCTGAGGATGTGCGGGTACATCAACTATGATGCATGATGTGTGATTGTGTGTGGGTGTGGGTGTGTGTGTGTGTGCGTGATATGGATTTTAGATAGGGCCAAGGCCACAAATGATTAAATTGCAGCGACTTACAGTCTGAGACCCGCTTTTGGGCAAGGCGGATTGTTGTTGAGGCGAACGCGAGTTGTGTTGCTGCTGCTGCTGCTGCTGCTGCTGGGTGGCAGCAACATTATCCGCCACAGCCGCTGGTTGTGAAGCTGGAGCGATGGCATCTTTGGTATTCTCATTGTCCGATTCAATGCGCATGCGTTGATTCTGTAAATAAATTGAACAATACGAATGGAAATTAATTGAAGCCTTTGTGATGGATAAGCCTTCTTCGCTGTGGCAGTTTACACAAAAATATATGGCGAAACTCATTTCATGCAGCATCTGCGAATCAACAGCTGTCTGTCCGAGATAAAGGTTCGACGTGTATGGCAGAAAAAGTTCTTATAGTTGTTCATCTGCCGCCATTGCGATTTGGGTAAAACCTCATATCTCCCACAATTTTATACATAGAAGCTATATACCTTCTGCACATATTTAGTAATCAGTTTTATTTATCATTCGCCAGAAAGAATGATGAAGATCGGTTGAACAATAGTCGAGTTATAGGGAAAACAAACATTCACACTGGGCAGCACCGGCTGGAATGGGCAGCACTTTACACATTTTAGCACATTTTGTGGTAAATTCAAACTTTGTCAGGTACAGAGTCAGTTATAGTCTAGCTTGACCGACTTTCTTAACTGTTTATTTGACAACTATTCAATATAATCTTTAAATTTTCATCAAAAATCAGCTAAATTTTGCGAAAAAGTAATTTTCGGCAAACTGAAACTTTGCAGAATTGTGTAAAAGTACATGCAATGTGCTTTTTTTTTTGGAAGGCAGGAACTCTTCTGTGGTTATGCGAGCTTATGGAACTTCTGATCGGTTCAACATGGCGTACCCAGGGTGATGCTGGCTTCCCGAGTCCCAAATCGACTCACGCCTCCCAGTTTGTAACATTGCATTGCACCCGCAACGCTGATTAAGAATGTTTAAGTGTCTGAAGTTCGATAAGAATGAAAATACTTGATCTAAAAGCAAAATTCTTGATCTACGAGCTTCAATACTTGAACCAAGTACGAAACGATCGCAAATCAAGTAGAAAAATGATTGAATCAAGTGCCAAACGTGCTTTAAACCAAGATGGCTCACTCTTAAATCACAGAGCTTTCTTGTATGAAGAAGAGATTATTCACTCTTGAATCAAGAGCTGTGAGAGCGGGTTTACTGCCATTCTTTACTTTACATTACTTTACTCCCCGCGCCTTTAACCTGCTGGGGGGCGAGTTCAAACACAAAGCCGCCTCTAAAGAAGTATTGGTACCACCAATCGGTTGATTATAAAGCCGCTTTTGACACACTGATAAGGTCAAAGTACTTTGAAGCACTGTCTACGTTCGACTTGGCAGGATGACGTTGGGAAGCACACAAGATCCGTCAAAATGGGAAAGCAACTCTTCTACAAAGTAGAAGTAGTACTTGGCACACTAAAGTTTATTTTGCCTAACAAAAAAGGACAATAAATACAACCTAAAACAAGTTCTACGATCTTCTAGGATTGAGTGATTCACTCGGGGCGACAAAGGATAAGAATAAGTGAATTGCAACAGAGGGATTTCAAGTAAATACATTACACAGTACGACACTAAAAAAAAAACCCGGGATGAGACCCTTAAATTCTGATGGAAGGCACTTCTGTAAGCATCGCCTCATACCCAGATTTTCAACTATACCCTAGGTTCGCGTTTTATGGGTACTTTTGTAGTAGCAACACAAAGCGACAACAATTTTAACTTAGTTGTTAATGGTACAAGATAAAAATCTACAAAATTCAGCAAACACAGACAGTGTCATTGGGAACATTATATAAGAAAATCGCGTTATTAGTACAATTGGTTGAGGTACCTCCAGAAGGGGTCAAACCTAAATTCTTGCATATCTTTAAAACCGCATGGTAGAGTTTTCCTTAAAAATGGGCTATTGCACGTCCCTCAAAGATAGTACTCGTCAGCCAAAAAACCGCGAGATGGAAAACCATTTTAAGATCCACCCACAAACATCTCCATCTAAGTCATAAAGTAGATCCAAAAATAGACCAAACTGCGTTTTCGGTTTTTACAACATAGCCTTGGTTCGCGGGCTATGGTTATTTTTGTACAAGCAACTGCCTTAGAACAACATTGACCATTAAGGGTATTAGTAGCTTCACCAAAATTATGCTATTAATCTTATAGGTAACCTGCTTCATTGCAAGCAAGAAAATAGAACAAATGCAAGATGCTTCGAACTAAAGTTGTTATGAATGAAGATATTTACCCATTAGATTGATTGCATCATTTTTGGGAGCAGTTAATACCAGGGCTGCAAACCCAAAAAATTTCGTGGATCTCCGGCTCGCGGGTTCGAACCAAAATTTACCAATGGTTCAGGTTCAGAATTTGGAGGTTCAAGGTTTTTGGGCCAAGGTTTTGAACCTTCGAACCTTGGTTCAGCCCATGCTTTATACAGGTTTATATAGTAAGCGACCTAAAACCGACATAGACTGTTAGGGAATTGTCTCGATTTTGGGTTGGGATGGGATTTCACAATACTTTATATAAATAGAAAAACTCACTTGACAAAGCGTTTCTACTTATATAAAGTATTGTGACGAAATAATAACTTCGAAGTTCTGGAAGTGCAATGCAATTTCGTAGTTCACATACGAAAAGTGTTTCCACAGTAATGTGGATAATTCCATCTGGATAACAGAAGAAGTCACTGGGAAATAGTTGAAATCTATAATTTTTGTTGAACCGAACCGAAATGTTGGGTTCGGAACGGGTTCGGGTTCAGCATTAATACCTTAAGAGGTTCGGTTCAAGGTGCGGTTCACAGTAATCTGACAGTCGGAATTCCAGGTTCGAACCGGTTTGCATCTATGGTTAATACCCCAAATGGTCAATGTTGCCGTTAGTCAATTGCTAGTACAAAAATGCTCGTATTCAGCGCAAAAATGCTTCGTAAGAAAGTCTGAAATCTCAGTTCGGTCTGTTTTTATACTCTGTACCGTAGGTACATAGAGTATTATAAGTTTGTGCAAAAGTATGTAACATCCAGAAGGAAGCATCTCCGACCCCATAAAGTATATATATTCTTGATCAGCATCAACAGCCGAGTCGATATAGCCATGTCCGTCTGTCCGTCTGTCCGTATGAACGCACAGATCTCAGAGATGGTAAGAGATAGAGGTTTGACGTGTATGGGACATATGCTTCTTATGTCTGCAGGCAGATCAAGTTTATTTTCAATTTTGGCCACGCCCCCTCCCGCCCCCGCAATTTAGAAAAAACGTCATATCTCCCACAGTTTTGAAGATAGATGGCTTGTTCCTTCTGGACATATTTAGTTATTAGAATAACTTATCGATCCGCCAAAGGAATGAAGAAGATCGGATGAACGGTTTTCGAGTTATGATCAAAAGACAAAATTTCTTGGTACAGAGTATGTTATAGTCGGGCTTGACCGACTTTCTTTCTTGTTTAGTCTAGTTAATGGACCATATTGCGTGGTTCATGGGTAGATCTTTAAATGGTCCTTCATCTCGCGGTTTTTTGGCTGAGGAGTAACATCTCTTAAGCCCACGAAATAGCCCATTATGCCATCATAAATTTAGTTTTTAAGAAAACTCTACCGTGCGCTTTTAGAGATATGCAAGAATTTAGGCTTGACCCCTTCTGGAGGTATCTTAACCAATTGTACGAGTAACGCGATCTTTTGATATTACGTTCGCAATGACTCTGTCTGTGTTTGCTGAATTTTGTAGATTTTTATCTCGTACCATTGACTGCTAAGTTAAAATTGTTGTCGCTGGGTGTTGCTAGTACAAAAGTACCCAAAGAGCCTCCTGTCAGAATTTAAGGGTCTCATACCGTGTTTTTTTTCAAAAGTTTGATTTTGTCGAACTGTGTTATACTCCAACTTGGAAGGCACAAACGGAGCATTATTGTTTACTTCTGATGCTCTGTTTACCCATTTTTAAAGTGGCCAGGAAAGAGAAAAGGTCAGGTATCAAGTATATCCAATCACACAACCTGTATTCCATTAAAGGTAGCTAGATTAAAGCTGCGAGGAGATACATTTGGCAATCTAAAATCAGTTTCCAACAACAATCAAACACTGGGTGCTTACATTGGCACAGCAGCAGGCATAACGTGCATTGACACAGTCGCTATTATCGTCCTTTTCCTTTTTTTGTTGAGAGCGCGATTGATGTTGCTGCGGTTGCTGTTGCTGTTGCTGCTGTTGCTGCTGTTGCTGTTGTTGCTGCTGCTGCTGTGACATTGGTGGCGCCGCCAACTGTCGCCGACGACGACGCATGCGCACCGGCGAACGAGCGCCCACATAATTGGAGAACCGACGTCGCGAATGCCGCACTATCGACACCCAGTCGATCATTTTGATTTAGTTAATATTATTTATAAAATACAAAAGTTGCTCGAAAAAATCGGTGGTTAGGTGTTCCCTGCTTATTGGTTGCTTGAATGCTTCACTTTGTGCGTTTCATTTTACAAAAGTTTGCTGTTGCTGCTGCTGCTGCTGCTGTAGCAACAAGTTGACTGGAAATCACAAAGAAAATTCTGTTGTCGTTGGGTTGTCGCTGCCTGTTGGCATCCGCCTTTTTCCGCTTATTTCTTGAACATCGAATGAAACACACACACACAACAGCAGCGACAGCCACCCAAAAGATTGACAATGGCTACAATGCCGCTGTCTCCTCCTCCTCCTCCGCCTGCTCTTAAATGTTAACATTGGATACAAATAAGTTGTTTGAGAGCGAACATTTTCGGTTTAGTTCCTGATCTTAGACAGCACATCCACACGTGGCAATGTCGGTGTGTGTGTATAGAGTGAGTTTTTGTTTATTGTTAAACATTTACAGGGGCGTTGTCACCACAAGGGTCTTAAATTTTAGGCAAACTTGCAAAATTAGCTCTTACTCTTACTTTGTCTTTGTACTTTGAAAATCGAACTATCCGAGCTCAAATCATTCTTTTTCTTTAGAAGATTTAATGAGAAAACCCCGAGATCGACCCACTAATGACTTGCTAAGGGCCGATTTATTTCCATATTTTTTCATAATAATAACGATTCGAGCCTAGAGGGCTTAATTGTTGATTTGGTGCCCAACTAAATCTACTTTGAGCACCTTTTATTCAAATTGCAGGCGCTTAAATGAAAATCCCTAGAGATATCTGGTATAGCCCCCATTAAGTGCACTTCAAACTATCTACGAAACTTCATGATCAGACTTGTAGAAGGTAAGAAGGTCTTAAATCAATTTCGATTAACTCTTACAACTATAGCTAGCATACCTAAAATAAGCACAAGAAATTCTTCGTTGAAGTCTTATAAAATCTAAAGTGAACCTCCTTGCAATCTTCACACCAAATAAGAACAAGCTGTTCTTGATTTAGTTGCATAAAATTCTTAAGCTATTTGCAATTTGTGCTTCGATCGAGGTGGCCACACCAAGAGAAAGATGAAGAGATATCCATCTTGTGACTAATGTAGACTGCTTATGGACATACTAGCTAGGCTAGGATAAAGCTGGGTATTATGACAGGGGACACCTGCAGGAAATGCAGCAAACAATTCATTTCCAACTTTAAAACTTCTGCACATCTCACGGCTTGCTTCTTTGTAGAGCTGGCAAACTATCGATAGTGAAGTCATTCGATAGTTTTAGAGACCAGAGTTTTGAGTATCGCCAGAGTTTTGTGTTGTCTTAACAAACCTAATCATGTATCAAAAAATGCAAAATTTTACACCTAAAGTACTATAGGTCTGAGATCCTGAGATCTATTTGCGAGCAATAGTGCTGTGAAACTAACAAAAATGCCCCTAAAACCTATCGATAGTTTAACGAGGAAGCTAAGCTAACTTCGTCTGTGCGCAAGTTTTTATACCCTTGCAAGTGCTGTGTTCAAAAATAATCTTTTTCCCACAACGACCCATTTTCCGACCGATCGTTTCTATGGCAGCTATATGCTATAGTCAACCGATTTGGACAAAAACTTGTAGAATTAGGTAGAAGTATGTGAAACTAACAAATAACGAATTTCAGGTTGCTACCATTAAAAACAAAAAAGTTTTTCTAACTAAGACCCATCTTTTTTATGGCAGCTATACCATATAGTTGTCTGATTTTTATCAAACTTGGCAGAATTATAAAAAAACATAAAAAACCTATGAATACAAAGTTTGGAGACGTTTCGATTGCAAAGAAACAAGTTTTTCATACTAAAACTAGTTTTCCGACCAATTATTCCTTTGGGAGCTATGAGATATAGTCAGCCGATCCACTCGGTTACGACATATTAGTAGTGTGCAGCAAAAAAAAAGACTCTGTGCATAGCTTTAAAACTGAGAGACTAGTTTGCGTAGAAACAGACAGGCGGACGGACAAATGGACGGACAAAGCTCAATCGACTCAGCTCGTCACCCTGAACAAGAATATATATAATATATGGGGTCGAAAATGAATATTTCTATGCGCTGGGCGAAATTATAATACCCTTTGCAAAGGTCTAAAAAGAAAATATCGATGGTGAGAAAGACTCGATATGTCGATAGTGCAATCGATTGTTTGCCATCTCTACTTCTTTGGGAAAGTGGGAAACAATTATTGACTTACGCCAAAACTTCACAGATCCTTGAGGATTTCTAAGTCAATTGCTACCCAATTAATAACCCGGCCTCATTAAAACCATAGGGTCTCTGTATGACCAAAATATAAACTAAAATTCCATTTCGTAGTTTTTTTTTATACCCATTACTCGTAGAGTAAAAAGGGTATTCTAAAGTCGTACAAATGTATGTAACCGGCAGAAGGAAACATCTCCGATATCATAAAGTACAAATATATTCTTCATCAGCATCAACAGCCGAGTCTATATAGCCATGCCCGTCACCTAGATCTCAGAGACTACACAGAAGAAAAAAAATCTGAAATCAATCCGAAATGTTATTGAAAACAGGGTAATCCCGTAGCAGGCTTAAAATGATCCTGTTTTAAGGGATTAAAAAATTAAATTGTGAGTATGATCAATCTTTTTTGGGATCGTTTCAAGACTATCCGGGATTACCCCGATTTCTATCCCGTTTCGGATTGATTTTTTTTTTCAGTGTAGGAGAGCTAGAGCAACACCAAATTTTATATGTAAGCTAGTATTGTCTGCAGGCAGATCAAGTTTGTTTCAAATTTCGAATCGAATTCCGAATATCTCCTACAATTTGTAAGCAATCGAGCTCAGATTTTTGGCCAATATGTACAATCTCATACAATTTCCATAAAGATTGGATAATAAATGGCAGAGTTAAAAAAACGTTGCATACTTATCTGAGCCGCATGACGCTATTAAACCCTAATTGCCTTGAGTAAAGGGTATTTCGAAGTCGGGCAGGGCCGACTTTAACTTACGCTCTCGTTTTCATACTCTGTACCGTAGGTACACAGAGTATTATAAGTTTGTGCAAAAGTATGTAACAGGCAGAAGGAAGCATCTCCGACCCCATAAAGAATATATATTCTTGATCAGCATCAACAGCCGAGTCGATATAGCCATGTCCGTCCGTCCGTCTGCCTGTCCGTATGAACGCTCAGATCTCAGAGATGGTAAGAGATAGAGGTTTGACATGTATGGGACATATGCTTCTTATGGTCTGCAGGCAGATCAAGTTTATTTTCAATTTTGGCCACGCCTCCTCCCGCCCCGGCAATTTAGAAAAAACGTCATATCTCCCACAGTTTTGAAGATAGATGGCTTGTTCCTTCTGGACATATTTAGTTATTAGGATAACTTATCGATCCGCCAAAGGAATGAAGAAGATCGGATGAACGGTTTTCGAGTTATGTCCAAAAAACAAATTTTCTTGGTACAGAGTATGTTATAGTCGGGCTGGACCGACTTTCTTTCTTGTTTTTATATAAAAATATTACCAATATAATGTTAAAGCTCTTGATTTTGCATAACAAATGAAGTCGCTGGACAGACAAGTTTCTGATGTCTACTATTTTTGCTGTACCGAACCGAAATTTTAGTTTCGGGTTTAGCTTTTGTTTGTAAAGAGGTTCGTTTCAGTATTCGGTTCACAGTAAAATAAAAATCGAACCGGTTCAGTTCAAAACCGGTTTGCAGCCCTGGCAGAAGCTACCCTCGAGTTACTAAAGAAGCAACATTTACCAGCCGCTCTGTAGTTAAGACATAAAGCAAAGTTTTAAGTGCTTAAGGAGACAAATTCGAAATATTTCCGGTTTTCCATGGTTGAATCGGAAATAAGCGGGAAATACTTCAAGCTAAGTTCTTATAGCAGGCAATTGACTTCACTTAGCTTGTTTTTAGACCAAAAAAAAACTCCTTGAAGTTTGCTTTAGACTGGATTTCAATGGTTTTTTGAAACAATTAGTAAAGTTTCTCAAGTGCCACACACAATAGTAACCGTTCGACTGAATCCAATTAAACATCCTCAATTCTATTCAGTTGATTTCCTGCCCCCCTTTTTTGTTTTGCCGAAGAGCCAATTTCCTGGCTACGCTAGTGCCAGTGGAAATGGTTGGGAGTGGGGGGTAGTATGGTAGTGGTTCACACATGTTTCCAAGTACATATAGACGTTGCTCTACTTTGTTCACATGGATCAAATGTGTTGCATCCTCAATTCCCAAACAATCCAAACAACACACTATTGTGAGTGTGTGTGTGAGTGTGTGTGTGTATCTACCAAATATATGCAAAAAAAATGAGCCAACAGCTTGCTGTGTGAATGGCGGGTGGAGTGGGAGGGCCCAAATCAAAACAGTATTGAAGCGCGCTGGCAAGAAGTCTTTTGAAACGAGAGGGTGCGCCGAAAATTGGCGAGACGATGACGACAAGCTGCCAGAATAAATACGTGTTGTTGCTGTTGTTGCTTTTACGATGTTTTCCAATGCCAGGCCAAAGGAAATGTAAGACCAAGAAAAACAAGTGGCCGCCCGCGGAAACTTGGTGGGCGGGCGTGCAGCAAGCTGCCGCCTCACCTTGTGCACATTAGCAAATTATGTTAAATATGTTAAATATGTTTTCCAACGACTACCGCAATCACCCACAGACGGACACGCCGCGCCGCCACGCAGAAAGTTTTGGTTTGGTGCGCGACCCGCGGACTCGACACGTCAACGGCACGACTATTACTGGCGGTACGTACCACAACAAACCCGCCGCCCAGGCCACGCGCCGCACGAAGCTGTCAGCCGAAAGCAACGCATCGCTCTCGCCTCCAACCGTCTGTAAAATTTTGTGCTTGAAGGTGGCTGCTGGGGCCAAGAGGAACCGTTTAAAAGAATGCCGCCATGCCGCAGCAGCAGCAGCAGCAGCAACACAAAGGGCACGGCGTATCTCACGCTTAATGTGCCAGCCAGCCGCCAGTATATCAACCAAAACACGGGAATGGCACACCGGTCGTTCGTAGACGATTTTACGACCATCGTTACACGTTTACCGTTTACGATTACTACGCATGTCCATGTCCTCCGGGCAAAAAGCAAAAGAAAAAAAGAAGGTAGACCCAGACATAGAAAGTATCGAATGAAACGTCTAGTCGATAAGGCAACACGGTGTTTTTTTTTCTTGCTTGCTACAACGAGGGTTGCGTTTCATGTTCGGCAGAAACCCAACCGAACCGTTGCTCTTTCGAAAAGTTCGGAACGAAAACCAAATACAACTACTTTATCTTTCTTATCCTAAGATCAAGCTAGCTGAAACATTTAGAAGCTCTTTTAACTCTCGCTTAGCCTAGAGCTGGGAGCAGCAAAGAGCTGACAGCTCTTTAGTCTTTCGAGTCGCTTCGAACCGAACCAAAAGTGTGGGTTCGGCACAGGCACAGGTTCAAAGTCGCAGCTCCTGGCTAGCCCTTGACACACCTTCATACTTTGAGTGATAAACATAATCTTTGGCAGGTACAGAGTAAGTTTTCGACAGTTTTCGTATCACATATAAGGTTGTCAAAAAAGTCTTGCGGTATTTCCGCAAGCTTGTCTTTGCAAGCGCGTAGTTCTAGTTGTATTCGTCGCATCGGTTCACGCTAGAGCTTTTTGGAAAGCTCTTTTCACGCGCTAACACGTGTTTGATTTATTGTTGTTTGTTTTTAGTCGTTCGTGAGTTATAGCGTCGCAAACATGGAGCAAAATAAAGAGAAAATACGGCATATTTTACAGTACTACTACGATAAAGGCAAAAATGCATCTCATGCTGCCAATAAAATTTGTGCAGCTTATGGACCCGATACAGTTTCCATTTCCACCGCACAACGATGGTTTCAACGGTTTCGATCTGGTGCAGAGGTGATCGAAGATGCGCCACGGTCCGGAAGGCCTGTCGTCGAAAATTGCGATAAAATCGCTGAATTGATCGAAAGAGACCGGCATAGTAGCAGCCGTAGCATCGCCCAAGAGCTGGGCATGAGTCATCAAACCGTTATAAACCATTTGAAGAAGCTTGCATTCAAAAAGAAGCTCGATGTATGGGTGCCACACGACTTGACGCAAAAAAAACATTTTGGCCCGAATGGATGCATGCGAATCGCTTCTGAATCGCAACAAAATCGACCCGTTTTTGAAGCGGATGGTGACTGGCGATGAAAAGTGGGTCACTTACGACAACGTGAAGCGCAAACGGTCGTGGTCGAAAAGCGGTGAAGCTGTCCAGACGGTGGCCAAGCCTGGATTGACGGCCAGGAAGGTTCTTCTGTGTGTTTGGTGGGATTGGCAGGGAATCATCCACTATGAGCTGCTCCCCTATGGCCAAACGCTCAATTCGGACCTGTACTGCCAACAACTGGACCGCTTGAATGCAGCACTCATGCAGAAGAGGCCATCCTTGATCAACAGAGGCCGAATTGTCTTCCATCAGGGCAACGCCAGGCCACACACATCTTTGGTGACGCGCCAGAAGCTCCGGGAGCTCGGATGGGAGGTTCTTTTGCATCCACCGTATAGTCCGGATCTCGCACCAAGTGATTACCACCTATTTCTGTCCATGGCGAACGAGCTTGGTAGTCGGAAGTTGGCCACAAGAGAGTCCTGTGAAAATTGGCTCTCCGAGTTTTTTGACAATAGGGAAGCGAGCTTCTATAAGAGGGGCATTATGAAGTTGGCATCTCGTTGGGAACTCGTCATCGAACAAAACGGCGCATATTTGACTTAAATCGCATTATTATAACCAATTTTATGAACAATTGAAAATTCAATAAAAATACCGCAAGACTATACTACTGTCAAACATGTTCAGTTTGGTGTAGATTATGGGCCGGTGGCAACATTGGACCGTACTTTTTATACAGGTACACTAGGGCGTACTTTTCTCCATACGATTTTAAAAGTTTTAGATTCTTTGAGGCTCATAGCTCAAAAAATT
This sequence comes from Lordiphosa fenestrarum, assembly GCA_035044985.1. NCBI lineage: Eukaryota > Metazoa > Arthropoda > Insecta > Diptera > Drosophilidae > Lordiphosa > Lordiphosa fenestrarum. The sequence continues at coordinate 202,892 of JAWNNO010005112.1, read as the reverse complement.
CAGAATATTTTATAGAGAATTTAACGAAAATCCAAAATCAGATATCTTTAGGTTTAATGGTGCCGATGAGGGTTTCAAGTTTTTAAATTCCCAGAAATTTATTTTTGAATTATCAATGTAGGCAGGGACCTTTTACAAGAATGTCGAAAAAAATATTCAAATATTTCACAAATTGTAAAGCAAATTTGTGATTAATTGCTTCCATGCAAAATGTAGAAGGGCGTCGTGATGTGCCATTTAATCTGGGATCTGCCATGGATTTGGGAAAAACACTGTTCAACACTGTTCCTTGCTTTGTTGCTAACAAGCAGCTATCCAACTATATTACAGTAATACACTTCTTGGAAAACGATCCAATAATGACACTTCATGGAACATCTATTTATACCAGCGGTGGCACCGTTTCGCCCTTGAAACTCGCTTCGTTATTCCGTTCAAGACCAAACTAACTGCATATTGGCTAATCCTGCGTTGCGGACGTTACATTTGTACGCAAATTTGCTTGTTAAAACAGGCACATCTGGCGTTCCCATTGGTTAATTTTAATGAAATTTTTTGTAAAATGCAGTTCTTTGGGAGTTCTTTAAAACTTATTTTAAAATAAAAGGTTAACTGTTTTTGAAAAAAAGTTATGCTTGCTTAAAGTTTCGTTGCGGACGTTACAAAAAATGGAAGTCGACCTTGAGGTTTATGTGCATTTGCACATTTTTTAGCGAATGTTGCATAATAAACCAAAAAAGTCCAAATACAAAAAATTAAGTGGAGTATATGACCATTTCAATCCACCCTTCAAATGAATGATAAGTACAGGGTTGTCCATATTCGACGGACCCATCTGGCAACGCCATAACTTTTGACAGAGATGTCAGATCGCTTAATGACATACCGCGTTTGAAGCGTCAGTCCAAGCTGATTTTTACCATGGAACAATATACGCCACGCGAGCGCTCTGAAATAGTTGAAATTTACATTCAACAGAACACGTCAATTGTGAAAACTCAACGTGCTTTTAAAAAATTAAAATTTCACATTGAATGGGACCGTAAATAAGCAAAATTGCCGTATTTACGCCACTTAAAATCCTCAGGAGATTCAAGAAGTGCCTCTTCATGACGAAAAAGTCACAGTTTGGTGCGGCGTTAGTGCGAAAACGGTCATTGGGCCGTTTTTCTTCCAAAATGAAAATGGCCATGCTGTTACCATCAACCAGGAGCGTTATCGCGACATGATGACCAATTTTGTGATGCCAATTATTCGTCGAAAGCGTATGAGGCAGTTCTGGTTTCAACAAGACGGCGCTCCACCGCACACAAGTCGCATAACAATCGATTTTCTGAAGAAATTGTTTCCGGGCCGTTTGATGTCGAAAAGTGGTGATTTGGACTGGCCACCGCGTTCGCCCGATTTGACGCCGCCTGACTTCTTCTTGTGGGGATATTTGAAGTCAAAGGTTTACGTTAACAAGCCAAGGACCGTAGAAGAGCTCAAGGACAACATTCGTGAAGAAATAGCCGCTATTCCGGCCGAAATGTTGGCGAAAACGATGGAAAATGCTGCAAAAAGGGCACAATACGCCATCAACGCCAGAGGCGGCCATTTGAGAGATATCATATTCAAAAATTGATGTAAGCAAATCTACTTGGAACAAATTAAATGATTAAGATTGCCAACCGCCAAATTTTTATTTTTTTCTTTGATTTTTTTAAAAAAAACATGGGTCCGTCGAATATGGGCAACCCTGTAGTCCCGTTAAAAAAAAATCTTCATTTTTGTCTGTTGCGGACGTTACACTTTGTCCATCAAGCCAAATTGTGTGATTAAAGAATATTCATGCATCTAAAAATCCTTTTAACCTTGTAATTATTATTTTATCTATTTATATAATAATCTCGTATCACATGTTTGTTAAAAAACTCATACGAAACGTCTTCACCGAACTTAATAAAATTTTTGTATTAATTTGGCAGGTGTAGAACAGGTTTTTAATTATATTTCGTTAAGTTAGGTAATTTGTGTGTCCCTCTGCAGAACATTTATTTGAATTGACGACGCAGCAGGCTGCTCATAAGTGTCACTTTGTGCTTTATTATTGTGAAAATTTGGTAAATTACGAAAATATCGGAATATCGTTTTTGATCAATCGTTTCAATTTGGCCTTTCCGTGTGCGTGTGTGTGTTATAGAAAACAATGCCAGCATGGACGTACCATCGAATTTTGCAAGGGGCAGGGGGAGGGGGTGTGGTTGAGAAGGGTTGTTTGGTAACTAATTACAAATTCTTAATTTTCATGAACTATTTTAGGTTTGAGACGAATTTTAAGTTCATCTCAAAATAAGTTGCGCTCGTCTGACCCCTCTTAGGGTACGGCCTTGTTCGCTTGCAATATGTTCATGGAAGCTCAAAGCTGATATTTCTTAAACTAGATGCAGCTTAAAAACGGTTAATTACATGAGCGAGCAAAGGTGAACCCAGCATTGCATATTGGGGGATCGCAGGTTAAGTATTTTGTTTGAGGTTAAGTTTTTCGAATTCTCAGCAACATAGAGCATTTTAAGGCCCAGATTCAGATTCAGCACCTCATAATATTAAAATGGATTTTTTTGAATATTTTCTTGCCGTTGCGGACGTTACACACTTTGCCATTAATATTTTTCAAAAAAAAGTGTAATCAAGGTATTTTTTATTTTTCAGTAGATTAAAGTGCATAAAAAACTCAGTTTACAAAGCTAGTTTGGAAAACAAAATTATTGAAATTCATTCTGTTAAACTTAAAAAACCCTATTTTCCGCTGCGGACGTTACACACAATGTACCCATTTTTAATTCAAATTTATAATGGATATTAGATATCTTACAAATATGAGGTTTATCTTAAATAAAAGAAATTAACCAAATTTTAAGTTTTGCTAAGCGCTAAATACTGAAACGAGTGTTTTTCTCACTTTTTTGACCAATAGAAATACCCTTTTTATACTCTGTACCGTAGGTACATAGAGTATTATAAGTTTGTGCAAAAGTATGTAACATCCAGAAGGAAGCATCTCCGACCCCATAAAGTATATATATTCTTGATCAGCATCAACAGCCGAGTCGATATAGCCATGTCCGTCTGTCTGTCTGTCCGTATGAACGCTCAGATCTCAGAGATGGTAAGAGATAGAGGTTTGACATGTATGGGACATATGCTTCTTATGTCTGCAGGCAGATCAAGTTTATTTTCAATTTTGGCCACGCCCCCTCCCGCCCCCGCAATTCAGAAAAACGTCATATCTCCCACAGTTTTGAAGATAGATGGCTTGTTCCTTCTGGACATATTTAGTTATTAGAATAACTTATCGATCCGCCAAAGGAATGAAGAAGATCGGATGAACGGTTTTCGAGTTATGATCAAAAGACAAAATTTCTTGGTACAGAGTATGTTATTGTCGGGCTTGACCGACTTTCTTTCTTGTTTTATTTTAGTTGTTTTTAATGACCAGCGATAAATTGGACTAGCTTAAGCTCTTAACAATAAAACTGCACTGCACGGAAGACTCCTATTAATAAGAGATTTTCTTAGATTTCACAAACCCAACCAGATAATTCTCTTTTAAATTTCTCATAAAAGGTTAAAAATTGCATGAGTATATGACTAAAGAAAGTTGTTTATATTGCATAACTATTGGAATTTACAGAAGTTAATATCGTCAATTGAATTTTGTCAGAATCTAATCTGCAAGCATGGGGTTTCTGGATATTTGTTCAAAGTACTCAACGAAGACAAAGAAGAAGTAGTTATAAGAGAAAATTCAAAGCGTTTTACATTCGGAAGAATCATTAATTTGGTGCCCTCCCATCGTGTTACTAACTTTACAATTTATCAAGTATTTGAATAATTTTTGACATTTTGGTAAAAGGTCTCTGCCTACATTGATAATTCATAATTCATTGATAATAAATTACGGGGAAATTAGAAACCTTAAAGCCTCATCGGCACCATTAAACCTTAAGATATCTGATTTTGGATTTTCGTTAAATTCTCTATACAATATTCTGAATTTTTTGAGCTATGAGCCTCAAAGAACTAGAAAAAAAATTGTTTTTCATACAAGGCAGGTACGCTCTAAGGTACACAGAGTATATTCAATTTGTGTAAATGTCCGCATATTCTTGATCAGCAACAACAGCCGAGTCAATATATCCGTTTGTCCGTCTGTCTGTCCTTATGAACAGATCTCAAAGATGGTAAGAGATAGAGGTTTAATGTGTATGGGACATTAACTTGCAGGCCAATCAATTTTCGCCTTTGCCTTTGCAATTTAAGAAAAACTTCATATCTGCCACAATTTTATTGATAGAAGTTTCGCACCTTCTAAATATATTTAGTAGTCAGTATTATTTATCGATTGAAGGAGTGGTGAAGATTGGATGAGCCATAGTCGAGTTATAGGGAAACCAAACATTTATGATGGGCATTAACGACTGAAGCCGCACTTACAAACTTTGAGAGGTACAGAGTATGTTATGGTCGGTTTTGACCGACTTTCTAACTTGTTTTTTCAATGCTGCTAGGTTATAAATCAGGCCCAAAACCATTTTGAAAGCTTGGAACCAAAATTTACCAATGGTTAAGGTTCATAATTTTGGTTCGAGCCTTGGTTCAGCCCATGCCTTATAGCCAATTCACACTAGCCCACATCTACCGTTTACCGTCTACCGTCAAAGACCGTGCCAAATTTTCTCAAAATATTCCCCCGTCGGCTGGGAATGTTCCAATCTCATGCTGTTTCACTCACCGTGAATGCGATATTTCAGTGTCCACCACTAAAAAAATTGACATTCGCAACGAAAACGTAAACAATGTGAGCGCGGCAAGTGATTGTCAAACTTCAAATGTCGACTGTTGAAGAATCGTGTACCAGAAGATGGCCATGCATATGGAGGAAAGAGGGATTATAATCCACTCTGGCACCCACCAGGAACTGATTTCGTTGACTAGGGAGAGAAATGAAATGCAGAGGAAGCATCACGAGCAGACTCGAAACATTTTGCAGGAAATGAGTGCCCAAAACGCCTCTTTCCAAAAGTGTCATTTGAGTGTTGAGCGGCTAACAAAACCACCAAATTAGATGCAATTTTTTCCAATATTTTAGATTATTTGATTATTTTGATTGACACGTATGCTTCAATAATGGGGGAAGAAGAAGAAGGCACTGACGGTGGACGGTAGACGGTGGATGGTGACAGTATAAACACGAGTTTCATTTTTTCACCATCTTCTCATCGTTCCGCTGAGATGGACTGTAGTGTGCATGGGCTATTATACAAGTTTATCTAGTAATCGACCTAAGGACCACTTAAAATGTGAGGGAATTGTGTTGATTTTGGTTTGGGATGGATTGGATCAATATATAATTTACCGTTCAGGTCTGTATACAGCATATCGAAGGTTTTATTTCATCATCATCAAATCTTGATATAATTAAATATGTAAGGGCCCTGCAGTCGAGTGCCCTGACTGCAGAATACCCGGTTTATTTGTTTTCAAACTTTTTAAATTGAATGTAACAACTATTAAAGGGTCATCCTGAAAGTAGGCTATATTATTTTGTCCTAGCGTATCTAGCGGTTCCAGCTCTAACTGACGATGCGGCATCCCCCGCTTTAACAAGCTCCATCGATTCGCTTATAGCTCCCGTGGTCTGATTGTATGTATATACTTTAAGGGGTCGGAAATGTTTCCTTCTCCCTGTTACATACATTCGCACAACTTCATGATCCCCCTTTTCCCAGTTTTAATGGTAACAGGGTATACAAAGACTTTCATACAGCTCATGAACATCAAAGCAATGACAAAGTGAATCCATTTATATAAAGTATTGTGACGAAATGCAAATTTCAAAGTTTCCAGCACAGACCTTTAAGTAAAATACAATTTACGAAAACTATTTCCACAGTTATTTTAAGCTCTTTGGAGTCTAGGATCTTAAAGAACAGAGGCTAATAGGGGTGGGAATTTGAATGGTAGTTCGGTATATTTTTATAGACTTTTCTGCTGATTGTAAGACTCAGTCTTTCAGAACTATCGGGATAAGAGAAACGGTTGCTGGGAAATGGTACAAATTTCATTGAGCCGAACTGAAATATAAGGTTCGGAGCAGATTCAGGTTCAGCCTAAATATCTTAAGAGGTTCGGTTCACAAAAACGAAGTTTGCTTCGACATTTCGAAACGAAATCTGACAAAATAAAGATATTTTTGTTACAAATGCTGTAAAATTTCGGCAGCCACCTTTTATCTCTTCAAATTGTCAAATATTCTGTTCTTGAATATGCAATAAAGCTTGCATCATTGAGGAGAAAATCAAAGTCAAAACATGTTGAGTTTATTTGATTGATTACACCCAATCAATATACCCACACACACACAGCTTAGTTGGAGGTGTAGCTGTCGCTGCCTCCAAACCCTGCAACATGTATACATCTCAATAAGTACAAAGTTGGTTCAAAATGAACCGATTTAGTTTCAATTTAGTATTAAATTTGGTATATACACATGCACATATATACAAGCAGCTATCTAGAGGATCAGAAATCAGCGAAACCTCTTCTTAGTGTCCTGTTCAAGTAGGTTTAAGCATTGCCGACACACAGGGCATGGATTCAAACGATAATTGGGTCTAGTACATATACCCAATCCAAGCTAAGCATAAGACTTGCTACGTCTGCGTTTTAAATCTCATTTGTCTCAGGGTCATCGTGCCCGTTCGATTAGCTTACACATTGGCACGTACACGGACAACAAGGACTAATGCAGGGTGGGGGGAAAGGAAATCCTTCATCATTTGGATCGATGATAAACAGCGGAATGTGTACTAGTCACTAGACGCGGCAGGGAATCAATTATTCACCACCCTCCTACTTGTGCTTAGTATGAAACCTCCTCGTGGGCTGCTTGACATTCTCTCGAGGATTCGCCACTTAAGTCAGGGAATATGAAATGGGGGCATGAGTGGTGAGTGGTGAGTAATGGGTAATGTGTAATGAGTAATGGTGCTTACCAAAATTTCTTCCAATTCATTTTTAAATGTTCTGCTCAAGGCCTCGGCATGTGCCGCCGCATTCACGTTTAGATTTGGAATTGGACTCTGATTTGTTGGTGGATTTGATGATGCATCGTTGTTAAATTCATAGGCGCAATTGCGATTTAGATTTGAAGTTTTTATAAACTGGGCAACGCAAACAGTTAAGAACAGCAAACAGTGTTAAAGGAGAGAGAGAGAAATAGAGAGAGAAAGAGAGAGAAAGAAGCATGATAACAGAGTGTTAGTGTGTTTGTGTGCGTATGGAATCAGTAATGGAAATTATGCTTAACTTTGATTCAAGCCCTAAGGACCAACTACTTAAGTGGGGGGAAATCGGTTCGAAACTCTAATAACAAAAACGCCCATAGTCCCCATGTTCCTACACTAAGCTAGTACTTACATCGGCTATCTTAACAGATTGTCCATCCTTCTCCCATTTGGTTGCAATTTGCAATGTTTCCGCTGTCTTTTGTTGTATGCTCTTTGAGTCGTCCAATAATGTTAATTCATAGAATTCTTGTATATCTGCAATGAGAAAGGAGCAGAAATTAGATGGTTTAGTTGAGGAACAAAAACAGGAAAGAACTCTTATATTTCTATTAATTAAAGATATGAACTTAAGACTTTTTGTGTATTATTTAGTAATTTCAATTGTTAGAGGCTTTTTTCAGAAAATAATTAAAGCCAGAGATGTTCAAAAAGCAGCTAAAACTCGCGAAGACTCTAATACAAATTAAATGAAATTGTGGCAAACGCAATCATTCTAAGCACAACAACAAATTGCATGCAGGTTGTCATTTGTTGAGCCGACAGTTGCTGCCATACATGTGTGAACACCTGTCAGTTGACTGGTGCCACATATGATCAGAGTATACTCTCAATATTGTCAGCTATTTTACTTATGGCTGTTTTCTCATCTTCTATGTGTTAGATAAACTTAGATTTTCATCTGTTATTTGTTAGTTTATGTGACAGAAAGCTCTATGTAGACGAATTGAGACGGGCCCTCAGTCTGAACAGGCTGCCAGTTAGCTGGCATAAAAAGGACTGCCTTTGAGGGACATCTCCACTGAAAACAAACAAGTTTTTGTCACTAAGACTACTTTTCTGACTCTACTTTTGTAAGACAGCTTTACTATATAGACGTCCGATTTCAAGCAAACTTGGTGGAATCATGGGAACTAGGAAATATAAAGTTTGGAGGCGTTTCCATTGAAAACAAAAGTGTTTTTTTTTCTCACTAGAACTAGTTTGCTCATAGCTTGATTATAGTTCATACGATTTTGACCAATTCTTTAGAGCATCGGAAAATAATCTTTATTACTATTTAGGTCTATTTATACAACTTTCAAAGATTTGAAATCAAAAATTTAAGACAAACTTTAGCTCTGTGAGAAAATTCTACTATAAATGAGAAAAACCCTCTCTAAAACAAGAAAGAAAATCGGTCAAGCCCGACTATAGCATACTCTGTACCAAGAAGATTATACGCTCAGCGTAAATTTTGATGCTGCAGTAGCAGCTGAAAGCAGCGCTGCTACTGCGCTGCAGCAACGAACAGTCTTTTGAGCATAACTCGAAAACCGTTCATCCGATCTTCTTCATCGATAAGTCGGATCGATAAGTTATCCTAATGACTAAATATGTCCAGAAGGAACAAGCCATCTATCTTCAAAACTGTGGGAGATATGACGTTTTTTCTAAATTGCGGGGGCTGGAGGGGGCGTGACCAAATTTAAAAATAAACTTGATCTGCCTGCAGACATAAGAAGCATATGTCCTATACATGTCAAACCTCTATCTCTTACCATCTCTGAGATCTGTGACGGACATGACGGACAGGACTCGGCTGTTGATGCTGATCAATAATATATATACTTTATAGGGTCAGAGATACTTCCTTCTGAATGTTACTTACTTTTGCACAAACTTATAATACTCTATGTACCTACGGCACAGAGTATAACAAGAAAGAAAGTCGGTCAAGCTCGACTATAACATACTCTGTACCAACGAAAAAGTACACTCAGCATAAATTTTGATGCTGCAGTTGCAGCTGAGAGCAGCGCTGCAGCAACGAACAGTCTTTTGATCATAACTCGAAAACCGTTCAACCGATCTTCTCCATTCTTTTGGCGGATCGATAAGTAATCCTGATAACTAATATGTCCAGAAGGAACGAACCATGTATCTTTAAAACTGTGGGAGATATGACGTTTTTTTCATATACCGGGGGCGGGAGGGGGCGTGGCCAAAATTGAAAATAAACATAATCTGCCTGCAGACATAAGAAGCATATGCCCGATACATGTCTAGCCTCTATTTCTAACCATCTCTGAGATCTGTGCGTTCATACGGACAGACAGACAGACAGACGGCTATATCGACTCGGCTGTTTATGCTGATCAAGAATACATATACTTTATGGGGTCAGAGATGATTCCTTCTGGCTGTTACATACTTTTGCACAAACTTAATTTACTCTACTCAGAGTATACTCTATACAGAGTAAAATTATTGGGTGTATTGCCTTTCGTAACTTGGTAAAAGGATCAACTTCTAGTACTGCTAGTACAGCCTCTGGTATCTATAGATATTCCATGAATTCCTATGCTTTTGTCAACTCTGGCCTACAACATCCTTTTTCATTCGAGTCAAAATTAATTAATGTGCAACATGCTTTTTGCCGAATATGCCAGAAAACCTAATTAAACGCAGTAATTGACAGCTTGTGCCAGCTTTCACCTCCCTCCCAAATCCCCCTTCAAACTTTAAAATAGTTAATTAAAGTTGAGTGAAAGCAAAATGGAAAAACAAAAACAAAACTCTTGTCCAATTATTGATTTTCCGGCCCAGCCTCCCTCCAGTGACAGCAGCGGCGGCGCGCATATTGTTTCAATGGAAAATCAGCGGAACTTGATATTAAGTGGAAATGCCACCGGCATGTTGCATAACCCTTGAAGTGTAATCCGTCGGGTTGGCCATAGGCAGATCTCCTCGACATTGTTTGGTTTTCAATTTTCCATCAAGAGGTCTTGGATATTGGCAGCTGGCTGTGGCATGCACAGGAAATTAAATGGGCGCCACACACATTTTTTTCGCCCTCTTCGCATTTAGGCCACTTCAGTCGTGATGCGGCCACCCACCCCCACCATCCTGGCCACACACACAGCACGGCTGTCAGTAGTTTCCAGTGAAATGTGTGCATATGATGCATTCTGATAGTTTCGATTTCCGCTCTCCTCCTCAGCCGTAAAATGGTTGTGTTTATTTGTGCATTCGACTGCACTTAATTCCGCCGCCGTCTCCTTGGCTGGGCGGACTGTGCATTGTGTACTTACATACAAACCAAATAAACATTGTGACATTATTTTAAGGCAATTTGATGTGTTTTCACAAGAAACGACAGCTCAGCTGCTGGTGTACTTGAGGCAAATCCATAATCCGCTGACTTGACAGAAATGAAGCAGGCTACACCGCCCCCCTGCCCGACCGACTCGGATGTTGGTTTGAAATTTTGGCATTAAACTGCTACAAAATATGCAATATTTTTGGGGTAAAAACAGATGCTACAAATAGTTTCTAAATGGGTCGAAATATAAGTTTCTTTATACAAAATTTCCCACATGCGGGTATGCCTCCTATGCAACTAGACTTGAATTTTGATAGAACGAGAGCGTAAGCTTAAGTCGGCCCTGCTCTACTTCAATATACCCGTTACTTAGTGGAATTAATTTTTAATTGCCTTTCCTTATGTAAATTAACAGAGCATTAACATTAATGTAAGCAGCGCATACTGCTCTGAAAAGTAGGCAACGTTGTTGTAATACCTTTATAACTCTGTCATTTAGTTAGGTTTCTGTAACCTCTTAATAATCATGAAATCCGGCCGTCCGCGCACTGTGCGAACGCCACAAGACATAAAAATTCATATTCGTCGAAATCCACTGCGCACTTACTTTTTTTTGGCAGCTATACTATATAAAATAGATGTCCGATTTCGATCAAATTTGGCAGCATAAAGTCATGAAAGCAATAAAAGTTCAAATTCGTCGAAATCCACTGCGCACACACTTTTCTATGGCAGCTATACTATATAATATAGATGTGCGATTTCGACCAAACTTGGCAGTGTCATGGAGAAGTATAGAAAACTAGTAAATACGGAGTTTCGAAACGTTTGCATTGAAAACAAAAAAGTTTTTCTCACCAGAACTAGTTTTTCGACCAATCGTTCCCATGACATCCGGAGAGTTCCTACAAATATGCAGCGTATTTGTACCAGAAGATTTCATGCGATAGCTTTAAAACTGACGGATCAAAGAGCACAGCAACAGACGGACGGACATTTCTAAATCAACTTAGCTCGTCATGCTGATCAAGTATATACATACTTTATATAGTCGGAAATGCTTTCTTCAATGCGTTACAAACGACTGGACAATTTACAATATACCCTCTGCAAGCAGTGGCGTAGGCAGGGGGGCGGGGGTTTTGGGGGTTAAACCCCCCCCCCTGAGAATTTCAATTAGAAAAAAAAACCATTTACAAAATGAGATAAACTTCCAAAAAGCTCGCACCTGCAATCCGTTTAAAACTTTCAGTCTAAATATTTTTTGGTGCGCTGATTACTTTGTAATTGCTAATTGTAGCATTGGCATGAGAAAATAATTTGAAATTTATATGACCGTTAGAAGGATAAAATTTAAAAAACATAAAATATACTATCGAAGAGCATTATATTATATTTATATATATATTTCCATTCGATTCGATTCCATTTTGTCGAACATGACTATCGTTCACATTAGAAGTAAAAAAGGGGCTAAATAGATCGTATTTTAAACTCGTTCTATATTTTAATTCAAAGCTCTTAGCTAATTAATTAATAATTAATTATTGCAATAAAACTATCAAAATTAGTTACATTTTTTTGAGGATAATATGATAAAATGTATTGTTTTTTACTGCTTTTAATTTTTTGGTGTCGGTGGACCTTTCGATGGTAATGCCCATATATGGGTGTTTTTACGGTCTTATCGCACAGAATTGACGATGCAGATCATACAAATGCAAATTGAATAAATACTGTGTTTAAAAAGAAGCGATTAAAAAAAAAATTTGTTAAAACCCCCCCCTGAAAAAATACTGGCTGCGCCACTGTCTGAAAGGGTATACAAAATCGATAGGCAGAGCTCCAGATCGCAGGGGATAGAATTTAAATCATTTTATAAGTTAAATTCGGAACATTTGCTATCTTTTCTGTTTAAAAAGTGGACTTTTTGGTAACTTATCCTTCATTTTTACCAATTAAATGAAGCAAACGAACCAACAAAAAATGCTACTAAGTTTACAAAAACAAATCAAGAAACAAAACATATCCGAAAGAGCATTCGCTGAGCTAGCAAATGATATGACCGCCTACTGCGCCACATGGTAAACTGTAATTGAAGGGAAATGATTAACACTTTAGTTCTTAAAGTGTAGCGTAGCAGTTTTTAAACTAAAACCTAGCATAAGCATGTTCATAAAACTTTGGAAAAGCTATATTGCAGTGCCGTATTTACATGCCTATAGGTCACAGGCCTATAGGTAAACTGACAAATAACAGAGAAAATTCTTAGTTTAGCTGACACATGGGAGCTATATGGAAGATTTCAAAGCGAGTCCTGAGTATTTGTGAGATTTGGCCCCGCCACACTGGCTAAAAACTGTAAAAGTAAGAGACATTTTTTTGGAAATTTGTTGCAATTTATGCTCTTCCCGCCTAGCTTCCAAGAACTATTCGTTTCCAATTTCAAAATCTTAAAAAAAGCAAACTGAAACGTTTTATTTTTGAAAGGACAACACTTCGGTGGTTTTGCGGTTGGTAGAACCGGCTTGATTCCCTAGATTAAATCAAGTCCAATTCTCAAATTTGAAACATTTTCTGCTCATTGTTTTGCACACACACACACACACACACACACACACACACACAGAGAGTGCTCTCTACTGGGACTTGGCGCTGTCATGTGTTTAATATTTCCTGTGACATGCCCAGAGACAGTAGAGACACTGGCAACATTAGACAGGGGCAGGGATTATGCAACTGTGTGGCAGGGAGGGCGGCGGAAATGGCAAGTTTGGCATGCGGGGGGTGTTGGGGCGAGGGGAAATGGCAAACGAACATTAAACCAGCGGTTGACCCAAATTCTAGGCCATGGTATAAGAATGCACATGGCTAATGGCCAGTCAAAGTGCAAAATCAATAGATTCGCTCTCGCTACTTGTTGTTACTCGTTGGTCGGTTGCTTACCTAACAGCGCTTGAAACAAGCGAGACTTAAAAATGCGTATAACGCGTTCGATTGCAATACGCAAAGCTCGATCCTGGGGCTCGGATAGTCGCGCATGATAGTCCTCGAGCAGTTCCAAAGCACGATGAGCCTCTGAAATGAAAGAAAATTGGGTTGTTAGTCAAGTAGGCCAGATTATGGGGTTTGCCTATCCATTCGCCCATCCTCATACCTAAACCTGTCGTACTTTGTATATCTGCCAGCCGCTCATCCTCGTCCAGCGGTAGTGCCGCCTGTCCAAATAGGGTGGACCAAAAGCCGCGTTTCGGCGGCAACTGTGACTCCCGCTCGAGCGTCTCGATCATCGATCGAAAGCGACTCAGCTCCATGCGCAAACTCTCCGAGCTCTGGCGACTGCTGGACGACGAAGTGGTCGGCATTATCAATCTATCGCACTCATCCCGCGAATTATCGCTCTCGGACTTCTCATAATAGCCCGACTCCACATCGGGTGTACGCTGATCGGTCGGCAAGCTGGCCAGCATATGACCATATTCTAGTAGATCTTGGGCGGAATAGAAGCATTCTATGGATTCACGCACGCTCTCACGCAGCGAGAACAGACATTTGGGTGGCTCATTTCTATCATCGATTTGCGGTTCAGCTGGCATTTCTCTGGCTTCGTCCGATTGCACCAACACAACCAGCAATTCCTCTGACTGTGGCTGCTCCACAACCACTTCAACAGCAGCGGCGGCCGATGAGTCTTCATCATCATCCTCAGCACCGTCATCATCGTGAAACGATTTATCATCGCTACTGAGCAAACCTTCATTGGGATCACTACTTTTCTCCCTATCCGAGTCACTGTCCGAATCCATGTCTATGTGGGAGCAACCACCGCGCTGTACTGTCTCAAGCTGTTTGGACTGTGTTTTGTGCCCAGTTATATATGTGGTCCCATGTCCATGCTTAACTAACCACTTGACCAATAAATCAATAAAGATTGAAACACAACACAAGACGACAGCACAGAATAACGTACAATTTGCTATTTATGCTGCGACCCTACATATGTCCGGTTCTAGGGGTCAGTCACTGGACATCGGGTCGAAACCCCTTCCCACAGTGCATGAACATTTGACGCTTGCCAAAAAAAAAAACAAAAAAAAAGTGTAACACATGATTAATGTTCACTTAACACAGAAATGAAAAGCATGTAAGAAAGTCGGTCAACTGGTTGACTGTGTAATACTCTGTACCGTGTGCAAAACGGCGCTGCTCGTGTTTAGCTTGGACACACATTTTGAATGCATTTTAGCTTGGTGCCTTTTCATGAATGGAATTTTTAAGCCCTCTTTTTAAAACATTTTAGGATCATTTCTAAGCTCAACAAAATCAAGCTTTTTGAAAAAGATCGGAACTTAATTCGAATAGAGCATCACCTTATACCCAGTTTTTCTACTGTATCCTAGGGCTCATGGGTTCTATGGGTACTTTTGTACCAGCATCACAAAGTGACAACCATTTTAAGCTAATTTGTTATTGATTCAAAATTAACGAGAAAGCTCAGCTAACTTCGTCTGTGACGAAGTTTTTATATCATTGCAAGTGCTCGCCTAAGTATTCTCAAAAAATACTCTTTTTCGCATTTTCCGACCGATCGTTCGTATGGCAGCTATATGATGTAGTCGTCCGGTTTGACCAAAAATTTGTCAAACTGTGTGAAAGCATGTGAAACAATGAAATACAAAATTGCAGGTTGCTACCATTAAAAACAAAAAAGTTTTTCTAACTAAGACTGTTTTTCAGACCTATCTTTTGTATGGCAGCTATACCATATAATTGTACGATTTTTATCAAACTTGGCAGAAACATAAAAAAGGAAAGAAAAACTGGAAAGTTTGGAGACGTTTCCATTAATAACAAAAAAGTTTTCCCACTAAGACTATTTTTCTAACCTTACTTTTCTATGGCAGCTATACTATATAGACGTCCGATTTGGACCAAATTTGGCAGAATTATGGAGAAGCATAGAAAACTAGTAAATATGGAGTTTGGAGGCGTTGAAAAACAAAATAGTTTTTCTTACTAGAACTAGTTTTTCAACCCATCGTTTCTATGGCAGCTATATGCTATAGTCAAGCGATTTGGCCAAAAATTTGTTAAATTAGGTGAAAGCATGTGAAACAAAGAAATTCAAAATTGCAGGATGCTACCATTAAAAACAAAAAAGTTTCTCTAACTAAGACTGTTTTTCAGACCTATCTTTTGTATGACAGCTATACCATATAGTTGTTCGATTTTAATAAAACTTGGTAGAAACATTAATAAGCAAAGAAAAACGATGAATACAAAGTTTGGAGACGTTTCCATTGAAAAGAAACCAGTTTTTCATACTAAAACTAGTTTTCCGACCGATTGTTCCTTTGAGATATTGTCAGCCGATCCGCTCGGTTCCAACATATTAGTGTGTGCAGCAAAAAGAAGACTCTGTGCAAAAATTTTAGCTCAATAGCTTTAAAACTGAGAGACTAGTTGGCGTAGAAACAGACAGACAGACGGACGGACAAGGCTCAATCGACTCAGCTCGTCACCCTGATCAAGAATAAATATAGTTGATGGGATCGGAAATGAATATTTCTATGCGTTGCAAACTTCTGGGCAAAATTAAAATACCCTTTGCAAGGGTATAATAAGTATATGATCTGAGCTGAATATTCAGGCCTGTTCCGGTTTTCACTTTCGACAAAATTTGTCGAATTCGAATTTGGTGAAGTGGTTGTTGTATAAAATTTATAAATTAAATCGGCATAAAACCTTTAATTTTGAGTTCATCCTATTAAAAGGAAGTACAAATTTTAAGGTTTGATACAGATTACCTTGATTGTTCACCAAAAAATGGCACATGTATTTAATTCGAATGCACTAAAGTGAAAACCGGAACATGCCAGATTATATTTTCTCATTTCAATAAAACTCCGACATTATTCAATTGAAAATATCAAACTGATAACAAAGAATTCGTAACAAAATCTTTGCCCAAAAGCCTCGAAGCTCAAATTTCCGTACCTTCAATATTGTAAATAATATTTATAAGTAAATTTTGGTTCGAACGAAATAAGTGAAAATACAGCTTAAGTACTGCTTAAGTAATCCGTTCACCTACACAATTGTGAGAAATATGAATTTGTGTTACATTTCGTGGAAGGCGCACAAAGTGGAGGGCCTACTCAACTCAGCTCCTAATCGTTCTACTCTGCGTTGCCAACTTCTAAGCAGTACAAATTGAAGTATACTCGAATATGCTACAAGTAGCCTTTTCTAGGTAACAATCAAGCTAAGATTAGCTTGATTCGTTTGAAACGAAAATATGAAACAATTTATTGAAATTGCTCCATGAGTCCACTTACAACTTCATAGAAGGTAACAAGGAAACCAGTCGCATTTGACAGATCAGATCAGAAACGTAGACAAGGATACAACCTGTTGATTTTCGTAACCATTTCTCTGTCAAAGTTTCTCGGGTTGGAAGTCCAGAGTGCGTTGCTGTTTCTCAATTCTGTTTGTCTAGCTTCTGCGGCTAGGGGTCTTTAATCTAGATGCATTTTCCTTAATTAAGACACATGCAAGATTCGCTCAATTTCATTTGATTTCAATTCAAACCAAAATTAGTTCATAATTTTCCCCTTTTGTTGTTGTTGTTGTGTTGTTTTATTTGTTCATCAATTTTGGCCACGGTTTTCGTACGCGTCGTCACATGGCGCTGCTGGTCGGCGGTTGTTTGTGTTTTGTTGACCTTCATTGTCCATTTCAAATGCTTGGCAGCTGCTGTCTGCTGCAGTGTATATGATTATTTTCTTCGATCGGTATATGCACAGACAAACGAATTTGTTAAACCCCCCCCCCTGTGAACCGCCCTCCCAAAAAAACTGAATGGAATTGAGTTCAGTATGTGAGTTGCTTACCTTGCTTTTTCACTGGCATTCTGTGGCTTTTGTTGTTGCGGTTGCTTCTTGGTATGCGTATGTTGATGTTGTTGTCGTCGTCGTTGGGTGGTATAGCTTGAGCCTTAATTTGGAGTATCAATTAATATTTTATGCTTTCCGGCGGCACTTCAGATTTTCAATTCAAACTTTTCCGCTGTCAAGTGCAACAATTTGACCACTTTTATTGTATAATCACTTAAAAAATAATTTGAAAAAAATTAATAAAAACAGAAACTACTTTTGCTTCCGCTTGCATTTCGTTGCTGGCACTGATTTATGTACGTTTGTACGAGTGTGTATAAATATATATATTTAGTTTCAGACCGAACCAGAGCACAGTACTCATATTTGTCTGTTCTGTGGCGGTTGTTGTTGTTGTTTTCTTTTTGTTGTATTTTGCTATTTCAGCAAAAGTTCTCAGCAAGATATTTTCTCACAGCAGCAAAAAAAAAGAATTTTGCATTCTTCGGTTTGGTGATTACTTCAAACTTATTACTACAAATGCATCTACATATGTATGTATGTATTGCTAGCGACCTAGTGAGGCAAAGAGCCGTTATGTGCTCTCTCTCTCTTCGGAATTACTCTTGTGGGGCGGGGGGGGATATGTGAAACATAATTTTTCTTCTGATTAGTTTGGCGGGGGTGGGGGAGGGGAAGGATGAGGCTTTCAGACCTCAACCGGCCTCCGAGAGTGGGTGCACACACACACACAAACCGAAGCAAAACGAGAGAGAAAGAGAGAGCGCGCGTAGAAACGCGCATCAACAATGGCAACGGGGCAATACGTTAAAGTTCAATCACCTTTTGGCATTACGTACCGGTTATTACTATGATTATTATTAGCCTAGGCATTTAACTAGCAGTTCGATTAGCCTTTTACCTTACTTCTTGTTACATGTGTATATGCGCGTCATACCTCACGTATAATTGATCTTTCCCGTTAAGTATACGCATGAGTGTGAGCTCAGGTGCAACGCATAAAAGTATGCAATAAATTCTCAATTCATCTAACTGTATCTTCTCCATGTAATTGACGCCTCTGACCTTGACATGTCGCGCGCGCGGCTCTCGGTCTTTTGATTGTGTTTGGTGGTTGGTTGGATGGTTTGGTTGGTTAATGCAAAACTGGGTCGTTATACGTGTGTAATTAATTATTTAACCCGTGAAAGCATAAATATTTCGTTTATTTATAGATTGGACTGTCTCAGAGAGAGCAGAAACAACGGTTGTTTTGCGTCTTTTTGCTTCATTGTTGTCAACTTATTAATACGAATTTGCCTTGGCTCTCACCTACACACACACACACACTCACACACTGGTACGATTTTGGATGCTGTGGCTGTTACGTTACCGTTACATATTTCTCTTACACGCGCATACATATATAATTATATTTTTTAACAAAACCCTCCCCTACACACACACACACACATACACACACATGTTGAAAAAATCACCAAAATTTTAGTTTGCCTCTACAACACATCTTTGCAGTTTATTTGTTTTATATGGGGCTTTTGTTGGTCATATTTGTGGTATTAATACGAATATTTACAGACACACACACACACACTCACGAATGTCAGGACATGCTTTTGGCTTAGCCTTTTAGGCATTTGATGTTTTACTTTTACATGGCCAAATCAACGCGTGTACAAAGTGCGGTTTTTGTTAACTTTTATTCGTTTTTATTTTGTTGATTTTTAGTGCTGGTTCTTTTTCTTTTTTGGCTTTAAGCACGTTGAATATATTACAATTTTTCTGCTCTCCTCCTCTCTCTCTCGCTCTCTAAAGTAGAGGATGTCGCACAGTGTGCCCGTTTTGCTTATTTCAGACAATCCCACATGAGTGAAGAAGCGAGATATCGATCAATTTTACTTTAATTGGCGCACTTTTCAAACAGATAACTTAAACGACCAACCCCCACCGATAGTGCAGAGGGCGATTTGCTGGCCCGAGCAGCCCAACTAGAAATACGGTGGTTGGAAATTATATCAGTTAATCTATAAAAATGAGAACTTACATAGGATACTTCTTATTTGTTTTTGTGCCTCTCAGAGTTACAAATTTAATTGCCTGGGAAGTTCATGTGAGATATCAGATAAGTAAAATACAGCATTAAGGCTTGAACTGATTAAATTGCAATAGCAGTTGAGATTGGCTTTCAGAAGTCAAAATTTTGGTCGAAAAAATCATGTACGTTTCGATTTTTCAAGGGGAAAGAAGCTAACTTTGATTTTGTGTTAGTGTGGATTTTTTTTTTAACAATTTCATTTAAAGCTGATGGTTTCTAACACCACATCAAAACTGGCCGCACTACAGTTATCGTTTTCCGTTGGATTTCTATCGTTATCGCCTGTCGGCTATATGTTGGTATTAGAGGTGGTCACTTAACATATATTATTCGTGACACGAGCACGCAGTAGCATATCTGTGGACCATTGGATCAAGAGAATATTAATGTCATATATATTTTAGTATATAAATCTCGGAGCGGTCAGGGAAGTGGGTTGAGAGATTTTTTATTTATATATTTTAATTTTCAAATGATGTTATTATTAACGTTATTATTCTGAAAGACAACTTAAATATTTATACAATGCTCGATTATTTAGCAAAGCTTTTTAAAGCATATTTGTATGGGGAGTTAAAATAATGTGTCGTGCTTTATGTGATTAGATTTTTCCATCCCTATTCGGCAGTTGGTCACTATCGATAGATTGCTTAAAATTAACGATATGTCGATACATTGATAAAGTGTCATTCCTAAGGCGCACATTTCTCAAAGAAATTCTACGCAATTCGGTAATCCTTGATGAACTAAACAGCGTCATGCCGCCCAAACGCGCTCCTAAGTCAACTGTAAGTTTTAACACCTAAATTGCACACTTATACACTTATCTTAACTGAAAATGTATTTACCAGTCCATTGCCAATGCAGTGCCCGATGAGGCTTCTCTGGATGAAATGCGGCCGGTGCTCTATATAGAGCACTGTCGTTCCTGACGCGTCTTTCGCAGACGCGCCGAGGAGCTGCATGCCACATTACAGGGGCGTGGTCTGCAGCAGCTTCAATTGCAGCTCAATGCATTGGGTGCGCCGCGTCGTGGAGCCTTCGAGTTGTCATTGGCCAGGCGGCCCACCAAGGAGGCCAGCGAACTGGTGGCACTTTGGTCCGGCCTAAAGCGCACACCACGTGCACAAAAATGGCCCAATCTGGATGAGATCTATGAGCAAATTGTGCAGACTCTAAGTACAGAGCAGGAGGAGGAACAGCCAAAGCAAGGCAAGGAGCAGGCGGAGCAGCAGCCAAAGGCTGACACAACCAGCTCTGCCGAGCAGCTTCCCAAGTCCAGCCAAAAGCGTAAACGTTCAGCTGCCACTGCCTCAGCCTCATCTGAGCAGGATCTACCCTCCAATTCGAAGTCGGCCAAAAGAAAGAAGAAGTAATCTTTGATGTTTAAACTCAAAAATCCTCAGCATTAGCGCCTGATGAACCATGAACGGCAAACTCTTACCAGAAACTGTTCATGGCGAAACCACACCAAGCCCCCGCGTGTTTGCCTATGCTGCCTCAAAGGATTCTAGAAATTAAATTAAGATTCCACTTTGGTTTTCCTCATGTTTATTCGAATTTTTGTCTTTGATTTTTCAAAAAATGTACACAGTTTGTATTTTTTTTCGTTTCGTTCAGCTCTTAAGAAATATATGTGTGTAAATCCTAAAGATAAATTTTGGTTTTTCGAAATATGCTAGAAAAAACCCTAACCACACGAAGCACTTGCCTAAAAATACATACATTAAATTTGCGTTTTTTTAACTAAAAGTTTTTTAAGAGAAAACAAAAAATTTGAACAAAAAAAAAACAAAACCAACAAGAGATTGCGAGTTTTGAGAGCCGGGCCCTTTTATGGACTAGCCTTTAAGTAGAGTCGCTTTTACAGTTATAAATATAATATGCATAGATTAGAGATTTATTAACAAACAAATTGGCTATGGGAACATCAAGTGATAAGATGAGAGGCGGCGACACAGGGGCAGGGCAGGATAGGTGGGCAATGGTTTTTGTCACTGGAACTGATCTCAATGGTGTGCGAGGGGGGGGTAAAATTTCGTTGTAAGTCTGCTTTTTTTTGTTTTAAACAATCTTAAAAAAATGTTGGGTAAGTTACATCACAAATGAATGGGAAATTTTGATGTGATCTTTCGACTTTAAATGTGCGCTCGAGTATTCCTCTGTCATTCAACTGTTCTTCGGAGTTTCAGAGTCTTTGATTGTGGTATTTTACCTACTGAAACCTAGCGCAAAATATAAAGCAATGCATTTTATGTCACACAGCCAGTTTCTAGACTCAGTGGTACAATATCTTTAACCATATGCATCTTGAGAAGACCTTTCCTTTCGTTAACCTTAACGTTCAGCTATTTTTTAAGCCATATTTATTTATTTTTAGCTTTAAGCTAAAACCGTGCATTCTCTGGCAACACTGACAAGCAACTAAGAAGTTAAACGGTAATTTTGCTTACAACCTAGTGCCGGTTTACTTTCTCTCCCTCTCTCTTTCGTAGAAGTCTGCTGTTCAGTTGGCCCGTGAGTTTAGCACAGTGGGTTAAAGCTCACCATTTTCGAAAGTCAGTCTGGTTAGAATAGAAAGACTTTTAACCCAAATTAAAGAATGGTTAAGGTTCGAGGCTTGTGGGAGAAGGTTTTGGTTCGAACCTTGGTTCAAATCAAATTGAAGACCAATAAGATATACAGGATCATCTAAGACCATATGATGAGGGGTGATCCTTAAAAGCTACATCAATTCAGCATTGCTAAGTAAAGATATGGTAGATAAGCGGTCTCCTTTAATTTAACCGAAGATCATCTTAAGGTCTTAAAACTCTCCAGTAAACTGCACCGGTTTTCCTTGGGATCTTCAATTCGGTTCAGCAATTTCGCTTGCGATTCGGTTTCAGTTTGATTCGATTCAGAGCCGGTCAGCATCCCTGGCTACTTTGTAAGCCCAATCAATCTGAGATTTGAAATGGTGAGCAGATAGAAATCGAAAGGGATTTAACCTAGCTCTCTGTTTACCCCTGCTTATTCTGAAAATTGTAGCCATTCTCATGACAACACCATCGATTCAGAGTAAGTGCATAAGTGCGCCGGGCTTAGCTATGTTTGTTATTGTGTTATGCACAGTCTTTGTCCAAGTGTTTTGATCTGCAATAAAGAACTATTGGTCTGTTTGGGCCCTCCTTTTTAGTTGGTTAAGGGTGCGACAATGATTTTGTTTGAGAATTTCAGTAAATGCATATTGAAAATTGAAATATATAACCAAGATAACAATAAAAAGCCGTCGATAAATGGTAAGTTTGCAATCGCTATCAAATCAGGGCTGAAAACCGGGTTTAAGCCGAACCATTTCAAACAAACTACGGCACAATTTTCACTGCGAATTTCAAACTGGACTTGTTTGCGTAACACTCAATGCATTTTATTGCTTTTTGCGCTGAATAATGAGAGGGTGGGCGGGTGCTCTAGAGTAAATTTATGCTCATGTGACTCAGTTTCTTATGTTTTAGAAAAGAATTTACTGTACAATGCAATGAAGAACAATCGGGAGAGCAGAAAAATGTGTTTGTGTTGGTGAGCAGCTTGTTTACTTGCACCCACACATAAATTAGACTCTCATCTGTGTGAATAACAGTCGGTCAGACTCCTTTCTGCTCTTACAGTTAATTTTTATCTTAGAGAGTGAGAGGGATTTTTGGAATTTTGCATAAACAATTAGCTCAAGCTTTGCTTGTGTGTGTGTGTGATTTTAATGTTTCGTTCGTTTTCTGTTTCTTTTCTTTTTGTTTCAGATTTCGATTTAGACTAAGACCCATTTTCAGATCAGTCCAGTTGAAAAGCGGATCTCGCATATAAGGAACTAATAAGCTAAGAGACTTAAACTAGATTTAAATTAGGTTGAAAAATAAAAAACGTATTTAAAAACCGTGCAATAAAAACAGGATACATAGGATAATTGAAAGAAAGATACCCAATCCGCAGGACTACACTCCTAGGCGGGGCAGAGGAGCAGCAGGAGGGGGAGGGGGGGTGATTGATTCAGCCATCCGTTAACGCCTCGCGTTACAGATATTTGCGATAATTGCGCAAGTGCGCATTCCCATCCTCCACCACGCCCACCACCACCACGCCCACACCGGCAGCGGCACTCTCAAAGGATGGCGGCTCTATTATCATCCCCGGACTGGGCGGATCGTATGCATTATGGGGCGTTGACGGGCCACCACCCACTCCACCGGCGCCTCCTGAGCCAGCCTTGGTGCGTCTGCGACCGCGTGTGCCCGCTCCCCGGGAACGACGTCCACCATTGCCGGCCGAACCATTGCCACTGGATGTGGGTGTGCCCACACTGCCGCCCGCCGCGCCACCGATATCGCCCGTCTCAATGGCCTCCAAGCTGGCATCCAGAGCCGCATCTGTGGTGGTTATGCGATTCCGTGTGGCTGCGCTGCGACGACGAGCACTGCTGCTCGATGAACCACCTCCATCGACACCGCCACCGCCGCCGCCCGAGTGTGAGGTGTTGGCCCGTTTGCCCGGACGGCGTTTGCGTCGCTTCTTGTTGCCATACCGCGGATCGTAGTCATATTCATCGTCCGCCGGCGACTTGGGCTCCTCCAGTGAGTCCACATCGTTCATGTCGATGTCATCGTAGAACCACTCCTTGGCCAGCTGCTCATCCTTGGAGGATGCGGCAGTGCTGGGCTGTTGCTGTTGTTGCTGCTGCTGGCTGTCCTTGCTATCGGAGGTATCACCGCCAGCAGCGCCCAGAGAGCTGGACTCCTCCAGACTGAACGCACCACTGAAATCATGATGCGTCTGCTCGCTGTGCCCCAACGAGCCCAGCACAGTGGGCGGTGCTGGACAACCGGCTCCAGTTAGCATATTAAGACTAATCGTGCTGGAGGGGGCAGGGCCGGAGGGACCCGAGCCAGTCAAACCGCTGGCCACCAACAGAGCTTCGTGCTCTTTGCGCAGCGCCTGAAACGGGCGCTCCGGAAACCTACTGAAATGATGCGAAACACTGGAGTGAACGGGGAAAGGGGGGTAACCACTGTTGGCGCTGCTTACCTGTACATCTTGGTCAAGTACTGGCGGCGACTTTTGCGCCAACGTGCCGCCGGATACGTATAGATCTGGCCCTGCCGGAAGCCGGGCATACGCTGGCGCTTATCCATGAACAACTGTGAATGATTCTGGGCTACGCCCGTCTGTGGGTCCAGAAACGGCAGGCGCAGTCGTCGCTCTATGCAGAGGCGTGTATTGAAATTGGCGCTATATTCGATGGTCTCGCGGTAGCTCACATCCTTGAAGAAATTCTCAATCTTGGCCAGATTGGGCATGGAGACGATTTGGATGTTAAGGGCCGACATGATGATAAGGATGGAATGCAACAGCAACAACTAAACTAAGTCCATGCCCAGCTGCGCGGCTGTCGCTGCTGCTGCTGCTGGTGACGACAACTTGGAACTGGGCTCCCCGATTTTCTCTGCTGCTGCTTCTTCTTTTTTGTAATTTTGTTTCTTATCTCTCTTCTCTTGCTGCTGTTGTTTTTTCACTTCGCTTTCACTGCGCGCACTAGGCCCACGATATGCGGCACAGCATTTTAGGCTGAATTTCAGCAAATGGATTTGTCTGTGCTTTTAATTGGCAACAACAACAAAAAAAACCTGGTTAATTTTATATGTTTAATATTATGCGCTGCCTATGCCAATTGTTTCTTTCTCACTTTGATTCTATTCCCACTTTGTTCCTCACTGATGAATCGATAAGACTATCGATAAGTTGTGAAGGTGGCCCCACCAAAATGAAACGGTAACGAGTCAACGAGTGGCGAGTACGTTAAATTTGAATTTTCTGCTATGCCTTTTATTGTATGCCCAATGGAATTATGCTTACAGTAAGAACAAATCGGATCTGCGATCTACTTAAAATTGTTAATATCGGTTTAATCATTTAATTTTTCGTTTACTTAATCTATGCTTGCTCTTCTCCTCCAGCGGCGAACGATAAGTGCCATGCAATTTGTCCAACCAGCCCATAACACCATAATTATAGTTGAACCTATAGATAAATATACAAAGTTTAAATAAAAATTGGGCTTTACAACTCTTTCCTTCTCACTCACTTGGCATGATGATAGTCATGGAAACGCACCGAGTTGGCCGACCAGGGAAAACTATAGCCCGTATGATCACTCATCGAATTGAGCACGGCCAGTGCGAATATGACCCAAGCCACCGCTACATGCGTACCCAGCAGTGCAATCGATATACCCAGCGGCAATAGATTGGACACCACATGCTCCACGGGATGTGCATACAATGTAATGGCCGCTATCGGTGCCGTCCACTCATGATGCTTCTTATGCACATACTTATAGACGGCCCTGTGATGGAGCGCACGATGCGCATAGTAGAACAGAATCTCCTCCAGCACCACAAACACCAGCAAGTCGCGCAGAGCACGACCAAATGTGGGCAAGACACGTACATCCGTGTACTTAAAAAACAGCTCGTACATCAGCCAAGTTAATGTCAGATTAACCACAGTCAGATTCACCATAACCACTCGAATCGCCTGACCCAGTCGACTGAGATCAACGGGCTCATTTTGACCCGGTTGAATTTTGTATTTACGCACAAAGTGTGGACGGTTTGTGATATCCATTAATGTGAAAATACCAGCATACAGCCAATAGACCACAAAGACGACCACAGTGCTGCCCACAACCCATAAGCGCCAGGGATCATCACCAATCAGATCGAGCAAGGAAATCCAACGTTTTTGAAATAAATCACCGGCCGACAGCCAGCGAGCCTGAAGAACGTCCATTGCGTTTGATGGTGGAACTAACAACTGGGGGACAGAATAATTTGATAGCTGCAAAGTAAATGGAAGCCGGCTTCAATTAGTTTCGACGAAGATTAGATACCCTTAAGAAATCAATATATTTGTAGTTAAAATCGACATTAAGACTTGTTCTCATGTTTTCTGATGTACATCCTTTGCTTCGAGGGATATTTGACAGCAAACGTTTCAAAGCTATGCTAAACTGAGGCAAAAGTAATAAAAAATCAAAGCAAATCTAGAATATTCTAGAATAGAACAAAGGTTTTGGTCATCGCTTATGTTTACGACAAGGCCATTCCATCTGTTTCTGCGCTGTCTTTCGATTTTTGCACGCATGCTGCTTTGGAATTCCCAAACTGTTATGGCATTGCAGGCATGAACGGCTGAAAGTCGAAAGGCCAAGAACGCTGATGACAGAGGTTGGTTCCTGTTGAAACGAGTGATCGATCTACCAGCCTTCTGTTTATAGTTAAGCGAAAGTATATAACGTATGTAAAATCATTAAATCATTGAAGAATTCACACCGACTCGAGTCAAACGCTTGCCAGTCGCTTGCCAGCGTTCAATGAAGTAGGTAAGCGCCGCTTTGCGTCGCTATTGTTTCGCCTTACATATATTGTTCGATAAAGTTCCGTCCAAGTCGCTGACAGTTTCTGATTCACTTATCCATTGACCTTCTTGGGTGCAGGCAGGTTGCGATTGCTTTGATTTGTATGCGTTTTTTTTTGTATAGAATGCAATTTTGTTATAAAAGTAAGAGAATCAAAAGCTTCGGAAGAAGAAATCTTTATAAACCTTTACAAATATCAATTAACAGAGCATTAACATAAATGTTAACTTAAAATGATTGGTTTGACAGACAGACAAATCTACCACGAAAGTTGCTTTTCATACATTTATTTTCCGATCTTTATAAAAAAAACTTAAAAGATTTAAGATATTTCATAGCGATATGGACATACGCAAGTTTCAAACTAATATAGACCAGATAACAAAAACGTAGCTGAAAAGACTCTTAGAATATTCGCAAAAACGAACGTCATTAAAACCTACTTTTAATCAGAAATTTCGTAAAAATTTCAATTCATCGTAATTAAAGAAAAACGATATACCCGTTACTCAGGGGAGCTAGTGTTTAACACTCGCTCCCTATGTTAATTAACAGAGACTTTTAACATTAACTAGTAGATTTCCACATTATGTAAGCAAACAGTGCATGCGGCTCAGATAAGTATGCAACGTTTTTTGTAGCTTTTATAACTCTGCCATTTATTATCCGATCTTTATGAAAATTTCAGAGATTTGTAGATATTGGGCACACTGCAAAATGTGAAGTTATTCAACATATTTTATTGCGACGGCGTAGGGGCGTGACACAAATTTGAAATAAGCTTATAATAAGATCTGCGTGCAGACAATGGAAGCCTTTATTTTAAATTTGGATGCTCTAGGTCTGCTCGTCTCTATCGACTCGACTATTGATGCTGATCAAGAATATATATAGAATACATTTGCACGACTTCAGTATACCCTTTTTCTACACTGTTCCCATTAAAAATGAGAAAATGGGGTTTATGAAGTTGTGCGAATGTATGTAACAGGAAGAAGGAAACATTTCCGACCCCATAAAGTATATATATTCTTGATCAGCATCAATAGCCGAGTCGTCTGTTTGTCCATCTGTCTGTATAAACGCGTCGATCGCAGAGACTATAAGAAATAGAGCCACAAATTGTTGCATGAAGGTAGGTGTATACCGTACGCAGATCAAGTTTGTTTTAGTATTAGTACAGTACTGTTTCAAGGACCTGCCGTTTCTGTCATCAGTAGACTTCTTTGCTGTTACACTTCAAGACGTTGGACAGTTTCCTTTTACCTAGGACTCAGGGACTACTAGGAAAGCTAAATCGAGTCGTTGATTCAAGTGGGAAAACCTTTTCGAGCTCCGTTTTTTATATTTTGGAAGGTGGATGCAGTATTTACAGCCAAATGAAACAAAATTTTCAGTCTAAACTAAACACAAACATCGCAGCAACTTCATAATACCCTCTACCAAGGGTATCATAAAAATAATGGTTCCTATCTCTAGGGGCGATAGTAGTGCTCGCATACGATTAGTGTTAGAAATCCAAAAGAAGCTTATCGGCTATATAGAAGATTATATGCGGCTATTTTTGGCCCGACTCAAGTAAATCAAAGTTCAATTTGTTGTTTATTTTGTGCCATTTTGGTAAATCATTGGTCACATTTTACATTGAAGTGGGGGGGGGGGGGAGGGGTTTGGGGGCTTGGTTATCACAATGCACATAAATCTACTAAAGCTGGGTAGGGGGTGTGTTGAATGTGTTGAGTGTGTTGGTGTGGCCTCGGTCCTTCATTTCATGGATGAGTCGGGGAAAGCATCACGTGGTGGTACAAAGCTTAGCATCATGATGTGACGTGCATAGGATTTGGTGGCACGGAACAGTGAGTCGGTGCCATGTAAACGATCCAAGACACCCAACACGCCAAAGCAATTGTTGAATCTGCGGTGGAGAACAAAAGGATTAGCTTCAAGAGCAAAGAATCAACTCTTTTACACTCACTTCAAATGATGAAAGTCATGCGCCTCCGGACTGGGAAAGAAGGGTAGATGATAACCAGAATGGGCATTCAGTGTCGACAATATGGCCAAAGCGAACCACAGCCAGGCGGTGGCCACATGACTGCCCATCAGAAACACGCCCATGAACGGTGGCAACAGATTACTAAAAATATGCTCAATGGGATGACAGTAGATCGCCGTCACCGAGATGGGGGCCGTCCACTCGTGGTGCTGCTTGTGTATGAACTTGTAAATGTGCTTGTGATGCAGCAAACGATGGGAGTAGTAGAAGCCCAGCTCCTCCATCAATATGCAAACGGTTAGCTCGAAGCAAACCCAATGGAAAGTGGGCAACTCTCGTATATCGCTCAAGCCGCGAATTTGCATCAATTTGTAGCTGCCAAATGCCAAAGGAATGCCCACAAATATTTGATTACAGATCACACGCCAAATGACCTGCGGAACGAAGTTGATAAATTGATCAAATTTTGATTGAGTTGTCCAGAGAGAGAGAGAGAGAGGCAAAGACTTACCTTTAGGAGGCGTCCGGCCTCAACGGGTTCATTGGTGCCCGGCTGTATTTTATATTTGCGCAAACAGGCTGGACGATTTGTTAGATCCATAAATGTGTAGATGCCACCCACCGTCCAGTAGACTAGCATGGTAAACATGGTGGTACCGAACACCCAAAGCATCAGGGGATCATCGCCTGTGCATGAAAATGAAAGAGAGAGGGAGAGTTATTAGTGGAAGGTTCAACCTTCAATCAAGGTAACTAAAGATAATGTATGGGTGATTTTATAGCAACTTTCTTGATGTTTTCTTCGTCTGTCACATTTTACTGTCAAACATGTTCATCTAAATGAATCGACTTACAAACAAAAAACCTTGGCAGATTTTTATATTTCCGAACACATAAAGTATATATATTCTGATTTAGATTTAGCCTTGTCCGTCCGTCTGTTTCTATGCTATCTCCACCGTTAGTTTTAAAGCTATCGCTACCAAACTTTGCAGGAGGTCTTCTGGTGCCAATACGCTGCACATTTGTCTGAACAGGCCGGATCGGCCTGCCATAGGAACGATCGGTCGAAAAACTAGTTCTAGTGAGAAAAACTTTTTAGTTTTTTATGCAAACGTCTCCAAACTCTGTATTTACTAGTTTTCTATGCTTCTCCATGATTCTGCCAAGTTTGATCGAAATCGGACATCTATATAGTATAGCTGTCAAACAAAAGTAGAGTCTAAAAAGAAGTCTTAGTAAGAAAAACTTTCTTGTTTTCAATGGAAACGCCTCCAAACTTTGTATTTCTCAGTTTGCTATGCTTAACCATGATTTCTCTAAGTTTGGTCGAAGTCGGACATCTATTTAGTATAGCTGGCATAGAAAAGTAGGGTTAGAAAAATAGTCTTAGTAAGAAAAACTTTTTTGTTATCAATGTTAACCTCTTTAAAATTGGCATATATTTATTTTATAAGCTTTCACACAATTCTCTAAGGTTTTGTCAAAATCAGATGACTATAGGGTATATAGCTGCCATAGGAATGATAGGTTGAAAAACTTGTTTTAGTGAGAAAAACTTTTTTGTTTTCAATGCAAACGTCTCAAAACTCCGTATTTAATAGTTTTCTATGCTTCTACATGATTCTGCCAAGTTTGGTCAAAACCGGACATCTATATCGTATAGCTGTCATGCAAAAGTAGAGTCAGAAAAGTAGTCTTAGTCAGAAAAACTTGTTAGTTTTCAGTGGAAATGTCCTTCAAATTAGTTAGACGTGCTGCAACTTAAACTTAACTTTCCTCTATTTTTACAATTGTATTATTCTAGGACCACAAAACCCTTTCTATTCTGTGGTCAGTACAAAGATGACTAACAGTGTTAGAGGTAAAGAGCATGTTATCCCCCCCTTAGTTAATTAAACCACAATACCATAGCGTTTATCTGAATGGATACCGGCTAGTCAGTTTGCTTTGTATACACACGGAGGCGGCACATATCAAGTCATATTGAAATAGCTAAATCAACAAAAATCTATTTTAGCGGCTTTTATAAATGCTAATTTTTAGTTAAGTGGCAACTGCAATTGAGTTGCTTCCATAAACAATCAAAGGTTCAGAAAAATAAGCCCGAGAGATCGCTTCAAATCAGTTATTAGTCTATAGTGCTCTTCCAGCTGGTAGTGGGTTGAAATTTGTGTTCCAACGTTAAGCTTCACCTATATTTTTCTGAGTTCTTAGATCTGGCTTAAAAATAGCTCAGTTTACTGTGTTGTGTTGGTTTGTCGAAAACTTAAATGAGAACTCAGATGGGCTATAAATTTCCATAAGCGTCTGCACTGAAGGAAATGTATAAGCAGAATGTTTATGCTCTAAATTTTGCCTGTTTCAAGAACCGAATGTGATATTCTGTTTTTACCTTTTAGTTTCCATAGAAAATAGCTGGGATATCATAACTTTTGTCAATTTGTAAGAAAAGTTCTGGCATGATTTGTCAAATTTCTGCTTCAACTATTTTTTGTTGTTGCATTTCAATTGTAAGAAATAAATTCAATTTGCGAATTGAGTGAGTAATCGTAACGAAGAATCGTTTACAGAGTAGAAATGAGGGGCACAAAAAAAAAGTAACATTTGGACTTGATTTTGTATATGTGAGAGGCAGTTTTGTATCTGTGCGTACGGGGTTAAGCGTGTGTGTCTGTGTGTGTGCTTGTGTGTGTCTGGATGTGCAAATTAGTAAACAAAACAACCGTTGTATGTTGACATTTTGTTGTTGTTGTTGTGCAAGTGCAATTGCCGATAACAACGAAAGAGAGAGAGAACAAAGAGAGAGAGACTCTGTCTTCAATTCCACACTTACCAAACTTGTCAATGAACTTGTCCCACTGTGACTGCCAAAAATCTCCCGAAGCTCCCCAAAAACTTTGCAAGTGCCTGGCGGACAAATAAGAGAACTCATTAAATTTCTCCTCCATGGTTTAAAGTTCAAGCTGTCTCTGTCCCTTTGTATCTGAATTGATATGTATAAATTTATTCATGGGAAGAGCGCGATCTTCGTCAGTGGACGTGGAGGCCGCGCACGCAACTGAAAAATTGGGGAATCAAATGGGAATGGGAATGCCAAGCTAAGCTCACACACAGCCAGAGACAAAGAGACAGCTGGAGAGAGAAAGTGAGAGCCGAACAACTCAGCTGACTGACCAGGTAAGAACATTGCGGAATAAGATGAATACGGCCAAAGCACAGGTGATGATAAAGATGACGCTGTGCAGCGAGGATAGCCAGATATCGGCGGTGCGGGTGTCATCATCCGAATGGACATACGAAGGCGAAGGGGGCGGCTGCTGATCCTGCTTGCTGCCAAGTTGCTGGTAAAAAGAAAGCGAGAACAAGAAATAAGCCGTTAAATGGAGGGGCAAAGCCGTTGAATTTAAAAAATATTTGAAAAAACCGTTAAACTTAAAGGAAACAAAATTGTAGGAAACAGAGGGGAAGGCGGAGCGGAAAAAGCAAAAATAAAAGAATCAAACTTACGTCATTGAGATTCAAGTAAACCGGATGTATGCCAATCTTATCCTTGCAATTGCTTTCCGCCGCTGCTCCTGTTGTGGCCAAGTCTGGACCTGTTACACAGCCAGAGGCGGAATTGGATGCCAATGCAGTGGAGTTGGTGGGGCTGACAGATGAGCAGGCTGCCGCAGCAGCTGGTACTCCTCCCGTGGATGAGGATGATAAAATGTTTGGCGGTCTGCCATGTCCCGGATGACTGGACATCTCGTTCGCTTGGCCAAATACCGTTGACAATTTTCCACTTCCGCTTTATCTTTGTTGTGGCCCCGTTCGTCGTCCGTTTGTTTGTTTTCGTTCTGTTGTCCTTGACATTTAAAGCACTTCGATTTTTCTACATATAGTTGGGGTTTCTGTGTGTGTGTGTGCGTGCCGTTAAAGCTATGAAATCGACTAGTCGACCGAAAGTATCGAGTGTGGTGTTACCAATCGACTGAAAGTAGTGAGGCCGGTCCCAGCAATCGACTGAAAGTATCGAGTCTGGTCACACTCGTGATGAAAGAATACGGTGTGGAAAGTGGCTAAAGTTTTGTGGCGGTACCAATATAAAGATGCATCGTTCGTTCAAAGTTCTGGATCATCGAGCTAGTTTCTATGAACAGCATTGTAATTAAGATTTAAAATTGAGAAAGCAGGGGAGTGCCCACCGCTGTCGGAAACGATTGGTTTAAATTCCCCAAACTTTACTTTTTTGGTTATCAGGTAAAAAATTAGAAGGTGTGAGCTTTGCTGAAGTTGTTGTTTAATTTTCAATAAGCATTAATCCAAATTAGTAATACTTCGCGATTTTTCATTCCCAATATAAATTTTCCACTGTTTTGGATCATTCTCTAATACTGCGACACCCTGTTTTGGCAGCAGGGTCATACTAAACTGCTAACAGCCATATCTATCGATTGCAAGCCATCGACTGCGAAACGATACCAAAGCGATAGTAACTCATGAAACCGCTGGAAACCCAAATCTAAATCTACCTCAAGAAATGAAACCTGTCGCCATTAAACCCAAATCCCCGGCAACACAGGACCAAGGAGCAGCCCTGAAAGCGGCCCCCAAGCGGAGCAATGTGAGGCCAAAGCGTGTGTATCACTGCAATGCCTGTTTCGTCAGTTTCAATCGCTTTGGCAAGGCAAAATCCCATGAACAACTTTGCACTCTCCAGCTACGCCGCTTGCATATCTGCAAATACTGCCTAACCCTGTACGGGGACGAGCAATTACTGGCCCGGCACTTGGAACGCAAGCACCCGGATCTTCAGTGCCTGTGCCTGCAGTGTGGCAAACGTTACACCAGCGCCACCTTTCTGTACCGGCATGTGGTCTCCTGGCACGGTGAGCGCACGCTCTTCTACTGCGCCATGTGTGCGGATAATTGCAATGATGTGAAGACCTTCAGTTCAATGTCCCAGCTAATTGGCCATGCCGGGCAAGTGCATCATTTGCCGATTCGCACCGAGGACGACGATGAAAACGAAACCGAAGAATTGGAAATGCTCGAGGAGAACATCGAAGATATTTTACCCATAGTGGACTGGGACGATGATGTGACCTTTGGCTGGCCCATGGATTTGGTTAAGGAATCCTGCATTGGCGATCCCAAGCCTAGCGCATATGTGTGTCCCTTTTGTGCGAATGATTTCACGGGCAGCCTGAATCTTCTCAATCATCTGCAGCAGGTGCATCAGAAGAACACGCTGGATTGTAGCTATTGTGGCAAAAGTCATCCCAATCGTGAGGCCTTGCGCATGCATTTGCAGCGTGTTCATGTGCTGATCCGTGGCCACACATGTTCGGTGTGTCAGGCGGACTTCGCCTCATCGGATCATTTGAAGAAACATATGAACAGCCAGCACCTGCAGCATCGTCCACACTTGTGTACCATTTGTGGAAAAGGATTCGCTCAGGTCAGCCATCTCAATGAGCATCTAATGTCGGATAGAGGACATGGT
The DNA here is from genome assembly GCA_035044985.1 of Lordiphosa fenestrarum. Lineage (NCBI taxonomy): Eukaryota > Metazoa > Arthropoda > Insecta > Diptera > Drosophilidae > Lordiphosa > Lordiphosa fenestrarum. The sequence goes on along the minus strand of JAWNNO010005112.1, from coordinate 168,551 downwards.
GTTAAGTTTATATGTAAATTATGCGGCACACAATTCTTTCGGTCCATCGATCTGCAACGGCATGTCAATCAGAAGCATGGCTAAGGCGAAAATCAGAGGTAAGTCGTCTAGCTGGTAGGATTGGTTGGTGTCTTAGCTAAGTGGCAAAGAGACTAGCTAGGGGCTTGCACTTAGCTAAGGTTTGTGCCACGGCTAGCTGAGGTGAGTTTTGTCTGTTCTCAGTTGGCTTCTACCGAATCGGTTGACTACATCTTTTAGCTGCTATTAGTGACATAAATCTCTTTTGTTTTGAAATTCTTTTGAAACTTAGGGAAAAGTATAGTCCGTAAAGTAGTCTTAGTGAGAAAAACTTTTTTGATTTTAATGGAAATGAAATTAAAATTTGCTATTATGTATTGGAAATGCTTTCACACAATTCTACAAAGTTTTGTCCAAATCGGTTGATGATAGCATATAGCTGCAGTACGAATGATCGTTCGGAATAGAAGTTCTATTGAGAAAAACTTTTTGGTTTTAAATTGAATCTACTTCAAATTTCTTACATGTTCGTTTGTTAAGCTTTTGCATGATTCCACTAAGTTTGGTTGGCATCGGACACCTGCAGTTTAAGAAAAACGTCATATCTCTCACACTTTTAAAGCTAGATGGTTCGCACCTTCTAAACATATTTAGTAATTAGAATTATTTATCGATCCGCCCAAGGCTTGGTACAGATCGGATGAACGGTTGTTGAGTTATGATCCGTAGACTGTTTGATGCTAAAGCGCAGTAGCAGCGCTGCTTATAATATCGTTGGTACAGAGTATGTTAAGGTCGGTAGTAGTACTTGTTTTAGTTGTGACGACTTTTAATCAACTATTAATTTGATAAATTTTCGTGAATACTGAAAAACTTATAAGTATTCACGACATCCGCAACACGGATATTCACGCACGAAACCCTGTGTTTGCTTACAGTCACGTCGTGACACACCGTGACACGTTAAGACTCACGTCAAGGGGTACACCTCTAATAGACACCCCTTATCAAAACTTAAGAAAACAGTAAGTAAAGCACTATTACTGATCCTGCCGATAGAAAATAACACAACAAAGAGCGTCATTTGTAAGCATGCTCAATCTCTTCTAAAGTTCTCCAAAAAGTGCCGCAAGTTGGAGCAAGGTCAAAATTTGGTAGCCTGCTTTTGGGGTGTTCACATCCAGCTTTGAATTGGTTCTCAAATAAAGTCTCCTGTGCATCTTTTTCAAGAGTTCTCTCGCCTCCCCTTCTACCCCTCCCCCCCACCGCAGCCAAACGTTATTCTCTTTGCTGTTAAACTGCACCCACGCTCACTTCATGTTAGTAGTAGCATTATCATCTGCTACTCTGCTGGTTGGGCTGTGTTGGCTTTTGAGAGAGCCCCGAGTAAGCCAGAGCGAGCGTAAACAGTTATTTTTTGTACGACACACTTGGCCGATACCGAGGCGGCGGCGCGAGCTGCTGTGTTGCTGGGGACAGTTTTAAATGAAACTTTGTGGCGTTTAGATCGGGATCGGTAGAAAAACCTAAAAAAAACAGGCAAACGTTTTTCCGTTGTCGTTGTGGCGCAGCAGCAGCAGCAGCACATTTGTTGTTATTATTATTTTCCATTTGTTTTGTTATTGTTAACAAAGTTTACACAGTTTGTTCGAATTGTTTTGTGTAAGTAAAAAAAAGATAAACAAATGTTAGATAAAAAAAAACACAGTTCAATATACATTAAGCGCGTGCAAAACGGGCGAACCTCGAGTTTCAACTTTTTGTTTTTGTTTTTCCATTAAAGCCGGGCCTTAAAAAACCAGCTCTCTTTTGTATTGCACTTGTTGTTACGCGTTCGGTTGAGTTCTGTTTCAGCTTTTGACTGAAATGAGAACAAATTTTTTTTTGTTTTTGTTAAAACACAAACCGTAATTAAGGTATAACTATTATGCCTAATAGTTGTTCTGTTTTTGTTGTTGTTGTTTTTTTTATGTGTGTGAAAACCCCGGGAATTGTTATTGTTGCGCTTGAACAAGTCGGCTGGGGAAATTAAGAATTTGTATATAAAAAATATTATAAGGTGTCTAAATCTCAAATGTTTGAGTTATTATGGCTCTTAATTCAATTGGACAAAATAATTTGTGAAGAATCAAAAGTGATTTTAGACCAAAAGAAAGTGAGTGAAGTGAACTGTGCCAAACTGTAGTCCCCTGTTTTATGGCCTTAAACATAAAATGAATCTAGTATAAACAGAAAATACCCGTTCTCAGTTGACGCTAATTGCAAATTCTGGTCTTGAGTTTTTGCTAAAAATCCCCCAGTTGGCTGATGGAAATTGTTTCAGCTTAGAAACCAATCGAATCGCAACGAATTTCAGTTTTGGTCAATGCATTTTCTTAACGGTTAAATGAACGAAAATGAATACCCTGAACCAAACCGAAATATGTGACTAACAACTAATTTATTGACTTTTCCACCTTATGTCCAACCAGCTGTTCGATTATAAAATCTAGTAAAATAACAATTTAGGAGCTACATAATCCACTCCAAACGACTTCTTCAAAAAGGTAAACAAACAAACCATTTATATAAATATTAAGAATAAAAAAATAGTGGAAAGTTAACTTTGGCTCGGCCAAAGTTTGTATACCCTTGCAGCACGTTTTTCCAACTATTTTAAAAGACTTTTCCACTGGAAACTAACAAGTTTTTCTCACTAGACTTCATTTCTGACTCTACTTTTCTATGACAGCCATACTATATAGATGTCCAATTTCGACCAAACTTAGTGAAATCATGGTTAAGCATAGCAAACTAAGAAATACACAGTTTGGAGGCGTTTTATTTTAAAAACAAAAAAGTTTTTCTCACTAAGACTACTTTTCTGAATCTACTTTTCTATGACAACTATACTATATAGATGTCCGATTTCGACCAAACTCAGTGGAATCGTGGGAAAGCATAAAAAAAAGAGAAATACAAAGTTTGGAGGCGTTTCCATTGAAAACAAGAAAGTTTTTCTAAATAAGACTACTTTTCTGACTCTTCTTTTGTTTGGCAGCTATATTATATAGATGTCCGATTTCGACCAAACTTGGTAAAATTATGGAAAAGCATAGCAAACTAAGAAATGCAAAGTTTGGAGCCATTTCCCTTGAAAACAAGAAAGTTTTTCTCACTAACACTACCTTTTAGACACTACTTCTCTATGACAGCTATACTATATAGATGACCGATTTCGACCAAACTTGGCAGAATCATGGAGAAGCATAGAAAACTAGTAAATACAGAGCTTGGAGACGTTTGCATTAAAAACAAAAAAGTTTTTCTCACTAGAACTAGTTTTTTGACCGATCGTTCCTATGACAGCTATATGTTATAGTCATCCGAACCGGCCGGCTTCGACAAATGTGCAGCGTATTTGTACCAGAAGACTTTGTGCAAAGTTTGGTCGCAATCGCTTTAAAACTCACGGAGGAGATTGCATTGAAACAGACGGAAGGACGGACGGACATGGCTATATCGACTCAGCTCGTCATGCTGATCAAGAATATCTATACTTTATGTGGTCGGAAATGGTTCCATCCCCTCTGCAAGGGTATAAAAAGCATGAATGAATACGTGAACCTTCGATATTACATATGTGTGCTGTTTGTGTGCAATGTTGGTTATGTTCATAATGTAACTTCTCCTTGCCATTTACTTATGCCCCAAAGGAACTAGTCCTAGTACACTGTCTTTGGTAAGAACCTCTGAACCTTCAAGACATAAGCATTTCCTTATCTGTGCAGATTCTGACAATTCTTCTAAGAAGTGAAAAATCATCAGCGAATATGAGTCAAATGAAGGCTTCTGGTTTGCATTTCAGGCAGAACTCAACTAAAAAATTCCTTTAATCCACGTTCCTCCGCCTCCACTGTCTGCCTCAAGGTTTCTGCCCTCGCTAACCTCTACTCATTTGCTTCGGGGGCATCAAATCCATAATTTATCTTGTAAACACAAAAACCATGGCATAGCTCAGACACGCATGCATTTGTGTCCCATGATGAAGATGAAGATGATGATGCTGCTGCTGCTCCCATCATGTAACAGAGGAATTATTATTATTTTTATATTGTAATTGATTTGCCTGGATGCTGGGGACCCAGGCGACAGTCGGCGTTGAAGCTCTCTGCGCTTATCGTAGCGCTGTAGTTTCAGTTGTTGTTCTTGTTGTTGTTGTTGAAATTGGACCGCCCAAGCTTGGAGCATATTTCGTATACTTCACTCTCTCACTGTTTCTGCTCTTACCTGTCGCCATGACGCACCGCTGAACCATGTGCGCCTCGGAAACGGGTAAATACCTAGGGTAGCGCCTGAAAGTTAAACACAATATTCGTTTTGCAAAACGCATTCGATTCTTAATTAAAACGTGCTTAATTTGTAATCTGTACGCAGGTCTCGTCGATATCATCGTCGACGACGCGTCGTCGCTGCTGACGAAATTGCAGTGGGTGTGGGGAGAGACAGAGAACGCAACTGATAAGCAGCGATGTGAAGTTTTTTGGTTCATTCTTTTGGCCTAGGCAGCATTGTTAACCGTTAAACCAGGTTAAGACCTTCGACAGTAGTTGAACCCAGGGCTGACCCCAACACTTCTTACCAAAGCTTAGTTTCTTTTGCTAGCTGTTTTTCAAAATATATTCTGTTATTCGTTCTAAGTCTGAAGATGTGTTTTTCTTAGTTTAAAAGTGTTTCTATATATATTTAAGTCCTTCGAAAAACTCAAGACTAGTTTATACCTTCCATATTTTAATGCCTTTTTATTATATTTTATCTCCTTAAACAATGTAAGAGATTATCTCTGCGGTAGTAGAGTCTTACCTTTTCCACCGTCTCGGAGTAGTTGTCGCCTCATGCATATATCTACTCTTCAGTATAGAGGGATAAGTGCATCCTTAATAGTTATCTATCAATGTTCCGCCCAGATCTTTGGCCCATATAGAGTGGCAACTCATAGCAATCAGCCGATATTTAGAGCCCCATCAGCTTTGACTTTAACATCCAAAATATTACTGTTAAGCGACTTCTTAGGAACTTTCTTTTGTGGTTAAACTCTTGCTGTTAGTTTTGAGATTCTTTGTAGTAGCCAGTTAAGTTTATTCATTAGCGAAATACACTAAATAAATAAATCAATTTGTGCTTGAGTCTGATCTGAGTCAACGATTTATGGATTCAATACATTAGCTTTTGACATTCGGCGTGACTCATACGATATGTTTAAAACAGTTTCAAGATCAATTAACTAAATTATCAAATAGCTTGTAGGTTTCCATGTCAGGCAATTCTAAGCCGGAAATTTAAAGGATTGCAGAGAAAAGAGTAACCTTCTTAACTTCTTTTGTCTCGAATCTATAGGTACTAGGCTTATTGCTTAAGATGTTCATATTCATTGCCCTAACACACTTAATTTAACGGTAAATTTCAATGTGACCATAGTATTATTTAATTTCTCTAAAAACATCGATAATCGCCTACATCGTCACACAAAAATATCGATATATCGATCAAATATGTACAACCCTTAGATGTAGCTAAGTTTTGCTTTCATTTCAAAAGTCATCTTTAAAATCTTTATGGTTAAAATAGTACTTTATGATGTATGGATTTCTTAAGTTGATACACAGAAATAAAAAAAACCAAAAAAGATCAATTTGGAAAGGATATGACTAAAATATCCTTTTAATCATCCAGCGGAGCTGCAAATTGATCTAAATGATCATCATTTTTCATATCCTTTGGTTGATTTATAGCTCCGTTGGATGCCTTTTAATCATCCAACGGATTTTAGACATATCCTTGCCATATGGATACTGGAAATCATCCAATTGATATTTTGTTAGGATTCATCACTGACCTGAGGCTCAGGGATGATTTGATAAATTTGCAATCTCTGAAATTTCAAGCCTACTTACAATTCTTTATGAAGTTTGCTTCATTGTGTAAATACCGCCTTATGCTGCTGAACTGCTGCTGTCTCATTTAGGTACTACTTGATTGTTTAAGCACCGCTCTCTTACGAAAACTCAACTCTTTTCTATTTCTTTGTTTCTTAAGGGTTTTCGTTTTCCTTTATCAAGAGTGTTCACTGTTAAATGTAACAATTCACATTTGCGCAGCATAAATCTGAAAATTCTTATTATAGGTCAGTTCGCGTTTCACTTTCAGTTGTTGTTCTTATGGTTTTGTTGTAGTTGTCGATAATGCCTGTCCATAACAAAAATACAACATTGCCTGCTGTCCCCCCCCCTGCCCTGTCCCTGCCACTCGCCACACTGTTAATGATAAGCTCTTGGCTACTGCTGTTGTTGTTGTTGTTGTTATTGGAGGAAGAGGTGGTGGAGTGGAAGTAGGGCTTTATCAGCTAAACTAAGCACCAGCAGCCAGTCAGTAGCCAGCTTTTGAAAATTCATTCATAAAATGCCATTCAAACTAACTAGTAGCCCCCACATGGAGACCCCACAGCCAAAGGAGATAATACGCAGAGAGACAAGGAAGAGAGCGGGTTCCAGTTTAGGCTTAAAAATAGCTTTAACGCTGTAACTGTAAGTAAGCTTGTGCTTCCACTTCAAAAACCGTAATACTTTAGCAAACACACACACACAATGGCCTATCAATCGAGTGCGGTGGCTGCTGCTGCTGCTGCTGTCGCGGCTGTTTTTTGTTTTCTTTCCTTAACAGTTGGTTAAACAAATGCCAATTGATTTGACAGAGCCAGACTTTTGTGTTATTTTGTTATTATTATTACTTATTGTTGTTGTTGTTTTTCCAAACTGTTGCTGGGTGCCGGCCGCTCACCCTCACTTACTCACACACCCACACATATGCACCTGTATGATTCATTTCATTGGGCACAGCAGGAAGCAACGGAACACACGCGACACACAGAGAGAGGGAGAGAGAAAAAGAGAGAGAGCCTTGAGTCATTTAAAGCACAATTCAAGTATTTTCTTATTTTTTTTCCAAGAAAATAAAAAAAAAACATTATCAAGACAAGAATTTTGGGATAATGAGTTCCGTTCCGTCTGATCTTAGTCAGGATATCTCCGTACTATAAAACAAGCTAGATAGTCTATCAGTGTCAGTGCAAAAGTGTATGCTTATTTCTTTATATCATAAAGCAGCAGCTGTAAAAAGCAGCGCTGCCACTGCAAACTTCCAAATAGAAAAAATAGACCCACCAGAACTCACTTACCATTAAGCTAGAGCTTTATAAACTGCTTAATCGGAAAATCTGGTTCGGCTCGGTTAGCATCATTGCCGTATCTTAAGACATAAAAGCGCTTACTGTTAGACAATTATATGCGTAATTTTGTCAATTTGCCAAGTCCTTAGCAATGCTACCGATTGATTTTAGTACGAATTTGTTGTCCATTTTATATCATATGATCCCGTCAGTCATCAGACTGAACTTTTTCCTTGATAGTTGCAAATTGATTTGTGTGAGTGTCCCAATTCTACACATCATTGCGGCTCATTTCCAGGTGGCAGGCAATCCAATCGAGTAATATACTGATTAAGAAATGTAAAGTTATTTTAACCAGGACCGGATCGAACCCGAATCTCTTAGGGTATTAAAACTAAACTTGAACCTAAAAATTCGGCTCGGTTTCTTCTGCCTGGCGACTTCTTCTGTTATCTGTACGGTTTTAAGAAACTAAGTCTTACAATTGACAGGGAAAATTAATGAAAATTCTCAAAAAACCTTAAAAATTACTATCAATATTTTCACCAATAATAACCTCTGTTGCTTAAGATCCTCAACTTCCAAGCTTGTTAAGCTATTCACAAAATAAGATCTTAACATTACATTGTTCATATTTTTCAAAGGTAGACTTCGAAATGGAATGTGGAATGGAAGGCCCGTTCTCAGATAATGGCCTATTCTCAGCTCATTTAAAAACTATTTTCACAGCACAGCTGTGAAAGCTAAATGCTTCTAAGCAGCTGTCTTTGTCTCATTCATACGAACAGAAAACAGCTGTTTAAAAGCTTTTAGCCTTTTTTTTTTAGCTAACATTTAAAACAATATAATTAAAAAGCTTAAGTAGTTTTAATTATTGGTTGTTCTTATTAATAATCAATGCGATCCAGCTAAATTTTCTCATCCACTTAAATAATGGCATACTAATAAGCCATAATTTGCGGAAATTATAACCTATTAAATGATTAATATATTAACTTTATGGTTTACACTACCTTAAGAACACAAATATTCTATTGTGCTATATTCTACGATATTCAAATATCCCAAAATGGGTAAAACTGGCAATTGTCTACATTTTAAATACAGCTTATCATCCACTAGAGATCTGATTTGGGTTCAGCGTAAAAAACTTGTCTTTAATTAATATTTTTATGACCATTTGAGCTCCTGTGCTGAGAGTTTATGGGTTTTCACACACTAAAAACATTTTTTTTTTAGAGATTTTCATTGCCTAATCGTTTTTAGTTGGATGGATCTGGCCATTTCTGTATTGCTATCTAGTTCTATTTAGTTTATGATTTATGTTAGATGATTGCTGAGTGCTGCTGAATGATTTACCTTAAAGAATTGAATGATCAGGGACTATTTGTCAATTTTAGTTGCTAGCGAGAACTAGAACTGTATGAAATAGTAATCGAAACAAGCTGTACTCTAAACAGTTTTCAAAATAGTGTTGGAAAACCTCAAAAAAAGAGTAGAAAATGTGATGTTTGCTTAAACATTTTTGTTGTTTGAAGTGTGAAGATGGCTATTTTGTTGGTTTGCAACATTGGAATAATTTTTTGGCCATAAATCAAGAGATAATTCTTCGCTTAAGACCTTAATACCAAATTACAAGTAGTTAACGATACTTTTGGTTCAAAGTGCAACAGATAAAGGATAACAGCTTTCCAAACCAAAACCAACACTTTTTAGGGATCAAAATTGTGTCACAAATTACTTAAACAGATAACACAAAATCAGCAAAACAAAATGTATAACATGTATTTGGCATACCTGTACGAATATATTTCAAATTCTCAATTTGCTTACGCTTTAATGGACTTTAATGGAAAAGCCCAGAACACGTACAAAGTCGTTTACTACTTTGTTTTCGATAAGTCAGGCATGCACTCAATCAAGTGACGTTAACTGAGCTTCCAACACTGTTTTCCGAGTTCTGAAAATATGTTAAAAAGCGGCATATAATTTATTTAATGTCTTCTCAGGTAAAAAAAGAAACACTTTAGGGATAAAAGCGGACACACCTCTAACCTCACCCCCAAAAAAACAACTACAGCTCTGCATTTTGCATTTTAAATGAACTCCGCCTACCCACGCACATTCCTTTCCCTTCATCAAAAGAAGGGCCGAAGAAAACATAAGCAATATACAGATCCTGTTGCCTGTCGCGTGGGTTTATGCGACTGCAATTGGCCTTAAGTTGCCTGATTTATGAGCCAACACAAAAACAAAAAAAAACAAAAACAACATAAAACAAAACAAACGCTGCTCATTCATAGCCAAACAATAATAATGCAGGCTTCGGCATTGGAAGTATTATACCCTGCAAACCAAGCATACTTCAAGGGGTATACGGTGTTTGTGGCACAAAAAGTTGTCACTGTTCTTTGAAGTTGCTTCTGTTATCTAAAGCAATCCTACTCTTCAAGTTAATTCTGAAATTGATGTAGCTACGGTTGATACCTAATCCAATCCAAACCCAATCAGCTTCAATACAATTGCAGAGATTTGAAGTCCAATCAGTTTGAGTTCCTGGTCTGTCCCTGTCTATCGGTCTTTAGTAAACTTCGGTGTAGGCATAGACTTTAAGTTTTTCTCCTTAAAACATAGTTCTGCATTATGAAAGACTGTTCCCCCTCCTTTATAATAGTCTTAAAGACCTTCTAGTACCTCAGGTAAATTGATAAGTCAGATTTATATATATTTGAATGTAAATACATATTTTGCTTAGGTATTTTCATTTGCATACTTATTAATTTGTGATATTATATGGTTTACAACGGTGTTGGATATTAAAATTGAAAAAAAAGTTCAATCTAGTATTTAATTCAAATAACAAAGAATTATTTCATAGAAAATAGTTATATGTGCAAATTTTATACAACATACCAAAGGTACACAGAGTAAAGTAACAGCCAGAAGGAAACATTTCCGAACCCATAAAGCATATATATTCTTGATCAGCATCAATAGTCGAGTCGAGAAGGGAAGAGACAAAAGCTTCTTATACCTGCAGGTAACCAAGTCTCCGACTTCTGAGCGGTTCGACTCCGAACCGGTTTGCAGCCCTGTTTTTTATGCAGGGTATCAACCAGTTGACTACACCAGGCACTTCTCGATCGTCTTTATTGTTATTTGTCATGCAATCAGTTGGATGATTGTCTTATTGATATGCCCGACGCATGATTATGTGGCCACACAAGTGTATGTGCTTGTGTGTGTGTTTATGATAAGGTTTTTGTATCAATGTCAAGTTAAACATGAACGCATAATGGATTTATTTTTTTTCGGACAAAATGCCATAACTGACCCCAATTCATAACTGTTTGCCACCTCCACCTCCACCCCAGCCAATTGGTGACATGGTAAATTAGAAAACGTCTCTGCTGACGTTTCTCATCCACAAGATTGTAAATCAGTTGGTGGTAAATCATTTAAGTAAGACAAATAGCCGACAGCAGCATAAACATGTTAATTTGCTCTTTCTCTTTGCAGAGTGAAGACTGAAGACAGCAACAGCTACAGTTTAGCCATGACACAAACCCACTTAACAGCTGCACATGCGCGGCGGCAGCAGCAGCAGCAGCAGCGCCTCCACACACATTCCAGCATTCTGTTTCTAGTTGTGCTGCTAATATTGGTCTCATCAGCGGCCGCAGCCGCCCAAATACCCTCGCCACGTTTCTTCTATGCGGCCTCCCCCTCGTCCTCATCATCAGCGGCCACCTCCTCACAACAGACCAAGGTGCGTCTGTTGCGCCAGACGACAAGCGATGTGAATGCAAATAATAATGCAGCTGCTGATGCAGTTGCTGAGGCCAGTTGCTGTCAGGGGGCAGCCGCCGATGCCGCCGAACCTGTCACGGTAAGTGCAGTTAGCGATGGGTGCGTGACACGCCATAATTGCAACTAGTCAAAACCAGAACTGTGAGCAGTAGTTGGGCATCGATCTGCATATTAATCCCACCTCACGACTCCATCTCCAGCCTGCACACATGTAGCTGGCGCCACAGTGTCGCCCAGAGACATTGCATATTTGGGTCAGCCTCCAAAACCCCACGATCAGCCACTCTCATTCTCATTGCCGTCGTCGTCATCATCGCAACACTGTTTGCAGTTTGATAAGCCCACGCGCAGACCCTCCAATCCCTTCCCCAATTCGCTTGGACAGCGGCGCCGTTGCTGCTCTTATGCTGCCTGTCATTGATAGCGCCTACAGCCGGCTGCCTTGATTCCAAAGCAAATAACTTGAATTACAGTTTTAATTAGGCGTTAGTCATGTTTCCACCGGCCACTGCAATTTGTTTTATTTGTCTCAATTATCTAGAGTCTAATCCCCAGGAAGTGGCAGACTTAGCTTTTATTTCTTTCAATTATATTTTGGGTAAACAGAATGATGCAGGTGTGTGGACGTATTGTTTTATACCCGTATCGTATTCTTCCCGGAATTGGTTTGAGTCGGTTTACAATTGGCGATGAGATCATCAGTTAGGGGCCATAGTGCCAGAAGATGTGGGTTCGATCCCGCCTCGGGATATCCAATGAAGCAGTTTTGTAACAGTCTACCCCATAGATACATATGTATAATCTTGATCAGCTTCAACAGCCGATTGGATATAGCCATGTCCGTAAGAACGCACAGATCTCAGAGATGGTAAGAGATAGAGGTCGGAAGTGTATGGAACAAAAACTTCTTATACTTGCAGGCAGATCAAGCTTATCTTCAATTTTAGCCACGCCTCCTTCCGCCCTCGAAATTTGGTAAAAACCGGATATCTTCCACAGTTTTTAAGATACATAGTTTGTACCTTCTAGACATATTTAGTAATCAAGCTTATTTATCGTTCCGCCAAAGGATTCATAAAGATTGGTTGAAGGGTTGTAGAGTTATGATCAAAAGACTGTTACCTGCTGCAGCGCAGTAGCAGAGCTGCTACGGCAGCATCAAAGTTTGTGCTCAGCGTCTAATTTCGTTGGTAGAGAGTATGTTATAGTCGGGCTTGATTGTTTTAGACCAGATAACTTTTGAGGAATGGCTCTGAACCGGTTGTGAACCGGTTCTGAACCAGTAAAAACAAACTCAACTCCTTATTTCCCATCTAAAGCCCAACATTTCAAGTTTAGAGCTTAAATAATTTCAGATTTAAGACTCTAAACAAGTTTTGAATCATTATTAGGGTTGAACCGGTTCTAAAACCGTAAAATATGCAACTCTAAAATACTATCTTATATATATAAAATACTCTAACTTTCAAGTTCATGGCTTAAATAAGTTTGGGATATGGTTAGAAATCGGGTTTAAAAGTGAAACCGGTTCAAATCCGGCTCTAAACCAGTAAAATATCACCAACCTTTATACCAAAGCTTCAAAAACTACTGAGATATGGCTCTAAACCAGAGATGGGCGCGTCGCGAGGCAGCGTGTGCATAGGGTCTCTGCCGCGGCCGACTGCACAAAATCACGTACGCTATAAGTATTGAAAGCTATTTATAGAACGCGAATATTCGGTCGTCGTCGGTGGTGCTTGTATGCGTGTGAAAAGTGTGACGATATGTGTGCATGCCCATCTCTGCTCTAAACTCATTTTCGAAACCGATTCCGAACCAGTTATTGCCAACTTAATGATCAAACTGCAAGTTCTTGGCTTAAACAACTTCTGAGATATGACACCGAACCACTTTTAAACCAGTTCCATTTTCGAAACCGGCTTGAAACAGTACCAAATCCAACTCTAAATTACCACCCATAGACCAAATTTCTAGCTCATTGCTTTGAATAACTTTAAGACAGGCTCGATTTCTCAAAGTCCGGTTGGTCAACTTGATAGGCAGTTTAACCGAATTCGAGTGTCGCATGATGTAGGTGGGACAAACTCAAACGCTGCTCATCCATCGGTCAACTTTAACCGCGAGCTCAGCCCCCATACAACTATCGATATTTGTATCGATATACAAACAGCTGGCCGCACACTTGCTAAATGTTTATGAATCAACAAATTTGTCAACTCCACGCAATGGAAATGCAATTCGAAGAGGCAGTGCATCAAATTTTAGTCAACTTTTAAGCAGAACAATGACCTGCAACAACCAATCGCATTAAAAATCAAACAAACCAAATCGAGTCAGCTGTGTACTCGTTCGTTTAGTCAAACAGTATGGTCACACTGAAGCAGCGATAGGCATTTATCGATATCAGGCGAAACTGCTGCTGAGAAAAGCAAATGACTTAACCGCTCGTCATCTTGACGAACAAATCTGACCAGTGGTTGGCTAACCGGAACCTTTGAGAAATCGGACCTTAGTCAGTTTTGAACTGGTTTCACTTTTAAACCGGTTCAAATCCTTTTATCAAATTTCAAAGTCGTAGCTTCAATAGCTTCTAGGAAATTGCTCTGCACCTCTTTTGAACCGTTTCTATTTTTGATTATTATTCTCAGTTTAATTTTTGGTGTATTTGGGCATACGGAAAAACTAGATTTTGGTATAATTCTTCAAAAGAGTATGTGGGGGGAGGCCATGCCTTACTCCTTCTTCTTCTGCTGCTCCTTGTGTTCTCCTGGACTGCACTATATTACCTTCTTCTGAGCCATCAGCATTTCGCAGTCATTTTGTAGCTGCCATTCTGTGTCATCTCTGGCGGCATGGTCACAAACTCCAGTTTGGGATCACCGACCAGTTGGCGGCCCAGCCAGAGAAAAGGTTTCTCCAAATGATGATTTACTTTTGATGAAATGTTAAAGTACTGCGTATTCTCCCTGCTACGGTATATGAGGTCATTGGCCGTAAAGGATCGCTTTTTAATATCCAACTTGCTGCCACACAACACAATGGGTATATCCCTGCACACACGCTCCAAGTCCCGATACCAGTTGGGCACACTATAGTTGCAGGGCGATGTCAGATCGAACATTATGATGGCACACTGGGCTTGAATGTAGTAAGCATCGCGCAGACCAGCGTACCTCTCCTGCCCGGCCGTGTCCCACACATTGAAGCGTATATCACCACGATTGGTGTGGCATACAAGCGGATGCACCTTCACATCCAGAGTGGGCTCATATTGCTCCTTGAATTCGCCGCTTAAGTGGCGCTGGATAAAGGTGGTCTTGCCAGTGCCTCCATCGCCGATAATCACACACTTGAAAGTGGGCATTGTGGGCACAGGTGCTTGAGCCGGCATTGTGTTTTGTTTTCTTTTATTGTCTTGCTAATTACTTGACACACACAAAGTATACGTATTGCCTGGACTTGTTTCCAACAACTGAACAGAAATTTCTACTTTACTAACCCGCTTTAAGTTGAAGTCTAAGACAAAGCCTACCTGATCTGGTGGTATATCAATAGAGAATATGACTCGATATGGAAAACTCGACAAATTTCCTAGTTATTTGATTAGAAAACCCTCTTGAAAGTCGTAAAACATGCTCAGTTTTCAATATCGTAACCGCAGGTCCAGTTAGAAGGTTTGTGTATAAGATAATGGACTGGTGCAAGTCCATGCTAATTGAGTTTGGTTTGTGTATGCGCTTTGAATTGAATTTCTGTGAAGGAATTGAAGTTCGCTTGAGCTGATACCCCTAGTCTAACCCCTCACAGTAGGTCATTGCATAACCTTGAACTTTAAAAAGAATTGTTGTGCCATAATTAACATTCAGCCACTAAATGGCAGCAAATGAGTCATGACCAAGGCATGGCGTTGACAACAACAACAACCACAGCGACGACGTGCGAATTGGTCAATCAAATCTAACTGCCGCAGTAGCCAAACACCTGGCACGTGTCGTTTGTAAGCCAACTGCGGAAGCGAGTGACGCACATTGACTAGAGTTTTGTGAGATTCCAACATTTCTATGCAGGCTACGTTTGTTTTGCTTTTTTCACTGGAATTTGCGTAGACACTGTCAAAAGGGGGTGACTAAGTCTAATCTTTCTCCATCTCTCCATTTCTCACACAGCTGCCGCTGGAATTGTCTCTGGAATTGGCTAATGTGACGGCTGATTACACAGAAGCAGATGGTTCGGGCGAAACTTCAGCCAAGGGTAAGCCGTTGTTGTATATATTCGTACATCTTAACCACAGCTCAACTCAATTTCGTACATTCCACAGAAAACTTCAAGCGCAGCGTAACACGTTGTAAGTGTACCTCAACATATTTCCACATGGCAAATCCCTTATCCAATATCCTTTCAGCTGCCATACGTAATGCCACGCCGGCCAGTTGCTCGCCCCAACTCACCATTGTTGAGCTCAAACCACCTAGCGAGGATACAGGAGATGGTCTAACCTCAGCCAATGTATACTATTCACCGGCCTGTACACGCATCAATCGCTGCAGCGGTTGCTGTGGCTCCACCCTCATCTCCTGCCAGCCCACCAACACTGAAATCGTCCAGTTGCGTGTGCGCAAGGTGGAGCGTGTGGGCGCCAGCAGCAAGCGGGGACAGGCAATTGTGGCCGTGGAACAGCATTTGGCCTGCAAGTGTGACTGTCGCATCAAGGCCGAGGACTGCAATGCCTATCAGCAGTATCGCAAGGATTTGTGCCGCTGCGAGTGCCAGAACACGGATGCCAGGGACAAGTGTCTGGAGCAGGCGGAGCACAAGTATTGGGATGATGCCAACTGCACGTGTGCCTGTCGCTACAATCAGAGCTGCACCACTGGCACCATATTCGATGAGACGCAATGCAAATGCACCGATGTGAGTGGAGGGCGATTTTGAAAAGAAAGAAGATGAAGCTGGAGCCTAGATAGTGTGTGTGCCGGTGTGGTGATTGTTCAACTGTCCCTGGGTTTGGAGATTTGCCATTATTACACCTCTACTGGTTGTGGTTCTTGTTATCCCTCTTCTTTTTTTGTTTGGGTACTCACAATGCAAAGTTTAGGTTTCACACACTTTTACCTTCGGCATGTCTGCCTCAAATTTGAAACTTCTTAGATTTAGAAAATCAGTTAATGCTCATATTTTCCACTACAGAACACCGCTTTCAGTCTGTTCTATATAGCCCACTGGTTTTTAAAGTCAAGCACTCAAGAGGCATAGTTTTTAAATTGTTGCAATTATAGCCCAAAGGAGTCAAATTTAATGCCAAAGCTTTAAGTATTAACCGAATTATTATAGGTCCAAAACCAACAAAATGCGGGGCTCCACATTTTGCGCCAGTTGTATAACGAAAAGGACATTTTGGGAGCTCTTTGTTTTTAGGTAACACAAATAGTTCCCAACTTTAAGTTAAATTTTAGTATGTTCAGCTACTTTTTTTGATCCAATACTTCACACTGACGGTTTGGAAGAGATTCTTACAATTTATACCAATATGTTTGCCCTGAAATATGCCCGAAAATGTAGTTTTTGTGAGGAATCCTTTATTGTTATGAAAGGAAACGCCTTCAATCTTTGTAATTATTAGTTTGCTATCTTCTTGCATGATTCCATTAAGTTTGGTCAGTATCAGACATCTATATAGTATAGCTCCCTTATAAAAGTAAGGTCTGAAGAGTAAAAGACTAGTCTTAGTAAACCAACACTTATTTGTTTTCAATGAAAATGCACTTAATGTTTGCATTCCTTTGTTTAAAACCTTTTTACATAATTTTACCAGATTTTGTCAAAATCGGATGACTATAGCATAGTAACGATCGGTTGAAAAACTAGTTTTAGTAAGAAATTCTTCTTTGTTAACAAAGGAACATAAAACTTTAGGTGATTTTTGTGAAAATGATCCTTCAAATGTTGGATGGAATGTGGGTTGGGTAGCTTGAGGTTAAAGCTGTATATTTCCAAGTCTTAAGCCAATGAATCAGATCCATTTAGACTAATTTTCGGTCTTTTTAGAGTCGTTTTTGTTTAATAAATCACATTTTAAGCAATTGCTTGAGTCATTCTGGAGTCTTCTTATAAACCCACAGGATAGTTATCATTTTTTAAGTGACTTTGGTCAATATTACCTTCCAAAAGTTGGGTGGAAGAGGAAAGTAGATCTCGTACATCTATGTACGTAGCAGTTTAGCCTACGTTCCCAAGTTTATCTTGCCTGATTTTATAGATAGAAGATTCGTACCTTCTGAACATACTTAGTAATTCGAATTATATATCGAACCGCCGTAGAAATGCTGAAGATGGTACGTGGGATAGTCGAGTTAGAGGCAAAACAAACATTTATGCTGGGCAGCACCGGCTGAAACAGTGATGATGGGCAGCACTTTGGGAGGTACAGAGTACAGACCGATTAGCTTCTTTGAATAACTAAGTTCGATAAAGTTGTATTGTCTTTTTACTAAACTTATGTATATTATTTCCGCAATATTCAATCTTCGGTCGTGCCGAATTTAGCTTTCCCCCATTTGGTTTATACACATTCTAGTTTTAAGTTTCAAGTCTTTTCTTAAACTTTTAATGTTTTCATCTGTTGTTTTTTCTTTGTTTCTTTTTATGTTTCATTGTAGATCAAAAATTTCGAGCTATATTCCTAGAATAGGCACAAAGTTCAACATACAATCCACAAGCAAATACACACACACACACTCCACAAAGCAGAAGCCATAGCCTAGACACAAACCTACTACAACTTAGACATTGCTGCTGTTTGTTGTTGACTTTTTCTTAGAGAAAATAACATTTTTTAATTGAAAATTGGACAAAAATTTGGAAAAAATTGTGTGCATTTCTGTTAACTTATGCCAAAATTAGAGAAAGTTTTGTGGTTCTTTTTTTTTGTTTGTTTGTATTATTTTAACTTAGAGCTGAGTTGAGGCCAAAAGACACAACACTATTTGTTGCATTGTGTGAGTATTGTTTTGTTAAACTGTTTGGCATGCCAAGTACTAACATAATTTTCGGTAGAATCCTTCCCAGCCACTAGTCTAAAACTGCTTGTAATACCCTCAAATTGTTGATACTTAAACGAGAAGCAAAACACAAAAAGTTCTTTGATATGAAAAACCAAATTATCGTTTACAAATCAACAATTTTAATATATATGTATATATATTTTATACTCCCCCTTTTTGGCCCATGTTTTATGTAATTTGTTAAATTTTTGTATTTTACTTAATTTTTCTCTCAAATATTTAGCCTTCAGCACCCAGCGATGTATCGGATCGTAAACGTTTCATTGTCCAAGCCGTTGCGGTGGAGACCGATAACAGCACTTTGTACAGCGTCTAGAAGCAGCTGCACTGGCCACTGGCGCTCTAAAAAGCAGCACACAAATACTACATTTATACGTAATGCAAAAGTACTTTAAGAAATATTTATAACAAAAAGAAACCCCAACCTAGACTTCACACACACTTTTTTCAGTATTTCATTATATATTCTTGTCCTTTTATGAATTGTTTTTAAGTCACGTTTCAAGATTTGGCATATATTGTAATATTGTTATTTTTTTTCT
The DNA here is from genome assembly GCA_035044985.1 of Lordiphosa fenestrarum. Classification (NCBI taxonomy): domain Eukaryota; kingdom Metazoa; phylum Arthropoda; class Insecta; order Diptera; family Drosophilidae; genus Lordiphosa; species Lordiphosa fenestrarum. Next base: position 149,913 of record JAWNNO010005112.1, on the reverse strand, counting down.
CCACCGCCGCCCCTCTTCATGTTGTAGGTTTTAAAAGTGAAAGTGTATGTGTTTCACTTTGTTTATTATTTTGGATTAAAACTTGTTTAGAGCTTAAGTAAAGATTTATTCTTTGTAACCATCCAAAAAGAGAAAAAAAGAAGAGAAAAAGTAAAAATAAAGAGAGTTAAGAGTACTGAAAGCGTGTCGCAACGCAAGAAGGTTATTCTTAAAATTATTCTAAGTGAATGGAATCAGCATATGAGTTGGAATTATGAATACATAATCAGTCTTGTAAACACAATAGCAGTTTTTAGGAAGTATCTACTAGAGCTAGATCAAACAGCCAAGCAAACAATGTAATAAAATTTCGAAATTTGGCCATACAGCCCAGTGTGCCGTGACGTGATTATAACTGTGCCACAAGTATCATCACTAGCAAATGTGTACAATGGCTTATGGTATTTATCTGCCTGCATGGTACGGGCACACTCAAATGAAGAACAACTTTTGCCAGAATTCCAAGAACCACGAAAATTTTGAGTTTCCGAATTGCAGCAAATCTGCTTTAAATTCGAGTGTGACAGACAAAATATGAATGGAAAACCACAAAACAAAAGGAGCTAAGTGTGGTACAAATTCGCAGTTCTGAAAATTGAGGACAGGCCCAAAATTTTGCAGGTTGCCATTTATAAAGTGTTGGCGCAGGTAGGTGGTTGCGTTCTACAAGGACCAAAGGAAATCAACCTTGAACGAACCAGAAACTTACAACAAAACCGTTGCACGAAAAATCCAATTTTATGTTAAATTTATTTTTTGATCATATTGTTGATCACGAGAAAATATGCTTAATACTTTATGGTATTCTTCGGCCTAGATGGTAACTATTGCCAGAATTCCAAGAAACTCGAAAATTTGGCGGAAAATTCTAATAAATTCATAGAGCAGCTGCAATTTGTTGCAAAAATCTGCGGCGGTTGTGTGTAAATAGTGAAAGTTCAAACTGAAAAAGCTTCTCTAACTCGAACGTTCGGATTCAGGCATGATACAATAACTAAGGTACGAATGTGGAGATCAGAAGTCATGGGCAATGCCTTAGTTGTGGGGATGACTCAAATTGCGCCAGTGTTTTTTTTTGTTGAGTTGCAAGCTATTTTTTCAGCTTCTAATCAGCTAAACTCAATCAGCTGTTAAGCCAGTCAAGCTTGCGGCGCCACGATTTTTATGCTGTGTATCTGAGAAAGCATTTGGTTTTGTCTAAGAATTGCGCCAGCCAGTCTGCAGTTTTAGCAACCATTTAGCTACCCTCCTTTTTTTTTAACAAGTAGTTGACACCCAGCTGAATCGGTATAGTTTGTCTAAGCTCTAAGCTTTAATTAGTTAATAATTCCGCAGCAATTCCACCCAGGCTTTAGAGCAGCTACTTAAAAACTTTATGGAATTGAAACGGATTTCATTTTGTGGAATACGTGGAATTGAAAACTAGGCTCTAGGTTTCAAACCTGATTTCTGCCTGTGCAAATCAGTTTTGTCTCCTGCCTCACCGTGTTATTGCATCAACGACCTCTAATGCCCACTAAGACAAAAAGCTCTCTCCCTCTCTCTCTCTCAAAAGCTTAGCTGATAAGCAAAGCATCCATAAAGATTGCTGTTCTTAATTTAATCCGGATCTTTAGACAGCCCCAGAATCATGTGGGACGACCTGAAAAACAAGGTGATTTTGGTCACCGGTGCCGGTGCGGGTATTGGTAATGCTTTGGTCAAACAGCTGGCCAATGTGGGTGCCACGGTTATAGCCGTGGCTCGTAGTGAACAGCAGCTTAAGGAATTGGCCGCTTACGATGCCAAGCATATTAAAACGCTTCAAGTGGACTTGACACACTGGCAAGCGGTTAGAGAGGCATTGGCACAGGTGCCACCATTGGATGGATTGGTGAATAATGCAGGTGTGGCCATTATAAAACCATTTGAAGAGCTCACCGAACAGGATTTCGATACGTAAGTGGAATCTGAAGCGGGTTTATTAGAATGCCAATCTAATAGGAAATTCAACTCGTTTGAATTTAATTGGGATTTGTGGAAATTTTCTTCTTATTGTTTGCGAGCGCTTGATAGTCGTGTGCGCTAAGAAGCAGACGTCCGTGTACCGGTACAGTCTTGGTTCCAAGTGCAACAACTAGAACTAGTTATGGTTTCGATTCGATTTGATTCCGGCTAGAAACATTGTCTTACCCATCTCAATTCCCCTTTGCAGTCACTTTGATGTCAACATCAAGGCCGTATTCAATGTGACCCAAGCCCTGTTGCCCAAGCTGCGTGATGGTTCGTCCATTGTGAATGTCTCCTCCATAGCCGCTTCACGTTCATTTGCTGGTCATACCGCTTATAGTGCCACCAAAGCTGCCTTGGATTCGTTAACCAAATCATTGGCCCTGGAGTTGGGTCCGCGACGAATACGCTGCAATTCGGTGAATCCCACTGTGGTGCTGACCAAAATGGGTAGCGACAATTGGAGCGATCCAGCCAAGAGTGGTCCTCTGCTGGCCCACATACCCCTGAGACGTTTCTGTCAAGTGCAAGAGGTGGTTGATGCCACTGGCTATTTGTTGAGCCAAAAGTCCAGCTTTGTGAACGGTCATCAAATGCTGCTAGAGGGTGGTTACGCTGTATCCTAATTTCGATTTGCTATATATATTTTTTCTGCTCACAATTAATACATTTCTCGATGATGTACCCTTTTTTTCTTTTTGCATGTTACAACATTTTGTGCTTAAATCTAATCGGACTACCAACTACAAAAAAGAATTGAAGAATATATTATACAATTTGAATATTCGCACTTGAGTTTGGCTCTCAGGCGCAGATTTTGCCCTGTTGCTGGCTTTGGATTTGTTGTTGCTTCTTTTCACGTTCGCGTCGTCTCAGCTTTTTGCGTCGACGATCGATGATGGCCAGCTCGCCCTTGATGGAATTGTAGGCTTTGCGCAGGTCTTGAATTTGTTTTCGCAATATCGAGATGCATTGATCCGAGCTGAGCGAAGGATCTGTCAACAATGGGGAGGGGGGAAATACATTAGAATTTGAAAGATTTAAGGTGTGACTCTGATGAGGCTTACCCAATTCCACCAGAAAATTGTAGGGACATGGACGTACGCCGCTTGTATTGCTGCCGCCCACCGATTGCTGTTGTAGTTGCTGTTGTTGGAGGAAGTTTGCCTGCGGCAGCAGTTGCTGTCGTGCACTTTGACGCTGCTGCTGTTGATTGCTGACAATATTATCGGAATTGTCATCCGATTCGGAACCAGCTGCAATTGCAAATAGAAGAACAAGTAGGAAGGTCAGTAGGAACCAAAATATGTGTAAATTTGTAACCAAAACTCAGATTCGAAACAACATTGAAAAGTAAGGGAATCAAACCTTTTGAACCACCGGACCGAAAATTCATCATCATCATTTACTAATGCAAGTTATCCACCGGAACACTAATATTTGATAATTTGTCTATAAGTTTTGTAAGCCTGAACCTCTTCCAAATCTGCAATTTCGGTTCGTTTTAACGAAGTTTTTGCATCACATTCAGTCTATGTTAAAACCGTTACGATAAGCGATTATTTTGGTTAACCTCAACAAAAACCCAAGACCATTTTGGTTTTTAAACTATTAAAAGACAAAAGTATTTGTCAAAATTGATTGTCAAATGTGAAAGTCACGAAAAATCACTTGCACTAATCGTTTCTATTCACCAAGTGACACTCTCATCGCTAATAAAATGTCCATCAATAGCAGCTATTAGAGATGCAACTTTTAAGCGTTTAAGCTTTTAACAAAAACGGCGAGAAAGGAAGTGCGGCTACCCTGAAAATAGATCGATCTGGCAACACCAAAGCAACGTTAGGTTGGCTGCGCCTCGGCATTTCATTTATTGAAGGCAAATTCGTAGCCAACTTTTGTGAGTTGGTTGAATTCATGAAATGGTGTTTATGATAGCACTTGAGGACCCTCTTTCCATGAAATGAATTTGCTAAATGAGCATAGCATAAACGAAGTTACTAGAACCATTAAAAAAGTGTGTGTATGTGTGTGATTGCAATAGAAACGCTTCAGACAGCGCGCATGCGTATTGTTGTTGCTTTCAATTCAATCGCCAGAGGCATGGAAGAGAAAACGAAGAGAGACACATTCGAAGTTGTTGCTGTAATTTCATTATGTGCGCCTTGCGCGAAGCAACAACAAAGGGCACACTGGTTTGAAGTTTTGATTTCAGAGAAATGGAAGGAAATTCGGAAAAAATAAAAGGAGCACTTGACATGCCCAAAATTTCTGTTCGGACACATCATATAACTTAGAAGGATTCTCTGAATCAAGCTCTACTGAGAGAGTTATTATTCGGCAACTGTGCCGCTCATAAAGGTGATTTTGCCCACCGCTGCTTTATAGGATCGAAATAAATTCCCTCTGATATTTTAAACTTTAAGATTCTTACCTGTTGTTGCTGTGGTCTTGCGTGTCATACTGGAGGTGGAGGTGGTGACCTGTCGCCTACGTTTGCCCATTGATTGCAGTTCAGCTGCAGCCGCAGCTGCTGCTGCTGCCTGGGCACACAAATCCAGCACCTGCTTCCGCGTCCGTTTACGCTTATTGACACCGCCCGCAATACCAGAAGTTCCACCAGCTAAACTGCTTTCCTCCATGGCATCCGCTTGTTTCTTTTGTGCGGCCGAGGAGGAGGTGTGAGGTGGACAATTGGTCTCCTCACTGCTATCATCCTGGCTGGCTGAGTCGGGTGAGCTGCTGTTGGGTGCGGATGTGAGCACTATGCTGGAGTGTTGCTGCTGCTGTGGTGGTGGCTGCTGCTGCTGCTGTGGGTTGATCAAGTGAGGAGGTGGTGTATCTGGTGGCAGCGGAGTTATGCCCGATATGGCCATGGGCACGGCACTGCCCAAAGTCAACTCATCTTTGCTATTATAATTTGGCGCCGCCGGACTGCCTGGTATGGTTTCCTCGCATAGCAGATTAATGGACTCATTGTGAGCATCACTGATCAGGGGTGAACTGGCTGCTGGTGCCACCACCAGCTCTTTGGAGGGAAACACCACAAAGGGACGGGTGGAGACAGGAATAACAGCAGCCACGTTTGGAGGCTCCTCCACAGTCACAGCTACCAGCGTGGGTGGAGTGTAGGGTTTCAATAGTAAACCACTACCAGCTGGCGGAGTGGGTGTAGCACTGCTGCTCATCTGAGGTGACAGAGGCGATGAGGCGGTGCTGGGACTTTGCAGAGGTAAAGCAGCGGCTGCCATAAGCGCGGGTCCCATTACCACCGATACGGGTATATCGGGTAAAACAATGGGCACACCCAAAGCAGGTGAAGAGATTTGTGGCTGTTCCTCTGCGAGGGCCAAAAAACTGGTGGGCTTCATTGGTAGAGGTGCTGGCAATTCCAAGAGTTTGCTACTGCTGCCCACCAGTTCCAATTTCACGGGTTCTATGCTCTCAAAGGCTGGACTCTTGTGCTCTTCCAGTATGGAAGTCTCTTCCTGCACATCTTCTATGATCAGACGACGCTCGGAATCGGTGCTGCTGTCCATGGACTCATCAGAAAATCCAGACGTGGCGGCTGCTACAGCTGCTGTTGCTGCCACTACTGTTGTGGCAATTGACGTCGTGACCGTTGTGGCTGTGCTTAGAGAGTTGGGTGTGAGAGCAGCAGCTGCAGCTGCTGGTGACAGGCCACTCACCGGTGTCTTGCGCTGCTGTATGGCACACTCCAACTTCTGTATGGTCTCACTTAGCTCACTGTTCTTGGCCGGCAATGAGGATTCCAGCAGGGATTTCGTTTCAGGAGACTGCGTCGACGGCCCAGGACGATAGAGCTCACCCAAGAGGGAACCAGTTTGAATTTTCAAGGGTTCCGTCAACAGCTTGAGCGTGTTTAACTCCTCTTTCTTTTGCAATTCCTTGGCCATTTCCTTCTCCTTCTCCAGCTGCTGTTGATGTTGCGGATCTTCCTCCTGAGCGGCTGTAGATGAGGCATCCGGTTTGCTTTTACTCTGCTCCACTTCCTCCTTCTTCTGACTGATTGCCTTAAGCACCTTGTCGGCTATAGAGCTGGGCTTCTGCTGCTCATAGGTGACGGCATCCAAGTCAAAGGGTCCTGCTGCACCGGCCAACAGAATCTTGACATTCTCCAACTGTTCCAGTTTATGATCCTTCGATTCACCCGAACTATACCCGCTGCCTTCGTTGGAGGTGCTCAGCTCAAAAACATTGCGTGTTTCAATGAAGGGGCTGCCCACCACCAGTTGAGGCTTGGGCGCTGCTTGTGTGGACAGGGCAGCTGGAGGAGTGCTCAATTTGGGCGGGCTAGTCGACATTGGAGTGGCATTGGCAGCCGGGGAGGCCGGTGGCATTATCAACTGTGCGGGTGGTGTGCTGGGGGTGGGTTTGGAAGGCGCCTGTAGGGCATCTGTCAGAGCTCTGGTGGTCTCCTGCACCGTCTGGGCCAATTCCTCATTCAAAGCGGTGATGTTTAGATTAAAACTGGGTGATTTCCGCAAGACATCGAATGGTGTGGCAAGCAGAGGCGTCGATGGAGCAGCAGCTGCTGCTGCTGCACTTGCTGGTGGTGTGGTGATGACCTTGGGTTGGCTGGGTTGAAGGGACACGGCCTTAGCACTGGGCGGTGTGGATGTCGTCACTGTTGTCGCTGTCGCCGTTGTCGCTGCTGCCGTCGTCGCCTTCTTCTCTTCCTCCTTTTCGGATTCTTTGTCTGCTTTATACATCTTGGGTTTCTCCAGCTGCAACAGCGTCGCCTCCTTCAAGGGCGAGCCACGTTTTTTGGCCTTGCCTGTGCCAGCGGTTGGAACTGCCGTTGAGGTGGGCAATTGATGCTGTTCCAGACTTTGCTGCAGCGCATTAGCCCTGAGAGCCTGTTTGCGGAATGCTGCTATAAATGCCGTAGCCGTTGTGGTTGGCGTGGCAGCAGCCGTCAGAGCAGCTCCCAGGGTTCCTCCTCCCAGTAGTGGGGGCAGCGTCACAGACGGAGCAGCAGCTGAAGTGGGAGCGGCCATGGGTGAGATACGTTTTTCAAACTCAAATGGTTCCGTGTCTTTGAACTCGTATATATCCGAGGAGGAGAGTATTTTGTGGCCAGCCCCACCCACACCCACGCCACTGCTGCTGTACTTGGTCTCCTTGGTGGGTGGTGGGGGCTGTACACTGGTGCTGGTGCCACTGCCACCACTTATATCCAACTTACTCATGTCGGGCAATGAACGGGTGGCCGAACTGGAGCTACAAAACGAACTGGACGACGATGAGGAGGAAGAGGGTGAACAGGCAGCTGGCATGTCCAGCTTCAAAGTGGTCAGCTCCTTATTTTGTATGGGTTCGACGAATTTTTTAGGCGTCTCCAGCAGCATGGGTGGAGTTGGCTTCTTGGCGCTGCTGCTGGGCGGCTGTGATGGCTCTTGTTTCTTGAGGGGCTTTTCCACAATGACCGAGGCATATTTGTTGCTGCTCTCGAAGCGTGCAAAAGTGCTGGGCTTCAGTTCGATCTTCTCCTCCTCCTGTTTCAGCTCTGTCTTGCCGATTTCCACTTTTATGGTCTCCTCCTTAAGCTTATCCTTCTCCTTGTATGAGGATTGTGAGTCCTCATCGATATAGGAATCGGTTTCCGAGGACATTTCTGTGGAGCTGCTTTTCTGTGACTCCATTTTAGGTTCCTTTTTAAGCTCCCTTAGCTCTGAGTTGACCGTCTGCTCTTTGCCACTCTCCTCGACATCCCGCTCGATCTTCAATTTTGAGGAGCTGGGCAAGAGTTGTGGTTGAATACCTTTGAGCTCGGATCGCATCTCCTCCTTGGAGAAGGACGAGGTGGAGGAGGCGGCGGCTCCGCTGCTTAGAGCACGATTACCCGCAGCCCGAGCTGGCGGCAGGGATTTAAGGGGCGCCTCCTCTTCATCCTGCTCGTCCTGACTATCATCACTGGGTGTGGGCTTCGGGGGTCTAGTTTTGCCTAGACCTTTTGAGCCACCACTCCGCACCTCCTGCTTGATATTGGGACCCTGGCGTTTCGGTCTTCGGACTGGTTCATCGGAATCAGTTTCAGATTCCGAGGCCAGTGAAGCATCTGAGGCGCGTCGAAGATTGATGCTGCTACTGCTGCTGGGTAAAGTGCGGGTGGGTCGTTTCTTAAGTTGCTGCGAAGCGGCCGGAGATTTTGTGCGACTTGAGTTGGAGGCCACCGATGAGGGAGTGGTGGAACGGGGAGGCATGGAGTCACTGCGACCGCGACCACGTTTTGCACCCGGTGTAGCACCAGCCAAGGCGGTGCTCATGCTGGAGGTGGGAGTTTTGACCACAGAAGTGGACTGAGCTTGTATAGAGGGGGAAGGTTTTAGCTGCTGTCCCGGTGTGCCTCCACCGCTACCGCTATTTCCACTTCCTCCCCCGCCGCCGCCTCCTCCGCTGCCGCCCCCACCACCACCTCCACCACTGTTCGCACTGCTTGTGCTTATGGTGCGAGTTTTTTGCTTGGATCCACCTTTAGTCAAGTTCTCCGCTATCCTCTCGCGCGGCACCCATTCATCGTAGCGATTATTCCAGCCCGTATAGTGCACCAAATACATGGGTACACCACGCTGTACCCCAATCTCAATGACTTTCGCCTCATAGGTGCTGCCATGGGAGCTCGGCGATTTCTTTTCATGATAATTCACCTTTAGCTTGTCCCCGATGCCCACGACAAAGTCGCCAGTGTCAACTTTCTCTACGCTTATTTCTTCCTTTTTACGTTTAGCTCCTCCGCCGCCGCCGGCTCCGCTAACGCGTTGCTTGTCGTCTGGCTTTTCCGTCTGTTTTTGACGTTGATGCTTCTCCTTCTTCGCTGATGATGTTGTTGTTGCTGATGCCGCCGTTGTTGTTGTCGTTGTTGTTGTTGTTGCTGCTGCGGTTGTAGTTGTTGCTGGCGGGGAAGAGGACGAGGCGGCGGCTGGAGGCAAGACAACAACAGCCGGTGTAGCAGCTGCAGACATGAGTTAGAATGAAAGGGAGAGAGAGCGAGAGAGAGAGAAAGGGAGAAATTATTTTCAAATTCAATACAACTGTTGAATTATACACAAAATGTTGTGCGAAACTTCGTTTGCGTGTGGTGCGTATGTGTGTGACTTAGTTTTATGCATATGTATGTATGTTCATTGTTTACACAAATGTACATACATGCATACATACATATTTTCATATTTACTAACAAAGTTCTCGTAATTAATTTCATTTTTATTATCTCGATTCGCCCCAAGGTGCTGACATCGATAAATATTCATGCACTTGTTATCGATGACAGCATACAGTGCACGAACCATGAGATGAACAGAGACAAATCTTGAGGTTTCTACAGATCTTTAGCTTATACAAGAATGTTTAGTAATTGAATCATTCACGAATTAACATATTTTGAATTAATGCAAATTTGAAAATTCAGAACTGGTAAAAAAATATAGAATTGTTTAGATGTTATAATAACTCCTATATGAACTAGAAAATTTGTGCATAGATTCACTTGACCCTGTGATTTATTTTATTTTGTCATACATAAAAAAGTTTTGTAAATCCAACATTTTTATTGTTAAATTCTGCTATTGGAGACATCTATAATTGTTTCAAATAAAGCCTAGGATCGGGTTCTCTTGAAACTTTAGGCTCTAGCAAATTCCGTTTCCACTTTTAAATTGGGAAAATATCCAACTGCACATAATTTGTATAACGCACCTTGTAGATAAGCAACAAGTTTTCGAAAAGTTCGCTAACTTGCCCCACTGTGTACGTTCACCTGTGGAGGGAACTTTTGCAGTTATCGATAAATTTCTTATCGGCAAATAAACAAATTATGCAGCGTATCTGTTTACTTTAGGCCGCAAGTCTACTTAAACAACATGCAATCTAAATTGCAATCAATTATTAATCATTTCACGACTAAAATATGAAATGCAAAACTAGTAACAACGATATTCACAACAATTGTTCAAACAAATGTCAAGCGCGCGGTGCAATTTTCTTCGAAGAGCGCGGTCACACCAGAACGAAGTCGTGAAGTCAATTAGTCAGACCGTAATTTCCTGCAAGCAGCTGATGCACGACATCCAAAGCAAATCAAAATTGAAAGCTTTCACTTTCAGGAATACCACTAATTAGTTCAATTAAAAATAAGAGCTTAATTTCAACAGCGGCAGCTTATCAGTGCGACTGGCCGGAGGCCAATGCCAAAAAAGAAACACACACACAAATCTAAGACGAGCGGCAACAAGTGAAAATCAGCTATCAGTACCATAAGGAAGAAGAAGCAGGAGGCTCCGCTCATAGAACGGGATTAAACTCTTGTTTTTATATAATCATGCGATTGCTGCTTCGCCGGTTTGGTGGTCAGCTGTTGAATCAACAACAACTGCTGGCAAGGACCACCACCTTTTCCTCCTCCCGGCAACATTATCATCATGAAGAGTCAAAATCGGAAGGAGAAAATCAATATTTCCCAGCTGCCTTAGCCTTTGGTCTAGCGGCCGGCGTGGGTCTGGGTTATTGCCTCAGTCATCAGCACGGCCCCATACTTAACCAAGCGGCAGCTTCAGATGAGGAGAAGGAGACTGTGGCACGCTCATGGCATCTCACCCAACGTCGCGATCTACCCGTTTATAAGGAAGATGAAGTGCAGCAACATGCCACCCCCGCAAAAGGTATTTGGATCACCTATGGTGTGGGTGTCTATGATGTTAGCGATTTCGCCCCCAACCATCCGGGTGGTGATAAGATACTCATGGCTGCCGGCTCGGCCATTGATCCATTTTGGGCCATTTATCAGCAACATAATACCCTGGAAGTGCTTCAACTATTGGAATCATATCGCATAGGCAATCTGGAGCATGTTCAGGGCAGGGCAAATGTGGAGGATGAGTCGGACTCACCTTGGGCCGCTGAACCAGAACGACATGCCTTGCTAAAACCCGCCTCCAAACGACCATTTAATGCTGAGCCACCAATTGGTATGCTGGGCGAGAAGTTCTATACACCAAAAGAGCTGTTCTATGTGCGTAACCATCTGCCAGTGCCAGATATTGCGTTGGAGGACTACGAGCTAGAGATAGAGACGGGCACTAAAACGTTAAGCTTAAATCTGGATGGGATTAAGGCTTTGCCTAAGCATACTGTGACAGCGGCCATTATGTGTGGTGGAAATCGACGTTCCGAAATGACTAATATCAAGGCTGTCAAGGGTGAGTGGTTGGTGCTGTGGTTAGTGGCTCAATTTCTTTTCTCAACTGTGCCCTTATAGGTCTCTCCTGGGGCGCTGGAGCTGTGGGCAATGCCAAATGGTCAGGCGCCCGTCTCTGTGATGTGCTGCATGAGCAGGGCGTTCAGCCCAATGAGAATATGCATGTGATATTCGAAGGTGCCGATCTGGATCCTACTTCACATCCATATGGTGCCTCCATACCTTTATCCAAGGCCTTGGATCCTCGCGGCGATGTGTTGCTGGCCTATGAGATGAATGGCGAACCATTGACACGAGATCATGGCTACCCGATACGTGTTATAGTTCCCGGCACCGTGGGGGCCCGAAATGTCAAATGGTTAACGCGCATCGTGGTGGCCGACCATGAATCCGATTCACATTGGCAACAAAATGATTACAAGGGCTTTAGTCCTAGCACCGATTGGGATACCGTGGATTTTGGCAAAGCATTGGCCATTCAAGCCATGCCCGTTACGTCGGCCATCTGCAGCCCACTGCCCGATGAGCGGGTGAAGGTGAATGAACGCGGTGAGATAACAGTACGCGGTTATGCCTGGAGTGGCGGTGGACGGAAAATAGTGCGCGTGGATTTGACAGCTGACGAGGGTAAGACCTGGCAGGTGGCAGAATTGGAACAGGAAGATGTGCCCGATGGCAGGCATTACGGTTGGTCGCTGTGGACAGCACGATTACCCATTTCCGCCAGTCAAAAAGGTCACGAGATAGAGATATGGGCCAAGGCGGTGGATTCGGCATATAATGTGCAGCCCGAGCGGTTCGAGCATATATGGAATTTGCGTGGTGTTTTGGCCAATGCCTATCACAGGGTCAAGGTGAAGCTGATTTAGAGATTTGGATGACGAAAATAAAAAAACACTAAACATAAATAGATGTTAAGCCTGATCTCTATATGTGAAATAGAGTTTGTCCTTACTGATTTGCCTCCGTGTTTTAGTGATTCTATTCCATTGCAAGAGTTGGAAAGTGGGAAACTTGAACAGTAGTTGAAAGTGGGGATTTTAAAGACGACTCAAAACATCTTCAAATAACCCCTAGACCCCACCTAAGATGTCTATGGATATACATCCAATTTATATAGCTTCCTTCCTCGACTTGAACGTGGAATAGTCTCAACATCTGCTCCATCTTTTTATACACAACTGCCCATTTCACACTTACCCATTGGTGAGACATCTCTGCTTCTTAGTGTGTCCGAGGCTGCTTTGCTGGACGAATTGCTGCCGGTACTGGTGTCCTTTTCTATGCTTTGTCTGCTTGCAGCGGTGGCTGCAGCCGCCTTGATCTTGGCCAGCGGCACATCAGCCTCGATGTCTTTGGCGGCAGTCACCGTTGCAACAGTTCCAGTTGTTGAGCAGGATGAGCTGCTGGATGAGGAATGCGGCAGTGTAGCAGTTAATGAGGTGGTGGCTGCTACAATTGTGCTAGCTGCAGCTACTCCAGCTGACTTCTCTTCATATTTCTCCACCAAACTCTTAACCTTGCCCTGACTGGTGCTGGCAGCAGCGGCTGCTGTTGCTGCTGCTGTGGCGGCTGCTGCTGTTGCTGCTGCTGCTGTTGCTGCCGCTGCTGCTGCTGTTGCCGCCGCTGCTGCTGCTGCTGCTGCTACTGCAGCAGCCGCTGATCCCTTACGTTGTTGTTTCTTGACGGGCGGCTCTACAACCACACTGGATGATTCGCTGGTATTTTCAGATTCCTCGGCTGCCGATTGGGAGGCAGCACGTAAGGAAGTTGCTGCTGTGGCGGTACTCGTAACGTTGGTTTGATTTGGCACAGCCAATTTACTGATGGTTTCAGTTTTGGTAGACTCCACGGGCTTGGGCGAGGCCACCGAATTGGCTCGCACCAGACTACGCCCCTTGCTGCGATTCGAATTGCGTGAGGTCATCAGCATGGAGCAGCCTAGTTTGCGATGAAAGTCTCCATACGGTTGTAGGAATTTCTTATAGGCCTGCTTCACCAGGTTCATCACACTCACCGTGCAGGGAGTGAAACCCAAGCGAATGGCTATCAATTTCCATTGATTCTGTGTGGTGACACGATTGTAGCCACCGCGCTTTTGTACAGCTCGGAACAGGCGATACAAGTCCACGTCCCGACTCTGGATGGAGGGCACTTTGTTTAGGGGAGTGCCCCGATCATCCATATACTTGTACAGCTGAGCCACAAATCGATCCTTCTCCTCGTGCGGCTCATCGTCGCTCGAATCCGAATCAATTTCACCCTCCTCATCGCTGGACAAATTGGACAGGCCAAACAATGAGTCGCGATCCCAATGCGGCGGCAACACACTGCTGTCCAAGAACTCCAGAGCCGCCCGGACAGCGGGCACATCCTGTTTGCTGGCACCCACTTCGCGTGTAAATTCGGTGGCCTCCTTCTTGGGCACCGTATAGTAGCGTCCATCCTTAAAGGAACGCACCAAGTACTCATCCTTAACTCGAATGCGCACAGTGGCCTGAGCCGTGGGTGCCACCACCAAGGCAGGAAACCATTTCTCCTTGTCCTTTTTCTTCGATTCCGTTTCCACACACACAACTTTGCCAATATGCTCCTCCTTCTCGTTGACCACCTCCTTGTTGGCATCACTCTCGTCCTCATCCTCGGAACTATCCTCATTCAGTTGGCCACGCCGTCGACCGCGTCGGCCTCCCACCACCGGATTGCCAAAGTGTTCCGGATGGGTCAAGGGCAACTGATCGAGCGTTTCGCTCTCATTGAAATGTCGCCCACTCTTCAGGCACAGCGCTGTGCGTCGCAAGGTGGTGATGTCGCCATCATCGAACACCACAGTGTATTGGGAGCAATCCTGTATCTTGGTAATGGTCGCCTCCAGCAGTTCCTTACGATCCGGGTGCCGCACCTCCACAATGGCGCCTACGCGTAGCTGCCCGGTGGGCGCCTTGATGGCATCATCTGAGACAATACCCGAGCCCAAGCCCTGCTTATAGGCCACTTTCACCTTGATGTTGCGCACCACCTTGCTGACTTTGGCCTCACAGAAGGCGCCCTTGTATTTGGCACTCACCTCGGTGCCCACAGGCAACGAGGGTGGATCATCCGCTTGCTGGAAAAGAACGAGATGTACCTGGGTTTCTGCCTCTGTGGTTTCCCTTTGTCACACTCACCTGCATTTTGTTTAAAAGAAAACGTTCGTAGTTCAACAAATCCTTGACAAACGCCACTTTTGCGGGTTATTTTTTGTGTCTTTAACTAAACATTATACGATTTTTCCAGGGTTTTTTTAATGGCGTTTCGCCTCTTCTCCCCACCTACGCACACAGAGTCTGTTTGCTGCACACTGTACCAGCCAACTATGAAGTTGTTATTTTGCTGGATACCCAATGGCTGCATCCAATAGGCTTTGGCGTTCGGATTGTGCCCTAGTCCGGGGGCTGCCTGTGAACGCCACTTTAGCCTGAGATTTGGCTTAATTTAATTGAATTTGCGTTCGTTTGTTTTTTTGGCGCATGAAATTTTCCTGTCGCTGTCGATACTAGTGTGACCGTTCGAGGTTAACAAAATAATAACAAACTGCGAATTACAGTTTTCTGCATATCCAGTGCGGCCAAGTTGGCCCAATCGGTTGGCGTGAGATTGATCAAAAATTGCATATCTTCAAAAACCCTGGAATTAAAATCTTCTTGTCGCTATCAGATATATCAGGGTTATATTAAATCATTTGGTATACATGGGAGCACTGCTGAGACTGCAAGGTGCGAATACGCTCGCTCGCATCACTGTGACTCGTTACTTTTTGCATGGTGCTTTAACAGTTACTTCTTACCGCGCGCATTAGTTCGACTCGTCACTTGTTACAGTTACTTCTTAATATCACCCATCTCTAGGCGGCGCCCAGCTAAATAACAAACATCCAAAAGTCTAAGGTATAAAAAAGTCAAAAGTCTTAAGCGACATGACGCTAACGGACTTGTGCATTGAACTGCGTCCGAATCTGCGCAGCGGCGTGGTGTACCTACAATTTGATCGCAAAATAAGCGATCGCTCCAAAACTCGCCTCGTTATCAAGGAGCACGATGTGTACGTTATGGAACTGGATAGCGGCGACGGCAAGACTGAACATGAAGAAAACACACTGGTCATCCGCCACAATTGCTTTGGCATGGACATCCAACGCATCTCCATATTCACTGTGAGCGCCAATCACATTAGTTTCCGCTTCAATTACACGCAGATTGATATGGATGCACTGGAGCAGAGTACGCTAAAGACGGAGATGAAACCACTGCTGTTGAAGTGCCAGGAAAATGAGGATTTCGCGGTGATCTGTCGCGACTGTGGCAGTGAATTGGTTGCAGAGATGAGCTATAAACGTTTGCGAGAGTTTCCCTCTTGCGTTGTGGATCCCAGTGAGTTCTTTTGCCACAACCATGGTCCTGGAAATGAGAAGGCCCAACAGGAGGCATCACTAGTGCCGGCTGCCGGGGATCTCTTCTATGGCCTTAACTATGTGGTCGTCAATATGGAGGCACTACAAAGCAACGTAATACAGCGGGAAGGCCATCTTTATTGCCGGCGCTGTGTGCATTTGTTGGGACAGAAGATACTCAACGATCAGGCAGCGAAATTGTGGGCCGATGCGGTCTGCTGGTTGCCGGCCAATCAACCAGACCGTATAGGAAAAGAGCTGTTCCAGCATGCGTCAATGTCGCAGCTAGTAAAGCGGCTGCTCTACAGTCTGTGGCCCCAGCCACCGCCGCAGTTAAGCCTGAGCAATAGCCGTGCCCTGTTGGTCACCTCTCTGCCCAGTCGTCATCAGCATTTCATGCTCATACATGTGGTGGACTCCCAGTTGCGGGTGCTGCGTCGCCTGCATCCCAAGGACGAGCAGTTGCAATGCCATCGCGCCACTAAGCTGTACTTTGGAGTCTATGGTGCCTGCAAGCATGAGTTGAAGGAGCTGCAACAGTGGCAGGTTCAGCAGAATTTGCCCCAAATGGAGATCTCTTACCAAATGTTTCATGAGTTGCAAAATCAGTTGCATATGAACTCGAGACTAATACCCCATTGCTGGCGTTACAATACGGCTGAGGAGAAGCTGCTGTTGAGTTATTTCTTCTACAGGCCGGACGTGACACGCTTGATGCCTGTCACCACCACCAACACCACAACCATCACCTCCACCGCAACCATCACCTCCACCACCACCATCACCTCCACCAAACAGCCGTCAGAGGAACAATATGAAACCGATGCGGGTCATGCCAGTCAGGAGGAGGAAAGTGATGATGAGCACTCGGATACGGATAGCGAGGAGCTTACAGGACCGCCGCCAATTGCTTTGCCCAAGCGCAGCTGGCCACCACCCTCACCCTCTCCACCCGGTTCGGACTCCAATTAACTTATTTTGGTTATGTTTTTGTGTTTTTTTTTTTGTTTTTGATTTGAAATTTTTATTTATATATTTAGAATTAACCAACAGGGGGGCTTTTAAGTTTGAGTAGCTAAGACTAGGATTACACATTCAGGTTATATATGTATGTATATATATATATATATATATGTGTGTATAGAGGTTCAAGGAGTGATTGTTACCCCCTAGAAATTTCATTTCCAAAATGAAATACATTTGGATTTTCCTTTTTTTTTCATAGAAAACACTTTGAATTTGTTCACCTTAAATGATTTTTATTTTACATTCTGACCTTTTTCACTCACACACATTATGTACATGACTCTCAGAGAGTTTGCTTTTCCGCTGCTTTCGTAAAGTGTACACGCATACATGTTCAAGTCTTTGATGGTGTGAATTTCAGAAACAGTGCACCAAATCAAAATCAAACGATTTTGGTTAAAGCTAGAGATAGGCGCGCCGGATGTGCGGCACACAAGGTGAAATACTTAATCGGACAAAACGATAAATTATTTTAAAATACTCGGTACTTCATCAAATGAATATCCAGTTTAGAAGTTTAAGCTTTTTCCTTAGTGTATACTAAAGAATGATATATCAAAATGAGTTTATAATTTAAAAATCAAAACATTTTTCTGCAAAATACTCAATTGAACAGCATGTGAAATATTTAAAAATGCTCGGAATATCACAGAGTATATTTCTAGTTAAGTGGAAGCATTTTCTTGAAATTAAAAAAAAAAAACTTCAAACGCCTCGGGACGTCTCGAAATGAACTTGTTCTTCTTCTGTTTTTCTATAATTTTCCCAAGTAAAATACTTCCAATTTTTAGGGAAGACTCAAATTGAAGTTTTAAATCAGAAATTAAAGCACTTACTGTTATTTTGTTTTGAAAAATATTCTAAAATCCTCGCAACGTTACGAAACATATGGCTAATTCAGAAATTTAGGTATTTTTGTATGTATTTTTTTTAAGAAAACTATTTCAAAAACATCGAAACGTCAAGGAAAAATATTTCTAATTTAGGAATTTTTAAGAAGAACTTTTAAAATTCACAAATTTTAACATTTTCCTGTAATTTTCCAAAGAAAATTCGAACTTTTTGAAATTTATGGGACATTACAAGTTTCATTTCTAATTTGAAAGTTATATATAATTTCTATGGGGAAAATATTTCAGAATCCTAACAGCATCACCAAAAGAATTGCTAATTAAACAAATCTAGGCAGTTTCTTTCAAAAAATCTACAGAAAATGTTTATCGAATTTAGAAATTTAAACACTTTTCTTGAACTTTGCAAAGAAAAAATATTTTAAAATACTTGTAACGTCTCAAAACCAATTTCTAATTCAGAAATTTAAGCATTTTTCTGTAATTACCTAAATCCAAATGAATTCTTAATTCAAAAACTTAAGCAGTTTCATTCAAAATTGATGGAGAAAATCTTATATAATTTTATTCAACAGTTACAGACCGTTTTCCTGTAACTTTTCATTAAAAAAAAGTAATTCAAATCCTCGGAACGTATCGAAATTCATTTCTTAATCAGAAATTTACTTTAAAATGTTTTGAACATCTGCAGATATATTTTCAATTCAGAAATTTATGCATTTTTCCATTGAGAACTATTTCAAAGTCCTATGAACTTCTTGAAATGAATTTCTAATTCAAAAAACCAAAACATTTTGTGTAGTTTCTATAGGAAAAATCATTGAAAATCCAAAATTCCGAATGTTCAAAGTTTTCTTAGCAAGTTCTTTGGTTTCTGGAAGGAATTTGTTTAACAGTTTTTTAAAATGCTTTCTTAATAGAGTCTTTTGAGCATAATTGAAAAATTATTTTGGTGCGGTTAGTGTTTTGGTTTACGTACGCTTCGTTTAGACTATAAAACTATGACCAAATTAGAATCGAAAAAGACTTAAAGCGCCTTTCCTGAGCTCAATATATATGGAAATATTGGAAGTTTGTAACGAGATAGTACTTAAACTAATAATAATATAATTTTAAGCCGTTCTTTCTTAAAAATAAGTTTTATGCGACATTCGGTTTTTAGTTGGCCTTTTTTTTTATACGCGGAAGCCCTGTGGGGGAATAGGGAAGAGGATCAGACACCGAAAGTTAAGCGATTAGAAATCAACTGCTCAAAGCAAAATGGATATAATTTAAATGATCCAGTAAACGAACTTATCCAAGTTTATGTACATCTTAGACACTCAAAGATGTTGAAGGAATTCAAATTAATTTTTGTTTTAGAAAGGCGAAAAGTGAAAAGCGACAGGTTTTTGGTAGAAGAAAAAAAAGTACTTGTTGGTGAGTTGAATAGAAGAATGGCTTAATCTCGAGGGGTAACAAACATTCCTTGCATGTTTCATCTTTTCAACAGATTCTGGGTTAAACCTGGTACATAATTTGAGGGTCTTACAGTCTTAATGCTAATATTGTTTGTGATTCTTCTTTAAAAATCGAACAAAAAAATTCATTTCACTTGGAATTTTGGAAAATTCGTATGGTTAACTCGATAAATGTGATTGGAGAACGCAACAAATATGTCGACTTATGTTTAGTTCTTAAGCAATACTCATGTGTTCATCGGTAGATTAATTTGTAACCAAAAACCACAATAAATAAAGCCAAAGGCTGCTCACTTTGCCATTCGACGCATTTGTTTGGTCTGCTCGCTCATGGCTATTTGGGCATTATCTGCATTATTGATGAGTGCATCTAACTTGTCCAGCTGTGAGTCCATTGCTTTCTGTTTGGCAGCCTTGGCTGCTTGGATTTCGGCTGGCGAGGGCAACGGCTGGTGTTTGAATTCACCTGGTTGCGACTGTTGTTGATCTTGCACAGCCGTATCGTTGGCTGCTGCTCCTGTTGCCGATGCCGATGATGAGGGTATATCCACCGAACCAGAATTGCCACGTGCAAATATGTTTGACAAACTGCCACAAGCCGTCTGCTTGAAACGATTCAATTTCTGTTGAGTGCTGGACAAGATGCTGTTCAATTCGCCCAATTTGCCGCCCACCTGACCCAAGGATTCACCCTGTTGTTCCAGCAGCTGTTTGGGAACAAATCGAAAGTTGAAGAATGAACAAAACTAAATCTCTGGCTTGCTGTTTGTTCGGTTCTATGGGATTTTCTTTAAGAGGGTTGGTTTTAGAATGACCAGTGAGCCTTGGGAGCATTTACCTACTCTCTGAGTACGTAAAAGCTTATAAAATAGGCCAAAATAGATCAAAAATGGTTGAAAATTGTTTCAATTATGAATTTGGGACGAAGATAAGCTTGAAAACGAAGCTGTCGTTCTTCAACAGGCGTCAACCTGCTTGCCCTGACGCGCGGACTGCGACAGGCTCTTTGTCAATCAGCATACGTTTCTTAAAAACTTTAAACCTAGTATCCATTGGGTTCCCCCTTCAGTTCAACACCTAACTATGTTTAGTTCCCTATCTAGCAAATGTCATCATTTCGTCCACTTTCCTTTAATTGAAAATTCTTTATAGACTTTCACTGCTGGCCCTGACCCTCATGTCTTAACGCTCCCTTGCACACACTTACGGCTGACTCGGCTGCCTCCTGCTCGGCCAATTCCTGTTCCAAACGTGCACTACGTTTCTGTTCAAATTCAGCCTGATCCGGTGGTTTCAGACCCAAAAGTTCAGCACGCTGGCATTCCTGTTCGTAGCTACTGCAAAGCTCCTCCGCTGACATGTTTTGACTTGGCTTGACTAACTGGCAATGACATCGATTTTTTTTTTGATTTCTCTTTTCGCGTGTTTTTAGGTTTTTAGAGGTGGCCAACCAAGCAAACCAACTACCACCCCCAAGCAACGCATGCGCACATCTGGAGAGGGATTGACAAGTCATGTGTTTTATTGTACAAAATGCATCATCATCTGTAGGCTAGGTTTCGGCACTGCGTTCATAGATTTGTATATAGGACTCGGTTAGGGTTATCATCTGTGGTAAAATTTCGGTCACATGCAGATCCTGCATCTCATACCACTGACCATTCGCTTTGTGTAGAATGTGTGCACGGTAGGTGCCCTTCTTTGGGTCACCATCATGCACAATATTGGCCACCAGATTGTATTTGGTATCCTTGACATTTTTATCGCGCTGCCGCATTCCCAATATATCGCCAAAGTCCACATTTCTAGAGCAGGGGAAGAGGGATGTGTTGAGAACAACGTGAATGCAGCCCTCGCTTACTTACTTGATGGGGAAATTCACGATGGTGGGATTCTTCTCCAGAAAGAATGTGTTTTTGGTGAATCGCTTGATGTACAATATGATAAACTGTGGCAGCCGTGTGATCTCGAAGCGTTTCATGAAGTTATCCTTGTAGGTTTTATACTCCTTTTCGGCGCTGCCATTGAATTTGCCCAGCAGCTGATAGAGATTCACCTGGGGTATGATATTCTCTCGAAACTCGTCGGTGAACAGTGGCGGCGGTGGCAGATCGCAGGTTAAGTAAATGAAATTTGTATGCTCCACCTGCTCCTGATACTCATCGGTGGCCAGCAACTGCTGTTTGGCCGCATCATCCAGCTCTACAGGCGGCATCTTGCGCGTGTAGATTTGCATTTCACCCAGAAAGATTTTGTACAATATCGAGGAATTCGGTTGCTTGTTACCCTTGAGGGCCCGGTGCAGAGTATTGAGGAACCAGGAAAGGAAATCAATGGGATCACCCTGCTCGGTGATCTGGAACCGTTTGCTGGACCACAGGACAACTGCCTGAAGCATTTCATGTGGCGAGACATGAGACTTAAAATTCCTAGGATTCCACATCTTCCGCATCAGCTCGCCAAAGCGCTGGACGAGCGTAAACATGGAGTCACCCGGCGGACGCTTGATGTGGGCATAATTCTGTTCACGCAGAAAATAGTCGCGCAGCGGGCCCACATGGGACAGCGCATGCAGCACCACGTTGCAATAGTCATTGGCCTTGATGTTATTCAGTCCCACCACACCGGGCAAGTAGAGCACACCATCCACGGTTCTCGAATGCTTGGGTTGCAGTTGATCCAGCTTGCTAATCTCCTGCTTGGTGAAAGTGGGATTCAACACATACTTAATGTCGTCCAGCGAGGAGTCGATAATCTCATAGTTATCCGGCAGGCAATAGAATCGCAAGGTGTGCAGATTGAGGAACACATGATGAGCCTCACCCACAGAATGGGTGTAAGCATGGGTGTTGGTGCCGCGTCCCTGGAAGTACTTGCCACAGACAAGACAGGCATAAACGTTTATGCGAGTCAGCGAAATGGAGCACAGCTTCTCGAAATCAAAATCCAACAGATTGCGATTGATGGTGTCCAGATAGGGGCACACCCGGTACTTGGGATTGAACACGGAGGGCGTTTCTGCGTAAAATGAATGCATAATAACATATTTATAGAGCGGGGGCTTCTGTTTGCTTACCATCATCTTCCAAGAGATTTGCCGGCTTCTGTTCCAGTTTCAAGCGCTTGGCTAGGGTGAAATGTGAGTACAGTGATTTCCGTGTGCCAGACAGGGGCATGCTTACCTGTGTGTTGTGTTTGCGTCATTTGTTGTTAGAATTGCTCAATTATGCATTTAAAATGGGAATTAACAAACAATTAGGTGCCAGTCGCTTGTGTTTATCAACTTATTATCGATACCGATAGCTCCTTAACCTAAGCAACCCTAGCTATCGGCCGCATATCGCTGCCTCACGATAGTTCGATCACTTCTACCAAGCACCCCTAGTTGGTCTTTTTTTTTTATTAAATATTGATATCAAATAGCGACTGTGTGTGCTGTGTGTGTTTGTGTTGTGTTTAAAAATCAAACAAAAATCGTAACTTAAGCTCTACATAGAATCGATTCAACAACAACAACAATTGTGTGCTAAGGTGAAAATAAATGGGGAACACGGAAACGCTGCAAATCAAATATAAAAAGCAAAAGGTTTTCTTCAACGTTCAAAAACGAAGGCAGTGAAAATCGACTAGATTGTGTGAGTGCGTGCGAGAGAGAGAGAGGGGAAGAGAGGCCAGGATAAATCAGGAGCCAAGAAGATGAGTCAAAGCAGAAAAGTGAAAAAATAATTAAAGGTGTCCCTGGACGCGGAGCAGACGGAGGAGAGGTGACCAGCTGCAGCAGCCACAACAACAACGACGAGTCCCTTCTCGTTCTTTTATTTCTTATTTTTTGGCAGTTGTCTCGTCTCTCGCTCTCTTTTGGATTTTTCGTGAGTGAGTGTGTGTGTGTTGGTTGTGCTCCCCCTCCTCCCCCACGCCAACAGCTTCACTGCTTCTGTGGGGGGTACGAAAAATTCACATGCAACAACAACAGCAGCAGCAGCAGCAACGACAACAAACAATAGCAGCCGCAGAGCAGTCGGCGTCAACGCAGCCCTGTAGCAGCAGAGCAGGCGACGCATTCAATGTATTTGTATATAACAAAAGAGAAATAGTTTTTAAATCAATTGAAACAAAATAACAGCAACCTTAAGCATAGAAAATAGAATATAATATTAAATTAATTTAAACGAAGAAAGCAAAAGAAACGCTCAACAAAATTCGCCTTTTACACGATTTTTAAACATTGAGCCGTTTTCCCCCAACATTCGAAATTTCATCCATCCAAAAAAAGAAAAAATAATACAACAAGAGTCAAGGAAAAGTGTGAAGCAGCAGCAGCGGCAGCAACAACCACAGTAAACAAATCTCAGCCTCACACTGGCGAATCGCAACGGCGGCAACAACAACAGAGGAGGAGACGCGGGTCCCGCTGGTCCCTCGGTGGCCCGCAATAATGCTGCAGCAGGCGCTGGCGCCGATGCAAACAATGCAGGAGGAGGAACAGGCGGCGGAGGAGGAGCAACGGGAGGTGGCGGCAATGAATGGAATCCCGAGGAAATGGATCGCTTTAGTTTCGATGATTCCATACGCTTTGAGGAGGACTCATTATGCAGCTGGAGCTCTGAACCAGAATCACTGTGCAACAATTGGCGAGGCTGGAAGAAGCCCACAAATGGTGCCGGTGGCGGAGGAGCACCCAGTGGAGTAAGCGGCATCGGTCTGCCCGGTAATGCTCCATTCGGAGGAGCAGCTGCAGCCGCCTCAACATCAGCAGGAGCTACACTCGCAACAGGCAATACAGCATCAGGACTGGCAAATGGAACCAGTTGTGGCAGATCTTTTGGTGAGTAGATGAATCGTTTTTGTTTAGCTACTGTATACCCCTTGCTGGCCAGTTTCTATCTGTTCTGATGATATCGATAGTTCTTTCAGAGGACTGACACAGTTTTTTCTTTACGGACAACCAGCTTTTTACTTTGTTGGCAGTAGAAAATAGTCGTCCGGTTAAGCCTGTTCGAGATCTCCATGGGTGAACAATACCCCAGTTTACTGTGAGTTGGCTGTCAAAAAGAATCTTAACTCAGATAGCCTACTTCTCAACCAGCTATCAATTTTTGTGCTTCTCGAAGGCGTTAAGAACCTTTTACGAGCCTTTAGACATCAGATATCTGGAACAGACATATACGTTCCTTATGAACGCGCAGATCTTAGAGATGGTAAGAGATAGAGGTTTGACTTGTATGAGACAAAAACTTATTATACCTGCAGCCAGATTAAGTTTACTTTCAATCTTCGCCACGCCCCCTACCACCCCACTGCAATTTGGAAAAAACCGTATATGTTTCACATTTTTAAAGATAAATAGTTTATACCTTCTAGACATAATAAGTAATAAAGATTACTTATTGATCCGCCAAAGAAAAGGTGACCATCGAATGAAGGGTTGTCGAGCTATGATGAAAAGACTGTTCGTTGTTGAAGCACAGTAGCAGCGCTGCTTTCAGCTGCCACTGCAGCAACAATATTTGAATCTTGGGTTCGGAACTAGTTTAGGTTCACTTATTGTAACACACTTACTTCGGTTCACAGTCAAAATTATGTCAGAATAACATAAATCTAAAAATGTCAAAATGATTATCGGTTATTAAACTGACAACTTGATTTTTTTCAACATCAAAGGATGTTTAGGAATAAACTTCAACCAGTCACAATTCCAAACCACTAAAGAATTTTTTTTTTCATATTTTGAGATGTAAACCACTTTTCCAAAAGTGTTAAAAACTCAAAAATTTTCATTGTAAAAACTGAAGCTATTAATTCAATACTTTTGATGGAATCGAATCTTTGTGGTATGTACTATGTGTTAGCTCCTTTGGTATGCAGAAACTAGAACTAGAAAAGAATTGAACAAATTGTGAAGAAAATTTAAATTTGCAGAGCCCCGACCATATTTTGCAACCCCTATTAGCAAGGCTCGATTCGAAAAGCCAGAGACACACTGCATATATTTGTTTTTGCAGTCGTCTCGATTGCGTAACGCCCGCGACATGCCATGTTTTGTTGTTTTAACTCTCTTCGAAGCCAGGCAATCGTACTTGTCGTTCCATCTACTTGTGTGCGGCGGCGCCAAGAAGCGAGGCAAGTTCCAGTTGCCGTAAAATAGCTCCTGAAGAGCCTTAAGCTTTGTATTCTTGTTAGATTATGTTTTTTGGGGTTCCTTGCGCATCTCTAGTCTATATTCTTGCGTGTCTGTTAATCTTTCCTTCATGCTGTTACAGAAATCCGCACTATAAAAGAGCGTAGGGCTGGGTCCTTACAGGACAATAAGAAGTTAACCCCCCCCAACCATTTGACAAACGAAAGTTGTTCAGGAATTGGCATTTGGTAGGATCGAAAGTGAAAGTACAGCAGACCTTTTTGAAGATAATGTGTAGAAAAACCAGGAAGAAAAAAACCGTAACGAACTTCGTATCCGGTCAAGGCATTTATAAAGGCCGTACCGAATTATGACCCCAAACTATTGTACAAACATGTGTGTGTGTGTGTGATTAAAAGTACCAGAGACCCTTTACAAGTGCCTTTGGCTTAATAGTACAATTTCAAGAGTTTTGTACCATTTTTTAGAAATCTGGCAACGCTGCTTGACTTTCAATTACACGCATGACCTTTTGCCAAATGTGTGTTGTAGCCTCGTCTCTTTTGACTCTGACAACTGAAAACAGCAACAACAACAAACAACAACAAAAGCAACAAAAGCAACAATTGCTTTTTGCCTGCAGACCTCGACGTCCTCTGCTTTATCGCTAAAGTCAAAATCACGACTTTTTGCTGGCTGGTTCTTTTGTCTTTTTGTGGCTTATTACAGCGAACGTCTGTCAGCGTGTGTGCGTGTGCGTGTGTGTGTGTGTGCGTGTGTTTGTTTCTGGGATCCTTATGCTGCGACGGCGCAGCATTATCAACAATGTAATCTCTGCCAGTGATTGCGACTGCGCTGCTAAAACTGAGTCTGTCGAAACGGAGGTCAACCATGCTCTCTCCTTAGCTCTCTCTCTCTGTCTCTCTGTGTGTTGTAAAAGCCATGCCAGCTGCATTTTCATGCTCGAAAGACATAATAACCGCAACAAAACACAAAAATAAGCAGCACACTGACGTCGCTGCCGCAGCTGGCGTTAACGTTGTCGTCGCCGTCGCCGTCGCCGTCGTCTTGTCTCTCTGTTGGTAAGTCGCTGCTGCTGCCTGTTTGTGCTTGGCTTTGTGTCAAAGAACCTTTTCAAGGATATACCAACCCAAGCGCAGCACCTGCCCAGCCACTTGGCTCAAGGGGTGGATGTGTGTGTGTTTGTGCATGGGGAGGAGCAGGAGACCATGTAATGAAATTAAAGACTACAACATCGATGGACGATGATGACGATGCCGTTTAACAAGATCCCAATAATGACTGAGTACTGAAACCGCTTAACCGTTATTTGCAAACATTATAGGAAAGCATTTAACGGTAACCGAATGGCTACAACCGGGGCTGCCTACCGGTTCGGAGTCGAACCGAACCCGCACCGGAGCAAATAATCCGTTTTCTGGCCGAACCTGAACCGGAGCAAAAAAAAATTGAAAAAGGGTTCGGTTGCCTGAATTTGGTTGCCTCTGAAATTTTTTTAAGCGGGTTCGCACTTTTTGTTAGAAGGATAGGATACGAATCAGGTCGATTTTTGGGGCGGATGCGGTTTGTGGAACACCGCGAAGTAAAGTTCCATTTGTGAGGAAGAATATTACTAATGTACTGAATCATTGAAGAAGCTTTGATGTGAAGGATCTTCGAAAAACACCGGCTATTATAGGTGGCTACTTTATAAGTAGTTTTAAACAGGGCTGCAAACCAAAAAAAATATTGGGATCTCCGGTACACTGGTTCGAACACAAATTAAGGAATGGTTCAGGTTCGGAAATATAAGGTTCGAGGTTTTTGGGAGAAGGTTTTGATTCGAACCTTGGTTCAGTCAATGCTTTATACAACATTAATAATGTTTATGTTCTATGTGTTTCAAAAACAGCATGCGACCTAAAAAATCTACCCAAATTGTATAGGAAACGAGTGGTGTTTGGGTCGGAATTGGTTAGTAGAACACATGGAAATATTCAATGAAATTCCAGTTCGTGGTGTACGTAGAAAAATATTACCAAAATAATGTTAGACTCTTGCTTTTGACAATTACTTAAGAAGGCTTTAGTCAAGGAAAAGAAGCTTCAAAAACAGAGACTGTGTTGGGTGGGGATTTTATAAGGAAATCTAAATGTTTTTCCAGATTGTTTTTTCGCTTTCCTGCCCATTTTAGGAGTCAGTCGCACCATATAACAGATGAAGTGTCGGTCATTTTTGTTAAACCGAACCGAAATTTTAGGTTCGGAACAGGTTCGGGTTAAGCTTTTTATTTCTAAAAAGATTCGGTTCACAGTAAAATAAAAGTCGGAATTCCGGGTTCGAAACGGTTCGGTTCCAAACCGGTTTGCAGTCCTGGTTTTAAATCCCTTTCTAGTTTTTTTATTACACTTTTCAGCATATTTTAGTACATAGACAGATAAAGTCATTGGGCAGAGGATAACAGTTTCTGATTTCTACCACATTTTGCTGAACCGAACCAAAATTTTAGGCTCGGAATAGGTTCGAACTCAGCTTTTATATCTAAAGAGGTTCGGTTCACAGTAAAGCAAAAGTCGGAATTGTGGGTTGAAATCGGTTCGGTTCAAAACCGGTTTGCTGCATCACTGAACCAGTTCAATTCGATTCATGTTCTATAAGAACTGAGTCTTAAAATCGTCAGGAAAGTTGATAAAGGAAAAAAATCTGCACCCAAGAGTCTTGAACCTTAAATTTCCATGGGTTTTGGTACGAATCAGCCTTGCGGACCCATTGTTCTCCTCTCTCTCTTTCTCTCTCTCTCTGTATATGGGCGAGAGTGTGCTCATTGTCACATGTCATTCATCTAATTAGTGGGTCGACAAGGCTCAGTGTCAATTTCGATTTTAATTTTTGCGTGGCATAACTTTTGCAACTGTTCTGCTGCATGTGTATGCGTGTGTCTGTGCAATATCAGTTTCATGCACTTCCGCAACGCGAACAATTGCAGTAGCATTTGTATGTGTGCCTCTCTCAGTGCCTGTCTCCCTCTGTCTGTGTGTGTGTGTGTGTGTTGATGTTGACCTCTTTTTCCAGTATTTTTGTTGTTGTTGTTGCTGCTGTTTGTTTTGTTTTGAAGCCAACTCTTTCAATAACCTGAATTTGTCTTGGGTTCTTTGTGTTGAAACGCTGAATTTGCTTTGTTTTTAGTTCCACGAAAGACAAAAAATGCCAAACTGCGTGTAGGGGGTAGGGTCCCCCCCCAGACATACATGCACAATAACTCAATTAAAGTACCCCAAATGCCACTTTACACACAATTGGCCAACAAAAATTGAGTGCAAATAAATGTGCAACAGAAGTTCAAGTTAACAGGAACAAAGCGTTCATTGCTTTGGCTATGAATCATTTTAGACACATTTCTTGAATCACCCAAATGCCATTGAATTGTACCTCGTAGCTCCCTCCTCTCCTTGCATATATGTATGTCTGTATGTATGTACAGCGAACGCTTCAGCTCCCCGCCTAAGGGATGGGAGGGGATGGGAGGGGGGGCAGAAGGAGAAGGAGAGAGGCATGAGTAATAAGTTTACGCTGGCGGAAAATGACTTTGAATAAAAATTTTTGGTGCCAAAGTGTCTGAAAATTAAGCGTCGAGCAATGGACGACTGAACAGAATGAAGGAAGCAGGGAAAGAAAACAAACAATGCAATGCAATGGCCGAGGCACAGTGGGATAGATTGGACATAACACTGATTTTTAATCAGCTGCATGTGAATTATGTTGAAGGTAATCTTTTACTTACACTTTTTCGATCAAGGTTGAAAACCAGATTTTAATTATTCTCTTAAATGCTTTGCAATAGCCTGCAGCCTAACCTAATCCCTACATTCATCGGTCCGCCCATAATCCACATCATTCCATGCCTTTTTTTTTGGGTAGCATTGTCAGTTCTTGCAGTGCTTCTGGTTGCCCTTCACACATCCATTCAACCAGAAATGAGCTTCGTCGCGGAACACAATTTTACGATAAAAAAGTGGCATGAATTTGGATAATAATGTGTCGAGTTATCAAATGAGATGGGTAAAGAATAAGTACCTGTGTACTCTGACAGTCATTGGCAAAAGTATTTTAACAAAAAAAACTTTCTAACATAGACCAATATATCTTTAAAACCAAAAATTCGAATCGAATGCGAAACATAAGTCGTCCAAAATCAGCTATTTCTCAGCGCAAACTATAATGCTAAGAGAATGATTGATTCTAGACAAATTTTTCACGCTAAAAACGAATCTGACCTTAGAAAAATGCAATAAATTGCGAAATAAACCATATTTCCAAGGACAAGATATGCTAGAAGGAGGCTATTTGTACAAATTTGATTAAGTCAAAGATTTGAACTTGCTTTAATCTTTCAAATGTGATTTAAATCTTAATTTAAGATATAAGTTGCAGATAGATCTGCAAAGTATGGTCGATTTTGATCGGTTTTAAACTTTATTTTACTGTGAACCGAACCTGTTTAGAAATATAAGCTCAACCCGAACCTGTTTTGAAACTAAAATTTCGTTTCGGTTCAGCTAAAATGGGCAGGAGTGTGTAATAAAAAGACTAGAATGGAATTTAAGACCTATTTATAAAATTATAGCTACTGTTTCTTTAAGATCCTCGACTCCAAAGCATTTCAATGATGCAAAAAAGAGCTTAGCATTAGTAAACTACAATTTTAATATTTCTTTGTGTTCTACAAACCGATTTCAACACAAAATCGAGCCGATACCCATACGATTTGAATAGTTCATAGGTCGAAAGCGATTTCGAAGAAAATTGAGAGGTGAATTGAGAAGAAATGAAGTTACTTTTAAATAGCAAAAGGTATAAGAACTCGTTGTCCCATACATACCGTAGCTCTATCTCTTACCATCTCGGTGCGTTCATAAGGACAGACGAATGGACAGGGGTCAGCTGTTTAGGGCCGATCAAGTATCAAGATGGGGGGGTGGATAGGGAATGATTCCTTTTGGCTGTTACATACTTTTGCTTAATGTACACAAACTAAATATACGCTGTGTACCAGTAAAGGAAATGATCTGCCATTGCCGAATATAGAATTCTAGAAAACTCCATCCTCCATTGGAGCATTTGCCAGCCCCTTTATTTAGCCTCTCTTAATAACAGGGATGCAAACCGGTTCTGAACCGAACCGAACCGCTTATTTCAGTTGGTGAACCGAACCGCAAACCGAACCGGCTTCCTTTCAGAATTACTAAACCGAACCGAAAACCACAAATAAAATCGGTTCGGTTCGGTTCAGTTCTCTGACGAGTTTTAAAGGGAATCCCTTTCCTCTAGCAAATGATTTTTATCAATTTGGGAATTTGTAAATGTAAAACTGTAAGTTCTGCAATTGCCCGCCGATTATCTAATATACCTGTCATCAATCTGTATTTTTTCTCTAGTAGACAATATTTTAAATTTTCTGTAGAACTTTTTTACCTTAATTCAATTTTAGACGGGAGAGATTTTTCTTATATAATCCCTGCAGTTCTACGTTTTGGTACTGAATTTTTCAGGGCTGATTCAGGCGTGAACAGTAGGAATAACTGAATTTAATGTGTGAATTCAACCATATTTTCAGTACTTCCCATGAAACTCATCCATGGGTTCAGTTCTGAAATTGCTATGCCTAAAATCAACTAAGCTCATGACGTAGTAGGACATGTCAGTGTAAAAATCCCTGGCTGAGACTCATAAAAAGGATGCCATGAATTCAGGACCAGCCCTTCCATTTCAGGTCTGATTCAGCTATGATTCAGGTCTAAGCCTAACTTAAGGGATATGATATATAGGGTTATTAAGATGCATGGTACGTATAAGAATAAAAAAGATTTAGGCGACATTCTCACTTTTCGAAGGGCATTCCTCTGGAAACTTATAGACGAATCCTGGAAATCCGACAAAATAAACTTGGGACATTCTTCTAAAGATTTTATAGATATTCAAATGGTGTATAAGAATTAAATTTCTAAAGTGTTTGAAAAGTCACATTATTAGAGAAATCATAATATTTCATAATATCCCTTTGTGAACCACTGAACCGAACCGAAACCGCGGTTCAGTAAGCTCCAAAAACCATGTAATGAACCGAACCGGCGGTTCAGAAACTGTGTGAACCACTGAACCGAACCAGTACTTATTTTCGAGTGGTTTGTTGCATCCCTGCTTAATAACAACCGATGCTTTCCTTTTCCCTGTCTCTTTTCATTTAGATGTCTCCACGTTGGCTGAATTATCGGCTCGCTGTGTTGCCTCGTATATACCCTTTGAGCTGGTGGAACATGTCTATCCACCGGTACCAGAACAACTGCAATTGCGCATTGCCTTTTGGAGTTTTCCGGATAATGAGGAGGATATACGATTGTATTCCTGTTTGGCGAATAGTTCGGCCGATGAATTTAATCGTGGCGATCAATTGTTTCGCATGCGAGCCGTCAAGGATCCACTACAAATTGGTAAGACAAAAGGCTTCCCCACATTCAAAGTCCACGCATAATCCCCTTCCTCTGTCCATGTGTGTGTGTGTAGGCTTTCATCTGTCGGCCAGCGTGGTGAATCAAACGCCTCGCACATATTTCAATGTGGCTGTCACCTTTGATCGTCGTCGGATCTCCTCCTGTAATTGCACTTGCGGCTCCTCCGCCTATTGGTGTTCACATGTGGTGGCTGTGTGTCTACATCGCATACATTGCGTAAGTAGTTGGAGTGAGTCCTCCTCCCTGCTTCCCACTAAACATTTCTTCTTCTACTCTTTTAGCCCCAGGAGGTTTGCCTACGGGCACCGGTGTCCGAGTCCCTGACACGTCTGCAACGCGATCAACTGCAAAAGTTTGCCCAATATTTAATCAGCGAGCTGCCCCAACAAATTCTACCCACAGCCCAAAGATTATTGGATGAGCTGCTGAGTGCACAGCCAACGGCCATTAACACAGTTTGTGGTGCACCGGATCCCACAGCGGGTGCTTCAATCAATGATCAGACCAGTTGGTATCTGGATGAGAAGACGCTACACAATAATATTAAGAAGATATTGATCAAATTTTGTTTGCCCGCTCCCATTGTGTTTAGGTAAGCCAGCCCCGAAGTTGGCCCCGCCATCTCTATAGCTTCTCCCCCTTCTTTCTCCCCTCTTTAGCGATGTAAATTACCTAACGAATTCGGCTCCACCCGCCGCTGCCGAATGGAGTTCTTTGTTGCGTCCGTTGCGTGGACGCGAGCCGGAGGGTATGTGGAATCTGCTCTCAATCGTACGAGAAATGTATCGTCGTTGTGATCGCAATGCTGTGCGCCTGCTGGAGATCATCACCGAGGAGTGCATGGCCTGCGATCAGATTCTAATCTGGTGGTTCCAAACCAAGTTGGCTTTAATGATGGGCTCGCATGGTCACAGCGGTGGCAAGCACTCGAATACCCATTCAAACTCCACCGCCCTGCAACATGCCTGCAGTTCGCTATGCGATGAGATTGTGGCTCTATGGAGATTGGCCGCATTGAATCCTGGTCTGGCACCCGACGAACGCGACATGTTGCATGCCCAATTCACGGCCTGGCACTTGAAGATCCTGGATCGTGTGGTCAAGAGTCGGATGATGCCCTCGTCATACACGAACAAGCATCAGCAGAATTCCCGTTCCGAAACGGAGCTGTTCATTGGCTTCAAGCCGGCCATTGAGGCCTGCTATCTGGACTGGGAGGACTATCCGATAGCGGGTGTAACGCACACGCAAGACACCAATCCCATTTATTATTCACCGTTTACCTGCTTCAAGCATACCGATGGCAAGGGCGAGGGAGCACCGGCGGGTCAACTGAATGCCACTCAAGCGTTGATGAACAACAACAAGCACTACAATTACTTCAGTGCATCGAACGATGTGCATGGAGCAGGAGTTTTTAAGCAGCGCATGGACAGGCCGTTTCGTGAGCGTTACTATGCGGCGGCTGGTGGTGGTGGAGCAGCAGGTCCGGGCGATTTAGAGCAGCCGAAAGTCGCCAGTGGCCAAGGAGTAGACGTGTCGCAATTACCTAGCACCTCGCAAGGCGTGGCCTCCGGCTCCTCCCTGTTGGTGGTGGTACCTGTACCCAACAAATCCTCCGTGCCGAGTGGTGATGGCAATCGTTCGAGCGCCAGCAGTGAGGGCTTCTGTGAGAATGATGATTTTGGTGGTGACACCAGCAGCAGTCACAATTACAATCCCACGGTGCAGGGACAGAAATCCCTGACCGAATCGGATTCCCAAAGCAGCTTTGAGCAGAGCAGTGGCAAGGATGAGGCAGCAACTGCAGCTGTTGGCTGCCCAGTAGCTGGCGTGGGGGTGGTCGAGCAGGCCTGTTCAACTTCGGACACATCATCGGCCTCATCGGCTTCCTCTTCAGCCTCCACTGCCTCGGGCAGCTCACACAGTTCCAACTCTTCTATGCTGATGGCGGCTCAGGCGGCCACAGCAGCCGCAGTTGAAGCGGAGGTGCCCGCCACAGTCACGCGTCGCTTGAGCAAGGATGAGTCCTTTAGTAGCAGCAGTGAGGAGTTTAATCCAGCCACAGCCGCAGCGGGAGCTGCAGTGGCGACGCCTCCAGCGGGAGATCTTACACCCGTACCCAGTACCTCGGCTGCAGCAAGAGCAGCACTGGCCGCTAATCTGGTGCCGGCTGTTTTGGATGCAGTGACAGCAGCCTCGACTGCCGCCGCCGCCGCTGCCTGCCTGGAGCCACCCCGCGTCAGCGATAAACCGCACATTTTCAGCAATGTGCGTCCCTCGGAGGATGCCTGGGATATACTCTTGGCACGCGCCGAGGGCCTGCATGCCCATGGCCATGGCCGTGAGGCCTGCATCTTGGCCGTCCGCTTGGCCGAGCAAATGCTGGCTCATCCACCTAATCTACTACTGGAACTGCCACCCGCTCCCAAGCGCAAGGGCAAGAAACAGAACGTTAATCCCATTTCCCATCAACTGACCGTGGTGGCTTCGGCCACACTCTCCAAATGTGCTTTCCTGTGCACGGTTCTGTCGGAGAACTCGGAGCATTATCACATAGGATTTCGGATTTGTCTATTTGCCCTGGAAATGCCCCGACCGCCGGCCAGCACCAAACCACTGGAGGTGAAGCTGGCCAATCAGGAGGCGGATATCTTGGCCTTACTCAAGCGATTGCCCCTGGGTTGGGCGGAGTTGCTGGTGATACGCGAGCGGGCGGAGCAGCTGCGAAGTGGCACCTTTAAGAGTCGCGGAGAAGCCTTGCTGCCCATTAACCTGGCCACTTTTATATTTGATGCCCTGGTAACGCTCTCCGCCACCAGCAGTTTGGGCAAAACCACAGCCGGTCATCAGGGACAACGTTTTAATTTGATGTACAAACAGAACAATGACGAGAACCTGGGATTCGAGGCAGCGGTGGCGGCACTGGGACTTAAGGCAAATGTCTCGGAGGCGGAGCATCCTCTGTTGTGTGAGGGTACACGACGGCAACGCGGCGATTTGGCCCTGACTTTGCTCTATCACTACAAGGACGAGCCACGCAAGATAGCCAAGATAATGGAGAAGCTATTGGACCGAGATATACACACCCTGATGAAGGCGCCCCTGTTGCCCAGCTACTATTCGAGTAATCCGCCGGTGAGGAGTGCCAGCAATCAACCGAGTGCCCGGATGCGTGAGGAGCAGGACTATGCGGCGGCATCTAATCTGTGTGAGCTTATGCCCACGGCGGACTACGGTGGCAGCAGCAGTGTGGGTGGCAATAGTCGGCCGCACAGCTCCACCAGTGCCGAACTGGAGCTGAGTATGTGTGCTTTGAGCTTGGCCTCCTCGGTGGTCAATCAGGCGGCTGGCACCAGCACCACCAACACCAGCAACACTACCAGCACCACCACCACCACGACAACCACCACCACTGCCAATCAGTCGGCCAGCCGCAGCAAGGAGAGCAGCCGCTACAAGGGCAAACGTGCCTATCCCTCCATACCCAATCAGCCGTCGGAGGCGAGTGCTCACTTCATGTTCGAGCTGGCCAAGAATGTGCTGACCAAGGCCGGCGGCAATAGTTCCACCTCGCTCTTTACCCAGGCCTCGACCAGCCAGAATCATCACGGACCGCATCGTGCTCTGCACATGTGTGCCTTCCAGTTGGGTCTGTATGCCCTGGGACTGCACAATTGTGTCAGTCCCAATTGGCTGTCGCGCACCTATTCGTCGCATGTGTCTTGGATATTGGGACAGGCCATGGAGATTGGGGCACCGGCCATCAGTTTTCTGATCGACACCTGGGAGGCGCACTTGACGCCGCCCGAAGCGGCCGGCATGGCGGATCGTGCCTCCCGTGGCTGGGACTCGAATATGGTTTATCCAGCCGCTGAGCTGGCGCTTTCTGTGCTGCCCCATGCTGCGGCCCTGAATCCCAATGAGATACAGCGTGCGATACTGCAGTGCAAGGAGCAATCTGATTTGATGTTGGAACGCGCCTGTCTCACCGTAGAAACGGCCGCCAAGGGCGGTGGTGTCTATCCTGAGGTACTGTTCCAGGTGGCACGCTATTGGTACGAACTGTATATGCGGAATACGCCCAACAATTCGGAGCATGATCAGCACGAGGATCCCATGGATCATTCGGCGGTTAGTCTGAGTGCTTTGATCGAGTCCCAGCAGCAACACGATGCCATGCAGCAGCAACAGCAGCAGCAACAACAGCAGCAGCAACAGCAGCAGGTGATGGGCCTGGCCAATCAGGTGGCGGGCGTGCCCACGGGGCCGGGACCCATGTCTGTGCCGCCGGTGCCACCCTCAGTGGTCACTTCGGCTCCTCAGCCCTTCCAGCCGGGCGTTGGGGTGGGTGTGGCTGCTCTGGCGCCCATAGGCCTGGCTCCCTATGCGCCCTATAGCTTCTGTCCCAGCATTTATGCGCATCACCACAATCTCAGCTATCCACAGCCGGGACAAATGCAAATGTATATCTCAGCTGGTCCGCCACCACCTCCACAGGCCTATGCACAGGCCTATCAGCAACAAGTGCCACCCCCGCAACAACAGCAACAACAGCAGCAGCAGCAGCAACAACAGCAGCAGCAGCAGCAACAACAGCAGCAGCAGCAACAACAACAGCAGCAGCAGCAACAGCAACAGATGCTGGCACAGCAGCAGCAAGTGCCGCCCGGGCATGTGCCGCAAGGACATCCGGGACCACCGCCTTCAGCTTTTCAACCACAGCCACCACCTGGCGCCTTTCAGGCCTTACCACCGCAAGCCTATCAGGCATTACAGGCGGCCGCTGCTGCCGCCGCCGCTGCGGCTGCTGCCGGCGGTGGACCACCACCAGGACCGCCAATGGGACCACCAGTGGGCGGTTACTATGGCCCACCACCACCACCGCCACCAAATGGTCCGCCCGGCAGTGTGGGCGTAGGTGTACCCTTGCGACAGCATCCCGCCCAGCATCCGGTATATCCGTTTATGCAGCAAGCACCACCACCGCCGCCACAGCAGCAACAGTCGGCGCCATCACAGCCGCCCGTTAGACAGCGACAACCACATCAGTTTACGTAAGTAGCAGCATTGGTAATCAATCCTCTTGAATCCCTGGAAACCCCACTGATTGACGCTATTTCAATTGAGACGACAATGCTTACGGATTGAATAAACTATGCCATTCTCTTCAATTTGTTGTCGAAAACATGGAAAACGCTTGCTCATTCTCAAACCAAGTCGGTTTCCCGTGTAAATGTAGCTTCTTTTTCATTTAAAATCCAAGGAAGGTGGCCATCGGTTTCATCCGCCTAAACAGCTTGTTTAAATGTAGCAGGATGGTATGCAGAGAGTTGGAGTATGGACTGGAGGCAAGGGTAGCTGGTGTGCTGGTGTTAGGCCGAAAGGAAATGTTCCCAATCTGTTTCCGCCCTGGTTTTAAGTTCATCTCTGCGCTCTGCTCTATTTCTTACACCTGGAAATCAAAAGCGTCGTTCCCAAAACTCGTTCTTTAACCCTTCTCTTCTTCTTTATAGGCCCACACAGCTACGCTATCTGCTGGCCGCCTACAATGTGGGCATGCTGGCCATGGAGACCTTGGCCCGTCGTGTCCACGATGATCGACCACAAGCGAAATATGCCCGCAATCCGCCCTACGGTGAGGATGTTAAATGGCTGCTACGTATCAGCAAGAAACTGGGCACCCAGTATTTGCATCAGTTCTGCATTTGTGCAGTCAACTCGATAGTTAGTCCCTTTGTGCTTCACGATGTGGCCATTGAATCGGCCCACTATTTGGGTAGGAACAATCATCAGCTGGTAATGCAGCACTTGCGTTCGGCACTGACGCCGCTGGTCCAAAAGTGCCAGCAAATGTAAGTGCCCCTTAGAAGAGGGAGGAGTCTGAGGCGGAGCATATCTTATTCGTTGTTCTGTTGCACTTCCAGGTACATACAGTGCATCCATCAGAAGTTGTATCACTTGACGCAGGGCGATTACGAGGAGTTTGCCAGCATTGTGGTGGCCGCACGTGCCGCCTTTCAAATCACACCCGAGGGCAGTGCCCAATTTAAGGATTGGCTGCAGTCCATCAAGCGGTAAGTGGAGTGTTTAAATGGAACAACTACTTTAACTCTCGTCTATAGCATTGGTCCCAGTGTTTGGGTAATTAATGTCCATCAATATACGCCGATGTTTTTAAAGAACACCGCCAATCGATGTGTGTTCATGGCACCGCATAATTTCTTTATTATACAAGAGAATCTATTGGAGCATTTTAGAAATGACTGAGAGAAGAAGATGAAGATGAAGAAGATGAACGGCAGAGGGGAGAGAAGGAGAGCAAGAATATACTGCATTTATTTTGCTACAATTTGATAATTACGTAAATAAATAATGCAAACTGTTGGAACCCTCACCACAGTCCTGGTCTAGTAGTTAGTTTTTGATGTGAAACATCAATTTTGATTCAATTTGCGATCTACGTTTGCACATATATCAATTTTACTGAGGCAAAATCCTTCTTGTTATGTGTAACAAATCGCCTTCTTTCGAGGGTCTTGACAGATTTGCTTGGTGTTGAAGTTGAACAGGAACGGTGACAAGACCGCACAGAAGAGTGAAATCAATGTCGATGAGTCGAATGATGAATGCAAGTCCTAACCATCTTCAAGCCACGGCATACTTTTCATATTTTAGCTATGTATCCATCGACCATTAAACCGTATCCAAATATATTTTACCCCATTCTATTCAATTGTTACAGCTCCAAGTCCTGCAAGAAGGAACTGTGGACGCAGATTAATGCGGCACTACAAAGCAATTCCAAATGACAAAGACTTGACTCCTGCAATCTGATGACGGCAACAGCAACCGCAGCAGCAGCAGCAGCAGCAGCCGCCACAACAGCAGCAACAGTTACAGGAGCCAGCACATCGACAACAGCCCTCACCATGAGCAGCAGCAACAGCAGCGAGACTGTCAAATCGCTGACCCTGGTGACAACTGTGGGCAGCGGCACCAACAATGGCAACAGCAACAACAGTATGGCTAATGGTAGCAGCGGTAGCAGCAGCACCAGCAGCAGTCATCATCATCATCATCATCATAGGCATCATCATTTGCTGGATGCCAACAACAGCAGCAGCATACCCACAGCAGCAGCAGCTATAGCTGCAACGGCAGCCGCTGCCAACTTGCCCAATCAGATGTATGAACGCCTTTGCCGCCCAAATCCGTTGGTGGAGCAAATGCGTGCAACCAGGCCAGCGCCGCCGCCAGCAACAACAGCAGCTTCATCAGTGGCCGCCGCCGCAGCAGCAGCGGCAACGGCGGGTGCCTACATGTCGCTGCCGCCTGGCTATTACCAGACACGTCACCATCATCAGCATCAGCATCAGCCGCCACCGCATCCGTATCAGCTGCAAACGTTGAGCCACTACCATCAGCAACTTTAACAACGTGTCGATGGCGCTGCCCTTAGCCGCCCAGCGCCTGGCGCGTCTGGCCTTATATCTGCAACGCATCGGATTCAGGAGGAAGCTAGAGCAACAGCAGAAGGAGCAGCTGCAGCGGCCCTTAGAAGCCTATTTGCCGCCTGCTGCTGTGCCACCTGCTGTTATGCTGCTGCAACAACAACGACAACAACAACAAGAACAGGCTGAGCACTGCCGTCGCTGCTGCTGCGGCGGACAGCCTTGGCTAGTGTTAATTGTAAGTTTGGCACTGTTGCTGCTCCTGCTGCTGCTCCTGCTACTCCTAATCTAAGCAGGGCGGGCGATCTCTGCCTCTAACCACCACCACCACCACCAACAACAACAACAACAACACCACCACCGCACTTAGTTCATTTCAATTATGTAATTTTAATTTAACATCAAAAATTGTTTTTTCAAGCTGTGTGTGTGTTTTTTTTAGACTGAGACTTATCTGCCCACTCAACACACACACACACACACACACACACACACACGCAACAGCAACATCAACATCAACAACTCACTTTTCAGAATGTGTTCAGTTAAACTAACGTAATTATAGACGATCTATCAAATAGTTTTTATATCACTTAACTTTTTTTTACCCTGATGATATATATATATATAATTTAAAATTATGTAATCCCGTTTTTGCCCCTCCCCCCTCCCCTCTGTTTCCCTTATTTTCCCCTCTTCTACTTAGGCTAAAGATTTTTCAAATTTAAACAATTAACAACCTTTTTATATATTTACCTTAGAGATTTAGGCATAAACTTATAATTATGTTTAATTAATTAATTGTGTAGTTAAGCAATTTCTAGGATTTTCAAATTTTCACTAACAGATATATATACATATATAGAAATCTAGGATATATATACACAAATACCACGAAAAGCAGAACAGTTTTAAGAAGCGAGCAGCAAATTTGTGTTGAATTATTTGCTAAAAAGGAAAAGACATTCGACTCTTAAGATCTCAGTTAGCAATTCCCCAAACACTCGGCAATATTTACACAAAAAAAAAAACAAAAAAGAAATCTTTTATGAAAATCCCGTATCTTAGTGAATGATGCACGAAAACCGTTTCCGAAACTAGCAAGAATTGTACAGTTCGTTCCATTTCTTTTGTTTACTTTAGTTTTTAGGCAAAGATTGTATAAAAAATTGAATCAATTGTGTTAGTTTCAGCTCATTGGAATTTAGATTAGTTAATATTGTGCTGTTGTTTTCAAAAGAAGTCCATTTTGGAAGTGTTAAATAGTTAAATAGTCGACCAACTAACTAAGCAAACACATAAGCAAAATTCGATTCTCTCTAGACTTATACTTTTGTATAGAATTTGTTAGTTTAGTCATGCAGTCAAACACAGAATTGTGAGTCAAAATTAAACAGAAATCCGGCTCGAAGGACCAAAGAATAACTTGTTAAATATTGTATTAGTATTTGAGAGTAAAACTAGCTTCCCATTCAGCACCTGGTCCTCCGAGTCCAATTTATTTCTTTATTATTCTGTATACCCCAGTCCATCTTAAGCAGGGCAAACTCTAATCTCTCTCGTTTGGCAGCTCAGAACCCTTTTTTCTAAACACTTTCTTAGGCAATAAAGCCCGACTCGGTATAAACAAATGCCATTTAACTTAGCCATCTACCTTTTTAATGAATAAATCGACGATACTTGAGATTGACTAGCTTTCCATTCAGTGCTTGCTTGAAAGAAATCATTAAAGTTATCCAACACATTATTTGTGAGTGATACGCCGCTCCCCTTTCAGTTTCTGGTCCTTCGAGCCGGATTTCCTGCTTGTTAGTTGTCTGTAACTTGTTATCGGGCGAGTGCCTTTCTTAGCTTAGCCTTAGCTGCTCTTTTTTTTACTCCCCTTTAAGCAGGGCCATTTGTAAATCTTAAACCTTATTAGGCAGAACAATCCCTCACATTTTTGATCACTTTCTTAGGCTGCTTTTCGCAGGCAGTGAAGCTGCAGTTGACTCAGAGTATAGAATAGAATCACAATATTTGTGAATGACTAGCTAAACTCATGCAGGAACTGAATGATACCCTTTTCCATACATTTTTTGATTAGACCCATGCACAATGTATTACAGAAACCAACCAATGTGACTTTTCCCTGCTGTATTCTTAACAATTTTGGAGTATATCTTAAGAGCTGAAGAATGTTTTATTCACTCACTTTGGTTCAGATACTTGTCTAAGGGTGTGTTCAGATGTTTGTAGACCAGTTATCTGACAGCCTGTTCTAGACTAAGGGTTGATTTCTCATCTTCTAAATAGCTTCTAAATGTCAGATAAACTAAGATTTTGCTCTGGTATTCGTAGGATTATGTGCAAGATAGCACTTTGTGGTAGATTAGAAAACGGCCCCAAGGGTCGTTTACTCAACTTCTAACATTCCAGCGGCGCAAAAGCCCATTACAAGTTCAATGTTCTCTTTAACACTTTGAATTCTGGCAGCCTTCAAGTATTGATTACAAACCTGTATACTTTTGCATAAGCTTGGCCGTTTTCGTGGGCCTCCTGTCATCAAAACATACTTCTATGTAATAGGAAAAGTGGGCGTATAACAGAAATCAAGTCGGCTTTAGTTTACAACTCAATACATCATTTGAGAAAATGTTGGCGAGGAGGTATACGTTCAGTTCACAAGACGGTACACCATTTGGTAATTTGTATGTGGCCTTGTGGACTAGCTGGCACACTGCTAAGTGCTGGGTATATTGGATTGTAAGCCTCTACACACAACTGTATACTCGAAACGTAGCGAAAATGTCCCATTACATGGTTGCCTAATGTAATGCATGTTGTGGACTCACCTCATTCAGCTCTGCGCCGCTGGGAAAGAGCTATATGTTAGATAATCTTCCAAATACCACAGTAAATTTATGAAATATCTGAATTAAGAAGATAAGAAATAGGATTGAAAAACGGTCCCAAGTAAAAATGAGCATTTTTGGCAGATTTCTCAGACTATAAAAGGTACCATTCAGTCGTCAGGTGTTCACACTTATGTGATGACAACTAGCACCCAAGTATTGGGCAACCTTGTGTCTGAAAGCATAAGTTTATGTAAGCTTTGAACTAGAAATATCCGCTTTAACTTTGTCAACTCGGTGTCAAAGAGCCATCATAAAAGAGATGTTGTAAATCAACTCTATTACAAGGTTTATGCTAGGCTTATTATGAAAAATCATTTCATAAAGAGAGGGTTTAGAACATTAATTTTATGAATTCGACTTTCTGACTATTTCTACGTTTAAACACACAAAATATGTCATGCTTAATGCCCTTTAAAGTATGCTATGTTAAATGAAAATCATTATTTCGGTCAAGTATCAACATTTTGTTTGATTATTCAACAATCTGGGTGAATATGCAGTGACAGACTTGCAATGGCTTCATTTTAGCATATAATACCTTCAGGAAACTAAAGTTTGCATACTTTGAAGGGCATAAAACACGAATAATTTACTTCAATGCATGAAATGCTGTGGCACAGCCAGCTTTACTTAGCATCGGTGGGGCCAGATGTTTGTGTTTTTGTGAACTCACAAAAGCTGCATAAACTGTAACATATTAGATATGGCAAATTGAAGAAATAGTGAATTTCAAAGCAATTGGTTCTTAAAAGCACTTTAAAAAATCTAAATCTAAAAGCGGACTTACACCAGGAGTGCGTTATGCGTTAATAGCTAACAATCAGCTTATTTCCCATAATAGCCAACAATCAGCTTTTTTTGTATGGGAAAAAAGCTGATTGTTAGCTATTAACGCAGAACGCACTCCTCGTGTAAATAGCCTATAAATCTCTCAAGCTAAAGCTAACCAATTTTATGCATTTTGTTTAAAAATTGAAGTGAAAAGGTAACTGTAAAATGTGATTTCTGAAATGGTTTTAGCTGGCATCAGTACCGAAATTTTTGTAGCAAATATTT
This sequence comes from Lordiphosa fenestrarum, assembly GCA_035044985.1. Taxonomy (NCBI): domain Eukaryota; kingdom Metazoa; phylum Arthropoda; class Insecta; order Diptera; family Drosophilidae; genus Lordiphosa; species Lordiphosa fenestrarum. Next base: position 106,868 of record JAWNNO010005112.1, on the reverse strand, counting down.
AACACAAATTGTTCGCACAATAAAATGATTTTCTAGCTGACAAAATCGAACAGATTAACGGTTTAGTGTTTATTTACTTCTTTTTTTTTACTATAACTATTATTATTTTGGGTTAGTTAGTTATACATTAATTAATGTTAACCCGTGCCCCACCCACCCCCCAATCATCAAATTTGTTGTTGTCTTTTTACAGCCTCTATTTAACAGTTGAAATTGTGTTTATTTTTTGAAAGCATTTCTTTTTTTTTATATATACAAACAAACAAAAAAAATAAATAATATTATGTTGCTTTATGAATCAATTTTTTTTGTTTGCAAAATAAATTTAGTTAAACAAAAAAAAAATTATATTTTACACAAAGAAAAAACAAAAACTGAAAAAAAAATTTACCTTTGTTTTATATACATACACATTATATATTTATACATTTAAAAAAACAAAAACAAAAAAAAAACTATATACAATTAATGCAGTTTTGAATAAATATGTTTTTTTGGATTTATTTCAAAACGCAGCTAAACAACAACAAAAAAAAAACAAAAAACACAAAAAAAAAACTAAAGCAAAATGTTTATTCTTTTCATTACTTGTTTTTGTATGATTTAACCATATGTTTACCGGTTGGAATATGGGCTGAGATCGTTAACGGCTGAGGAAAGGTCCGGAATGGATGTTGCATTTTGAAGCAAAAATTATGACACAAGTTCAAGGAAAAACTGCCACTTTGTGTTTTTTAGTTATGTTACTCAATTTACTATGTGTACACCCCCCCCCCCCCCCCCCCCCAAATACCCCTGCCCCGCCCCCCCTTCCACCGAGCAGGCGCAACTGTGGAGCAGTTGAATTCGCCCCCACTCGGTGCATCCCTTGTATATAATGAAATATAATATATATATAGATATATATATATAAATATTGTGTTTTATATACCCATACACATAAAAGCTGTACACACAAGTAAAGAATATTATATATATAATAATGAAAACAAATAGAGAAACACAAATCGGAAATTCTGTAAGCAATCGCGTAATTTGTAAACTTTTAGTAGGCAATGTTTTATACATAGAAACTCCCCCCCCATCCCTTTTCCCCCCCAACCTTCCTCTCGCTATGCAATCTGTAAAGTTTTTAAACGTACCACAAACGCACATAAAGACATATACACATATATATATATATAAGCAAATATATATATAGTTGACGTTGTTTTCCATGAAAAACTTAGCAGCAAAGAATTAAAAGACATCGCTTGTTCCCACATACATACATACATACATACATACATATATTTGTACATTCTTTTATACATAACAAATGTTAACCATAGTTAATGATTAGCCGCCGCCCCCCCGCTCCCCCGTTCCCCACCAACAAATTCCAAACCAGTTTCATGCTTCCATTTTTTTTGGAAACTGAAAATCTGAAAACTTCACGCTCCCCGTAGAGTCTTATCTAGATATAACCATAGTTATAATAAACATAGATGCATACATTTACATATAAACATTTACTATAGCAAAACACCAAGTCACATAAACTAGCTAATCCTTCATTTACAACACAGACACACACACACACAAACACACTCAAACACTCACATGGGCAGCCACATCAACCTTAAAAAACGAAATTTTCAACAAATGCATTAAGCAAATTTCAAAGAAAATCATAGATTATATATACAATACAATATGGGAGATACCAGAACAGGATGTGGATGCTTATCGAGTTAGTTTTTGGAAAGTTCATTTTTAAGGGGCGAGGGTGCCCACGGTCTATACGCTTCAGGCGCATGCGTTGCGCAAGCATTACTTGCTTTTGGGCACTCTCAGGTTTAGATGTTGATCACAAGAGTAAGCGGTAAACAAAAATGGAAATAGTACCTTTTTGGAATTCACTGATGGCACTTCTACAAGGCATACCTTTATACACGGAATTGATCCTAAAATAAAAAAAACCTAATCTTCTTAGGCTTCTTAGAATGACTTGTCACCATTCTAAAACATCTGATTCTTTACATCTCCTGCAATTGTTCACATACCTCTTAGTATACCTTGCATTAGACTACATTCCTAAGTATTACATTGGCTTTATGAGACGTTATTCTCAATTATGTGCTACATTGAGCTATTCAAATGTTTTCCAGATAGTCAATTTCTTTATTTTAGAAATCACAGCATTGGAAAATGAAAACGTGTTGCTATAAAATATATACAAAAACCACCAAACCGAAGCGAAAACGTTGTTAAGCTAGCTCCAAGTATAATGTGTAAAGTCTGCTTGATCCACTGAACCGTAGCAGTCCCTACTTCCGAGCGGTTTGCATCCCTGCAGTATTTTGCTTTGAAAAGAATTCATAGCGAATATTGAAGGTTCACATCATGATACAACAATAAAGGTAAGTTGCTTGCAGTGTGCGCTCTCAGCAAAGTACTTAAAACGTTCAGTGTTTCGCGTACACTTGTAGCTTGAGTTTCGTCGCGCAAAAGCTTGATGCTTAAAAAAAAGTAAGGGTAAGAGTTCGCCTTAAGAGTACGAGAAACACTGAACGTTTAAAGTACTTTGCTGAGGGCGAACACTGCCAGCTCCCTACTTTAATTGTAGTATCATGGGCGGATCATTCTATTTGCAAGCCTAAGCTAGCCCAGTTGACAAACTCGCGGTCACTCGCTGCCGAAGCTGCTCGCTGCCGAAGTCAAAGATCTGCTGCTAGCTGCTATGATCAGAGCATGCACACAAGCGGCACAAGCAAGGCATACTTAGCAAGGTAGCCGCACTGCCTCTCTCACAGTTGCTCCGCGGAGATGCGTCGCTTATAACTGTTGTTCACAGCAGCGATGTTCATCCATAGCCCACAGGGACCAAGCGCAATCGGCTCTTTACATTGTAAATTTTACACGCACACGAGCCGAGCGCATGCCGAAGTCGGGCATATGAGCGTAAGCAGCGTTCTCTTTACTTACATTCGCTGCCCAGCCACCGATAAGTTGCACAGCACACAATACATCGCTGGTTTACAGCATAGACTGCTCGGCCGCGCCGTTTTTGACGTTGGCTTCGTCGTTAGCTGGTCGAGCGCGCACTTCTGAGTGTTGGAAGAGTGCGGGTATAGGTCTTTCCTAGTCTGTGTTCACAGACTGACGTTTAAGCATTTATCACAGAGAGCGAATGAGGAAGTAAGGCGATCACAGGCAAGCCTGGTAAACGCAAGAGTGTGATTGAAATTTAGAGGCTTGTTGCAGGGCTCTGGTTCACATTGAAAAGTACTCGTGATTTTTGTGGCAAGGTGTTTACATTGCGCTATGACACGGAAAGGTGAAGCTCTGTGTTGGTGTATAAACCCAGCCTAAGTGAATATTCTTGACTTTCCTAGATAAGAATGAAATACTAAAAGTACTTTTGGTTTCCTAACATGTTGAAAACCGAAAGGAAATCCTTTTCTGTTGCTTTGACGGTTTGATTCGTTTAGATAACAAAACAATACGAAGGTACCCAATCAACATCCTGTGGTATTTCCCATACACATTAAACTATTTGTACATACTTAGAGCTGATTGTGGGGCATTTGGCATTAGCTCTTCATTCCATAGATATGCCACTATAATTATACAAATACATAAATACATACAAGCATATATATATATATATATATATATAGTTAAGTCGAAATAAAGCATTACCTCATACTTTAAAATACTTATGACAAAAAGAAAAACCAAGTTGAATGAAAGAAATAAACGTAGAAACGTAATTATACCTAACATTTATATAGGACACGTTATCTTTATGTTCTTCTTCTTTATTTTGTTGAAATATCAGAAGTCATACAAAAATATTTGGCAGCTCCCAGTTAAGAATACTTTTCGTTTGTTTTACAGTGTACAAAAACAAAAACAAAAATGGTCCCCGCTTGCTAAAGTAAATGATATATATACAATGAAACGACGTTATTTATATAGACGCCTACAGCAGAAAGAAAATCAAGAAAACCAAAAACTATTATATACAAATTATACATACATACATGAATATAAATATATATATATATATATACATATATATATATACAATACTTATTTACATTGCATATTTTAGCGTTTTATTCGAAAAGAAAATTTGAAAACAAAAACCTAAAAAATGGTAGAAACGCTGCAGAAAGTGTTCTTTTTAACTAAAAAAAACAACAAAAAAAAAACGGAAAAAACTAAAAAAAAATAAACGAACAAGCGACATAACAACAACAGCAACAACAACCAAATATTTATACAATGCAAAATCGCATGTTGAAAGCTTCAAAACGAACAACAACAACAACAACAAATTATTAACCAATACATTTTTTTACAAAACGCTGTAAATGTCAAGCAAGCAAATTACTAAAGTAGACAATTGATCATACCGCATCCCACAACCCTCAAACCCTTCATTAAGCCTACCAAAAGCTTTAAGAGTCGATTCAACACACCGTCATGCACACACCCACAAAGCTTTAACCCGCTAACATCAACAACTTGGCCAACTTTCTTTTAGTCCCCCCTCACAGCACAACCCTTCCCCGCCCCCTCCCAACCCACAAAAATAGCAACAAATTGTAAACAATAAATAATTAATAATAAAAACAAAAGATATTAACTCAAATATACCAAAAAAACTTAACAGAAAATGCTTATTTTATATATTCGAAACATACAAAAAAACCAAAACAACAAACAATAAACGAGAAAAAAATGACCATTAAAAGCAATTCAATTATATTAAAAAACAAACAAAAAACAGCAACCAAAAAAATATATATATATATACATACATACATACATACATACATATATGATGTATAGTACACATATACGACGATATATGATTTTTAAAACAATTTTTTGCCAATTTTAATAGTTTTCGAAATGAAAAACAAAAAAAAAACCAAATCAAGGAACAGCCAGAAAAAACGACGCGCATTAATTAATTAATTAATTATTAACTAATTTCATATGCAATATACTATACAAATATTATGAATATATAGTATATACACATATATATATATATCTACTATATAATAAAATGGACAACCAAAACCCAAAGAAAATAACAAAGAAACTTAATATATACACAGTAAAATGAAAGCGAAAGAAACAAACATAAAAGAATTATAACAAAAAAAAAAGAAAACAAAAACCAAAAAAACATACAAACCAAAGCGAAATACATTTTAAAACAATGAAACGAAGAAAAAAGAACACTCAAATAAAAAACAAAAAACAAACAACAAAACAACACATAATTATACGAGTTTGTTTGTTTTATTAGGGGGACGGGGAAGTGAAGGGGATGGAGACCACCATTTGGTAAGGTTTTGGTTTAAAAATTGAAAATGTTGAAGAAAGGGGAACAATACCCACTGCTGGGAATGCTGATTAGTTTTTCCAATCAATCGTCGCTTATACAAAGAATTTTGTTTTTAAATAATGGATATTTTGTAAGCTAGAAACAATTACTTGATTTAAATAGTTTAACCTTTGAATTACCCTCTAATCCGGTTACATTTTTTAGCTCAACTAATTTTAATTATTGAAACAATTACTTGATTTAAATATTTTAACTCTTCAATTACCATCAAATACTGTTATATTTTTTCTCTTAATATTTAGAAAAAAAACTGATAATTCAACCCTAAAGATAATTTAGCCCTTCAATTATTAATTATCAAATGCCAGCTGATATTTACCTATTTATTTCCCCTTCCATTGAAGTCCAGCTTGGGATTTCTGCCTTTCATTAAATTTTCAATTGGTATAATTCACTTCAATTAAATTTTCAATTAATATAATTCACTTCCATTAAATTGGGATTCAATTGGGATTTTTCACAGCAATCCATACATAATTGAGAAGTTTTTATAAAAAAAACAAAAGCAACTGTGTGCAAACTCTTTTCAATACGCTGAAGTCTTGTATTTTCTTTTCGGGTTTCTTTGCCGAATTGCTAATTTTGTAATCGAATATCGATAAGCAATAAGTCAGAGAGAGAGAGACATAGAGCTGCGCTTCATAGGCAACCCTAATGTTTTAGCTTGAAAGAAGTGAAAAGAGAAACAGAATGTTGGAGAAGGAATGTAAATAGGCAATGGGGCTTATATAGAGAGTGGGAGAGAGAGAGAGAGTATATATCCGATTTCCGGCATCTAGCCCTAGGAAGGTTGCTCACTTCAGAAGGTGCGTCCATAGTTCTTCTGGTTGTGGTTGTTTTAGCGGCCAAAGTGTGTCGGTATGTAAGTGTATGGGGCGAGATAGAAAGAGAGCAGAAGAGGTTTAGATTTGGGGGAGAAAGCAAGAGAAATGTGGGGGAGATAGAAGAGTGGGTTAAAGAGGGGTTGTCGAGTCCCCTAGATCCAGCTACAGGAAGGCAAAAATCAAAATTTGGCGCACTCCACAGGGTGGGTCCATAAGTGTTTAGCAGTTAAGGTAGTTCGGGCTCTGGGGCAGTTTAAGAGGTGGCAAGTGTCATGCAGGCTTTTCTTGCACCTCGTGCATTCAGCTGCAACCTCTGGATTTGTCCTAGCTAGGTAGCTGTTTAAAAAGCAGGAATTGCCTAATCTGAGTTGGGCGAGAGTGGTTCTGGAGGTTCTAGGCAGTGATTCCTCTGCTACGCTGATTGGTTATGGGCGACCTCCAAGCACAATGTTGCTTTTCAGTCCGAGAATCGCATATGCAACTGTGAGCCTGTGGATTGCCTCTCTCTTGGGCTTCTAGGGCTGACAGATTGTGGGCGTTTTGTGTCAGCTGAGCCACTTCAGGCAGCAAGATTCTGACCTGCTTTTGAGTGAAGAATAGCTGGCTTCGTCTACCACAAGGCTGCTGGTGGGGAATTGCTTGTCTAGCATGATGCAGTGTGCTCTGACTCCAAGGATTTGTGTTTCCTCATGAAGGTGAGGAATTGAGTGGCATGCTGTGACCGTCTTTAGAGCATATCGAGTATACGCCCTGCTGCAGTCGGCCGCTATCAGACGGCCGACTAGTCGCCGACTCCGCGACTATGTTTCACAGGAGTGCGCGATGCTAGCGGTGTGGCTAAGCGTATGGAATGCAAATTAATATATTCACTGTCATCGTCGTGGTAAGGAAGGTCTTCTGTTATGCACTTGGGGGGAAACAGTCTTTGGATTCGGTTTTGTAAGAACAAAGCGCACAGATTTCCTGTTAACCGATTCTATCCAAATGAAACTGATTAAAAGTCAGCCTACATCGCATGTTTCGTCAACACATTTGAGATGACGATTGAGTGGCTGATCAACACGATAAATCGAGTGGCTACAAGCAAAAGGTTTTAAAAAATTTCGAAATCCAGTCCTTGAAAAGCCGTAAGCATCCTTATTTATGAAAACAGTAAGTTTCACAATCACTTTTTTAAGATCCATTTCTCAATATTTGTGGTGCATTCCTGTAGAGTTCAAACAATTTTGTTAAATGGGTATGTCAGCCCACTGTGCGCGCGTTAGCCACCCATAAAACGCTTCAGCGCTGAATTCGCTGATCGTATCGTGGGTGAGGAATAAATACCAAATGGTCTGATAAAGCGTTGTACTCAACAATACATCCGCAATTAGCAAATAATACCATAACTTTGTCCAAATGTTTGTAACTCATAGAAGTAAGTGTTTCCGGCACTATAGAGTTAATACACCTATCGCAGTCGTTCTCAGATAAGCAGTATTTCAGTCCATAACGACTTCACAGATGCACTAAAAGGCCTCGCAAAAACAATAATATTTTAGTAAAATAACCGAAACTTATTTTTGAACAAGTTTTGGAATTGATTGGTCCGTTGAAGGAAAGGTGAAACAAGCTAAAAATAGGTTCAAAAATTAAATTGCCACTTGAGAATTACAAGTGGTCTGATCTATTCGATATGCATGAATTTTAACACTTTTAGGCAGATGGTAGATTCAGTTCAATGCAAGAGGCTTTCGCTTATTACCAGGGAGAAACATATTTCTAGGCCTTAAAAGGCTCTTTTTCTTTTGAAAAGAGAGACTATAACTTATTCCCAGGACTAAACGCTTTCTTATCACCCAGGAGAGACGTTGGTGTATGTAAGAGTTTCTAGTTGGCGGTTTAAAATTCTACCGATTTACTACCGTTCTACAATCAGCTCTAATCTGATCTGAAAAATCCAATTAGTATTCTAATCATCGCTGGATTTAAGACACGTTAGTACAACTAATAAGAAAGCTCGCGTGAAAGCAATTTACAATCGTTAATTTAAATGGCCTCTAAAATGTGTTGTGTGATTAAAAGCTTCAATTCACATATCAGCCAAGTATCGTGAGAGTCTTACAAAACAGACGATTCTTAACCAATTGAAACTTACCTTTCGCTAACTGGTTTCTTAAGGCTATATGATGATCCTCATCCTCGATCTGCATGTTGATTTAAGATATTTTATTTGCTTAAGACCGTATGCCAGTTTAGTTGAAGTCCGGGAGGAGGCTTTATATATATGAGTTTCTCTTTCTCACTCTTGCACAGACCCCGAGAACAGACACCGGCGTATCTCTTATCTGGAAATGGAGCGCAGCGACTGTGGCAGAAACCAATTGAAGGCGTGACTCAGCAACTGCTTTTTATTTTGCTAGCTGGGTTGATGAAGATAATGATGACGATTTGATGTTGATATAGCACATGCTATAGTAATCTCCATTGAGTGTCACTGACTGCTGTTGACCAAGCTAAAGCAGCATAGTCAGTGAGGGGGGTTCGGCCTTTTGCTTTGTAGGTAACAAGAAGCTTCTGCTTATACTTACCCCAGTTCTTCTAATGTAGGGGGGCGCTTGTACAGACGAAAAGGTGTCACACTTGGGGCATTCATCTGCTACCTCGGCATTTATACTGGCCAGTTAGCTCTTAAGAAAGCTAGAGTACCCGGACCTGAGTTGGGTAAGGGTCGTGCGGCGGATTGCAGTGGCAACTCTCAGTTGTAGATCTTCTCCCTCACGACTAGAGCTTCTGTGACTGAGTAAACTGTCGCAGAGCTGGCATGAGATGCGGTCATCTTTCTCAGCTAGTGCTTAAGGTAAGGGGAACTGCTGGCAAGGAAAGGTTTGTCTAGCTGGTTCTCCTGGGTCATAAAAGAATACATAAACACACGCCAGCTGTACATTAATTGGTTTGTTTATTTTGAATTGAATTATTATTGTTAATTTCTATGTAGTTTTTGTTTCTTTGCTGAAATGCTTTGCTTTGACTGCTGCTCTCTTTCGCTCCCATCGCTTGGCTCTTCTGCTTAAACTGTGTATATATGCAACAGCGTTGGGGTCCAATGACTCTTAGATTGCTCCTCTACCAGGTGGGTACTATAAAGCCTGGCATAAGAGAGCCCCTGTAAGAGCCATTGGACCCAACTCTTATACAAATTTTTATATAACCTTCATCAGCTTTGAATATCATTCAGTTAAATTAATTTTTGTTTCTTTGATTTTGTGTGTATGTGTATTTGTGTGAGTGTGTGTGTGTGTGAGTGTGTATTGTGTTCGCTTTTATTATTATTAATTTTATTTTAAATTGTTTAACACTACATGGTAATTTGTTAAAAGGCCAAAACAAACAGTTTGTTCTAATTTTCTTTCATTTTCATTCTTTTTTTTTTGCCTGTATTCACTTTGTTTTGTGTTTTGAGTTTCGTTTGCAACTTTCAAAAAACATTTTGTTTAGTTACAGTTAAATTAATGTTAAATGTTGCATACAGTGTATTCTATGCACGTGTGTGTGTGTGTGTGTGTATGTGAGACAACGCTTGGCGTTGCTGCTGCGCCTCTCTCTTTCTCTCTCCCTATCTGCTTCTTGTGTTTTAGATGGCAACTTTAGCTGCTGCTGCTGCACGCTCTTTTTTTCTGTTTTTTTTTTGTTTTGTTTTTGTTAGTTTCTTTTAGTTTTTAAAACTTTTTGCAAATAAATTATTTAAAAAAAAAAAATTTAAATAGATGAAAAATGAAAGAAAATAGATTTGAAAAGTAAAATGTGCATTTGCGCCTTCCGTGTCGCTACTGTTTTGTGGTTTCCATTAATTTTTGTTGTGTTTTGTGTTGTTGTTTTTGTTGCTGTTGTTGGTTTTCATTTCTTTGTTTCTTCTCCGGACGACACGTCAATTCAATGATGGCATGTGCGCATCATGCCAATTGATCTCAATGTTGGGCCACTTGGTCTGCAGGCAAGTGACCATGGGATTTGAGGTGCAAATGGACTTGAGATCCCCCTCCAGTAATATGGCTGAGCCGCAATAGTATCGCACCTGTAGAAGAAAAACAAAAATCGAAGAGCTTGATTAGAAACTAGGTTCGCCCAGTGGTCGACCATCTAACATATTAACACTTAACATTCAACTGCACTTGCTTCGCTCTAAATTTTCTTGCCAGTTGGATTTCAGTATGACCAGCATGTTACCGAAACTGTAAATCTAAACAAAAACAAAACGCGCATAGAAGTTTTTTCTCCGCCGATTGTCTCTTTACACTCTAAATTTTACAGTTAGAGCATCACTGAGAGCCACTCTCTCCACTTAAGCGACGACTTAGCAGAGGACACAGCGAGTGTCGGCATGTTGCTGTTGTTGCTTTGCTCACGCAACTGTGTGAAGCGTGGGTGTATTGTTACAATTTTTAATGCGATATAAAACAAATAATAATTGCAATTAAATGTTTTTGTTTGCAATGGCTGGGTCTAAATACTCATAAGAACAGATGGTAAAAATGTTGGGTTAATTGAATTTGTTTTACTATGCTAAAAAGGGGGCCAAACATTACTATGACAATTTTTTAGCGTATTAATATATAGACTGTTGCAAAAGCTATTGGTACTTCATTTACGTTTGCCTATACCTAATTCTCAATACTACATTGGGTCGTAAGGCATCTGCATTACAACACCACATACTATTTAAAAGTTGTGTGTCGTTAAGTGGCCGGCCCACTCACACCGTCGATTCCAACTCTTTGATTAGTATACATATGTACATATGCAGTTGTAATGGAGCTCAGAAAAGCATTCGGCTATTGCCCACTTTTTCGATTACAGGTAATGAGGTATCGAAAGCAGGCAGCCCACAAAGCGGCCATGCTAAAGTAAAAGTATACTGGGCTGTAATCGGGGCTGTCTGGCACCCTGCCTGCGAAGTCTTAAGGAGGTGCTCGATTCCGTAATATGAATTTGCGCCGCTGGTTATTTGCTCTACAACAACAACTTTTTAAGTGTGGCCAAACGTTGTAAAAAAAAAAAAAGAAATGGCAAAGGCCAACTAAATTTCTCAAAAAAGTCCAGGAAATAGCTGAAAATTAAACAAAAGTAGCTAAAAAATAAGCTAAGTGTCAAAACTAAAGAAAATATGTGTTCTTTAGTCTAAAAATGCAACAACAGCTTTAAAAAGTTACTTTTTAAGGCACTAAGACCACAAAAAGCTTTAAAAAAAGGCAGAAAATCGTTTTGGATACAGAATCTCACATCTAAGTATAATAAAAGCTGATGTTAGAGCTGAGAAACAAGTACCGCCATTTACTGGTTTCGTCCGAATCAGCATTTATTGTGTATTTATAGTTTAATTTAAAGAATTATTGAATATTTCGAACAGCAAAATGTTTTCAACTTGCAGCCGTAGATTATGCCTCAAATTCGTCACTTCCAATTTTACTTTTGAGTCGTTATACCCAGGGTATATATGATTTTAGCAAGACGGTGCCACATGCCCCACCACACAGCAAGCGAAACAAAGTTCCGATTGAGAGGCGAGTTTAGTGAACAGTTTATTTCATATTTGGGTCTGGTCAATTGGCCGCCTAGATCGTAAGATATAATGGCTTTAGACCAGAGATGGGCACGTCGCGACTCTGCCGCGGCCGACTGCACAAAATCACACGTACGCTATAAAGCATTGCTTGTATGCATGCTTGTATGCGTGTGAAAAGTGTGACGATATGTGTGCATGCCCATCTCTGCTTTAGACCCATTTGTCGAGGATCTATGTTAAGGCTCATGTCTATGGCGACTAGCCTGCAACAGTTGACGCACTGAAAGCCAACAATGAAGAATTTATTCGCAACAAACCAACTGATTTGTTGGAGAAAGTATCCTAAAGTTGGTCGCAGCGTATAAAACTATTGAAATCTAAACAATATAGATCGTTCTATAAACTCAAGCAAAGATTTCATACATTTTTCTGAATTTTATGCATTTTTTGTAAAACTAAATTCGAAAACTGCTAAGAAATCAGCTAAAGAGCCCATAAAAGCAGGTCAGAATGGGTTTTTTTAACATACGAAAACGGTACCTAGTCAAAGATTGCAACCAATATTGGTCTTCCAATTCAAAAATATGCTTTTAAAGCTATTTTGTGTTCAGGTTTTACCTGTGTTATTAAACTGACAATGAATAAATCAATAAATATTTATGAAAAGAAAATAAATATATTTAAAAAGAAAGGTTGTAAAGCGTGGAATGTTTCTTAACAAAAGTTCTTTCAACTACAACACAGACCGGATCTCCAACGAGGAAATTTGGTACCTCAACACATCCGAAATGTGTGACATCTTACTGGCTAAGATGTCATTCAAAACTCATCTTCAGCTGAAACTTTGCGATGCTATCAAGGAATGGAATACGCTGCTGGGGAAAACTGTACAATAAAGAATGTTTGAAGCCACAGCTTGATCAATCATGCTATATGCTGCACAGGTTTGGGGGTTTCCTTGAATACGACGAATTAAAGCAGCTTTCACCTGGCAACACTTCGAACTACGCTCTTTTTGTAGAAACGGGTCTTTCAACTCTACCCAGACGATAGCTAGGCTTACATTTCTTCTAAGCCAACTGCACCTTCTGCACTTTAAGAAGAATTTGGAAAACATTGTTGCCAGCTCCACCTCAAACTAGTTGTATCTCTTAACTTCCACTCGCAGCTTCTTACCTTATTGTTCTCATTGGAGCCGGGTATGCCATTATAATGCAAAAGTTCGAATGTATCAGGCGTGGATCTTCTTTCCAGCGGGAAAAACTCATCCATAAAAGCGTTAAGCAAAATGATTCCCAAATTTTCCGGATCCAAACGTTTTTGCATGAGGCACACACTGAAAGAGAAAGGGATGGCCATATTTAATAAGCAAGGATTCGTACTAGAAGAACGCAGACACTTACTAGGCCGGCTCGCTGACCAGATTCAATGCGGCTAGCACATCTCTGAGCATGGTGGTCGATATGAAATTATTACCCTCCGGATCGTAAGACTTGAAGATGCGACGACCCGTCTCGGAGGGTGTCTCCGGGGAGACAAGCCTCTTTTCGTTGCTAAACAGAACTGTGAATTGTGAAAGAAAGGGGTGATAATTGCATCCTCCTCATCATCATCAATGCTTCTCCACTTACCAGTTAAATGCGTGTCGGAGCCCATCACCCAGACGGGAAATCGCGGATTCTTAAAGAACGAACCGACTGTACAGTAGCGCATCTGTTCCATTAGCGTTATGAAACCAATGTCACTTTGCTCACAAATGCCGCGCAACTTCAATCCGCCCACATCCTGTTCATTGTCCCAGACATGGGCCACCGCACGTCCTGTGAGCATTAAATTGATCAACGACTGTGCTCCATAGCCATAGGTGCTGTGTATTAGCGGCTCCGAGGTATCGGACACATCTGCAGCCACCTGTTCCGTGCCCTTGGTAAGGAATACGGAATACATGAAGACCAGCACGCCATACTTATTCGAGAGTTGACTATAGTTGTCCGTATAATAGCGGGCCACGGCCGCAATATCATCAAAGTGGAGCGTATGCAAGCGTTCATGGAACTCGCCGGGCGTTAGATCCAGATCCAGCTGGCCATGGCTGGCATCACTGGCTTGGCAGCTGGCGCTACTGTTGCTGCTGCTGCTGTTGCTATTACCCTGGCTCAAATCAATGACAGAGGTCGGTGTAGCCTCTGTAGCCTGCTCCACCTGATCTCCAGCTGGAGCGACAGTTGGCGGCGGTGGCGGCGCCAAAGTGCGCTGCTCTTTGGTTGGCTCGGTGCTGCTGCTGCTGCTGCCGGTAATATTGTTGGCCACACGACGACGCAGCAAGTTGACAATGCGATAACGGGGTGTACGGCAATTTTTCAATATGTTGCACAATGCCTGGATAAGTAGATTTTGACATTTCTCATAGGGTATCTGGAATGGAGAGAGGCAGGAAACGAGAGAGAGAGGTGGTTGGTTTTTTAGTTAGACGTTTGGCAGTTTCTCACAGTTCGACGCGACGGCATCAATGAACAAATGAACATTTGGGCTATGAATTGGTGAAACTTTCATCAAGAAACCAAAGTCCTCTCGATCTAAATCAATCAACCTCAGCAGACGTCGCTCTAAAAATCCTATCCAAATAACCATATCAAACTTATAATGTGCAGGAGAGCTCAATCAGAACTGATCTCGACATAAAATGGGATAGTTGTGTCCAAATATTGTTGGAGTGGAAAAAATAAGGAGCACTGGCCGCATTCTCTGGTAGCTCTAGAAGCTTCAATCACAACGGACCGAACGAATTGATCAGGGGAGATAGCTTTAAAATCGAAGTAGGAGATAGCAAGGGTATAAAACAGGAGTGCCCGCACTATAAACACTGCCTAGCGTATAGAGAGCTCATGCATAATGAAATTGCAGCAACAACTTCGAATGCGTCTGTCTTCTCTTTCTCTCCTATGCGTTTTGCGACATTGCGTCTGAAAAAGACACACACACACACTTTTTTCATTGTGTTGGTATATGCGCGAGCATTAAGTGCTGTTGGGCACCCCCTGTTCTAAATCTTACCATTTTTGAGATATGTTTGTTAATACCGACAGACGGACAGGGCTAAATCGACTCGCCTGTTGATGCTGAACAAGAATATATATATACTTTATGGGTACAGAAATGATTTCTTCTGGCTTTTACATACTTTTGCACAAACTTAATATACTGTGTATCTTTGGTACAGGGTATAAAAATACCCTAAGCATAAGCTATACCCTCGTTAGAAGGAAGATAACTGTTTAAGTCTCACTTTAAGGCTCAGAGAACGTTAATTAAGAACTGTTTTTGAATCGATTGGAAGATATTTTTGATATTTTTGTTGATATAAAGCAGGGAAAATAAAAGACACTATCTTTGAAGATGGTGTTCAAAAATATAACAATTTTGTTTTGCAATTCTTATAAAAAGGATCTTTCCAAAAACTGCATTAACCTCAAAAGCCTTCTAGTTAAGTTTTACACCTGCAGAGGATGAGTGATCGTTGCTTTTCTATTATAGAATCGCCTACTCTGCTAATCATCTACCCTTCCACTTGTTCTTGTTAGACTCTAAAAATGGACCCTTTAAGTACTTGTAATGTTCCAAGCATACTGAATCACAGATCATAAAAGGGATTACATTTACTGTGATAAAGATTAAGGCCACTAACCAATCACCAGGAGTGAAGAAGAGAGCTTAAATCTGATTAAGGGATAAGAGAACAAGCCGTTTTGTTTTGGGTGTACATCAGTTCATGCGGATGGTATAAGGTTAAATGGTAATGATCTTATGATAAATGCTAAATCGTTAACCCTTATCCAGTTGGGGAGGATTGAAGGAACGCCTAGCCAACAGTACAGTAGTTTTTCTCACTAAAGCTCATCTTTAAACAGAACCGATTTTGATCAATGCTGAAGCATTTAAAATAAGTAAAATAGTCGGTCCATAGTTTCTTCCGCTTATAACTTGACTATCGGTCATCGCATCTTTACCAATCCCTTTGCAGATCGATACATAATACTAATTACTTGAGATGTTCAGAAGGAATAAATCTTCCAACTATTAAATTGTGGAAGAGATGAGGTTTTTCCTTTTTGTGGAGGAGATTTGGAACGGGGAGTGGCAATAATCATATATAAAGCTGATCTGCCTGCAAGTATAAGAAGTTAATGTTGATGTTATGGGATCTGTGAGTTCCTAGGGACAGACAGACGGACATGTGTTCTGAATTGAAGCTGATTGTAAGTAAATGTCAAACTAGCAGACGCTGCTATTGATAGCCAGAACTATTTTGGGGACTCATCGTTTGTGTCATGCCTATAGTCATTTTTGTCCGGTTGGATCCCACAAATGAGCCGCCTTTCCATATCACAAGATTGCTTTCCAACTGATGGAGAGTAGATAGCGTAAGAGACCAACGGACACTACTGCAGGGCTAAACATATTGCTCCGCCACAGCTCTGTGGACTTACCTCTGTCAATTTGCTGCCTGGCATGTCCATGATAATAATTTTAAGCAAATACGCCTGGACAGGCGCTATCACAGCACAAGGACCGCCCTGTTTTTGCACCAAAGCCGACGGCTCCACATCACTA
The DNA here is from genome assembly GCA_035044985.1 of Lordiphosa fenestrarum. NCBI lineage: Eukaryota > Metazoa > Arthropoda > Insecta > Diptera > Drosophilidae > Lordiphosa > Lordiphosa fenestrarum. The sequence continues at coordinate 90,481 of JAWNNO010005112.1, read as the reverse complement.
AACTCAAATCCTGCAAAGAATATGTAATTGCGCGCATTTTAGTAGGCTAGTTTTCGTTTGGTCTGGCAAAAGGTTGGTGGGCAGGGAGAGGGGCGGGGTGTGGACTTACCTTGAGACCAACGCTTGAATACATCTTCGCGCACATTATCGCCCCATAGCAATTGTTTTATCTCGCGCAGCTCGCGCATATCATTCGCATTGGTCTGTCCCAGTGCACCACCAGCAACAGATGCTCCACTGCCACCTCCACTTGTGGTGGCTAGTTCCTGTTGCTGTTGCTGCTCTGCCGACGCCGCAGTATTGTGCGATTCCAAGGCTGCCGATGCCAGTGCAACGCCTGTGGGCACTGCAGCTGCTTTTGGCGAGATGTTGGACTTGCTTTTGCTAGTTTTCTCGCTGCTCGCTGCCTCGTCGCTCATTTTCGTCTGTTCGTTCTCCTGATTCCTGTGGGTTTGACTTTTGTGATTTCAATTTGAGTGTTTTATTTTTCTCTCCAGCGGGGTGTTACTTTTTTTGGAGATGATATTTAGTTTTTCCCCAGCAGCTGGGTGTTACTTTTTTTCTGGAGATGACAAACAGCCGACAGGCTGGCCTATCGATATATATTTTTTTTTTTAGGCCGCTTTCAAGCCAAACGTGTAATTTAAATCGAAATCGACGCAATGGCGCGAAAAAAACTGGCAATTTGTAGGAGTAGGTATTACCTTTTTCACAATATATACCTGTTTAAAATTGTTTTCCGTCCGCGCGTCTGTTTTCAAGCTCTCTCCTCCGTCAGTTTTAAAGCTATCTTGAACAAACTTTGCACAAAGTCTTCTGGTACAAATACAAATACGACAGAAAAGTAGTCTCAGTGAAAAAAACTCGTTTGTTTTCAGTTTAAATGTACTTCAAATTAATTAGAAAAACGTGCTGCAAGGATAAACAAACTTTGGCCTAGCCGAAGTTAACTTTCCTCTATGTTTTAAAATTAGAATTTAATCGTTCACGGTTAAGGTAACCCTAGCCTGGTACAAAGAAGCTACCACACCAACGAAATGGTGATACTAATCGAATTATATTATCGAAAATGGTATTACTAATCGACTGCTGAGTGTGAACAGCGAAAGATGGGCGCTTTGTTTTGAATTTATGAAATGGCATCAAGTGAGTTTTATAACTCTGGTACATCTGCTGCTTTTTGAAGAAGTTGATGAAGCTGCAAAATGAAATGCCTTAGCTGCCTCTAGGAAACTAGAATGATCCTTAAATGAAAGTGTCAAACTGTGAATGCAGCACTGTAACTGGCTTTATGAATTCCAAACTGTGAAGCACCAATTTTGAAATAGAGTTCTCAAGCCAAACAACTCAAACTGTTATCCCAGTTAAATTTTTAGTAAATAGACACAAAACTCAGTGATTTCCAAAATAAAACCATATATAATATTTGGTGTTTGCACTGCCATAAGCAAGGCTGAGGCATGTCTGTTTAAGTGATTTACGATTCCAAGGTTTAACAGGAAACATTTGAAAAATTTTATAGTTCAACATTAGATTAACTTGTTGTATATTTTTATTAACACTATGTACTAGGTATTACCCTATAAATTGGAATTCTTCTCACATTTTATTAAAAAAAAAATGCAAATAAATTCAAAACAAAATCAAAAATAGTGTTAACACATACATGTATATATATATATTTTCTCAATTGCTGTTACATTTAGCGCTTAAAAGTAAAACAGAACAAAAATTGAAGAAAAAAAAACCAAAAGAAATTCGTTAAAGACTTTGTATACTACATTTCTAGATACTAGAAGTTGGTTTGAAAACAGAAAAAGAAACTTAAACTAAATCTGTGATATAAACAGATGGAGTAGGGATATATATATATAGATATAGTTACAGTAGAGCTATGGCTAGTAAAAAAAAAAGAACAGAACAAACTGACATACACATAAATACGACGCTGGGCGACTACAACTAAACGGGGCTACCTCAGACCGACTTAATCAGGCGATCTTGTCGTTCAAACAATTTGGTTTTATTGGCCAACGTTTCGGCAGCTGTGGCCAGGACACCATTCGTGCTGCTGCTGCTGCTGCTGCTGCTGCTGTTGTTGACGGCCGCCTGGGCAGCAGCGCTCAGCTTGTCCTGCATCAGCGTGGTAAGACACTCCCGGAAGGCCAACAGAAACTCATCTGCATTTGCCAGATTGAAGCACATGGGTGGCTTTAGCTTGATCACATTATCATTGGGTCCATCGGAGGAGACCAACACCCGATGCAATTGCTTCATGCGATTCACCACCCAATGGGCAGCCTTTGTATCCGGTATTCTAGCCTCGCGATCCATGACCAACTCAATGCCCACAAACAAACCCACGCCACGCACATCGCCTATGCACTCGAACTCCTGCTTCAGGTGCTGACACTCACGCAGCAGATAGTCACCCATTTCGTAGGCATTCTGCTGCAGTCCCTCCTGATCGATGACACGCATCACCGCATTGGCAATGGCACAGGACACCGGATTGCCGCCATACGTATTGAAATAGGCCACGCCGGTGGCATGGAAGGCCTGTGCAATTTCCGGTGTGGTGACCACCGCACCCACTGGATGGCCATTGCCCATGGGCTTGGCCACACACACAATATCGGGCACCACCTGTTGCGTCTCAAAGGCCCAATAGTGACTGCCCACCCGGCCAAAGCCCACCTGCACCTCATCCGCTATGCAGAGGCCGCCGGTGTCGCGCACCGCCTTGTAGGCCGCCTGGAAGTAACCGCTGGGCGGCAGTATCTGTCCACCACAGCTCTGCAGGCTTTCGGCTATGAATGCGGCCACGCCCTGACCCTTGGCCAACTGACGCTGACATATCTCCTCAATGGGCTGGGCATACATGGCGCCCAAATCCCGGTTGGGATACATCTTGTCCGTAAACTGACCGCCATAGATATCCGGACAGGGAGCCACATGCACAAAGTCGGGTTTCTTTTCACCGCCGGGCTGATTGAACTTGTACGGTGATATTTCCATGACGCTCTGCAGGTGACCATGGTAGGCGCTGGAAAGTGTCAACAAGTTGTTAATTAAGCTGGAGCAGGGCAGGCAATAAGGGTACTCACTGGTCCAGTGTTATAACATCCTGACGTTTGGTAAAGTTGCGAGCCAAACGTAGGGCCAAATCATTCGCCTCCGAACCGGAATTGACGAAGAAGCAAACGGACAACGGTGGGGGCATCTTGCTGGTCAGGGTTTTGGCGCACTGTACCAGCTCATCGTGCAGGAAGCGATTGTTGGTGGATATGGTGGCCATTTGCAAGGCACCGGCACGCACCACCTCGGGATGACAGTGACCCACTGGGAAGCAAAGAGAAAGAGGGAGGCAAAAGGTGAGACTTGATACTTGTTACAGTAAATACTTAGAGAATGGATTGAACCCCAGGGCTGAAAACAGCACGGGAAATCGAAATTGAACTTGGAATCATGGTTATCGAATAGACTGTGTATAGTCCTTAAATTTAAACAAAAAAAAAGCATTTATATATCTTTTTTTCAAGGAAAGCTGAAAATATTCGAATGGATGTTGGGCTAAGTCACCTCAGAACCGATTGAAAGCTTCTGCGCTGAACTTAGATGAGCTGTTCCAGCCTCAGTATCCTGAAGTGAAAGGGGAAATCAAGGATCTGGTGATACGTAAGACCTAGCTATGTTGTTCCTGGTGCTTATCCTTAAAGCGGTTCTGAGTCTGAGATAGCCGGCACAGTTCTCTGCTACAAAAGTGAAAAACCATCCTCCTGCCTTGATTCCTACCAGCCAATTAGCCTTCTATCTACCCTTGGAAAGCACTCAGAAAGTCAAAGTCCTAATATACAAGGCTAATCTGGCTTCGGTATGGTGGATACGGCCTACAAATTTACAGAATGGCGGCCAAGTTATATCTGTCAAAGATTAGATTGGAAGCTGAATGGTTCCAGAGAATCAGGCACATTGAAAAGGATCTTTGTATAATTGATTATAATAATGGTGCCAGGATCTTTGAGTTATCAAAAGACCAAAAAGTATAATCAATCTACATTAGCTGTTTCAATTTCAGATATTTTTGATGTTTTCGAACTAAATTTGAAGTATTTAGAGTGAGGTTTTGGGACTGTGATGTAAGTACTCTTTTAGAGAATCAGAAAAGAAACTAATTTTATTACAATTGTAGTACTCGGAACCTTAATGGCGTCTTTAGCCTTCTTTAATATTTCACTGCTTTGCTTAAAGTTTCGAAATGGAGTAACCAAATCTCATGATCGCATTATTCTGTAAACCGTTTGCAAAATGCTTAATAACTTCCACAATATTTAAGATATTGAGCTTATATTTGGCTTTATAATGTATGTAAATAATGTATGTGTCCAATATCCATAAACACTTAAGTTTTAATAAAGATCGGATAAAAATTGAAAGAGTTACAAAGGCTCTTAGCTGCGTTGAATACTTTTTGGAACAGCAATCGCTAACATAATGTTGATTTGATAACATAAATGTTAATATTAAAGCTTTGTTAACATAAGGGTAGGCTATTAAAGCATAATTCCCCTAAGTAAACTGATATATCGAAGTCGTGCAGTGCCGAGTTTAACTTACGCTCTACTTTTTTTCTGTGTATCTCAGAACAAACAAAGTCCAATTGGAATGTATAGTTGTTAATAGGCTTTTTATACTCTGTACCAGTGGTACCCAGAGTATATTAAGTTTGTGCAAAAGTATGTAACAGCAAGAAGGAAGCATCGTCAACACCATAAAGTATAGTAAATATTCTTCTATAGTCCGTATAAATGCACAGATCTCAGAGATGGTAAGAGATAGAGGTTCGATATGTATGGAACATATGTTTCTTATGTCGGCAGGCAGCTCAAATTTATTTTCAATTTTGGCCACGCCCCCTACCGCCCCCAGAATTTAGAAAAAACCTCTTATCTCCCACAGTTCTAAAGATAAAAGGTTTGAATCTTCTAGACATATTTAGTAATCAATATAACTTATCTAACCGCCAAAGGATTAATGAAGATCGGTTAAACAGTTGTCGAGTTATCAACAAAAGACTGTTCGCTGCTGCAGCGCTGCTTTCAGTTGCCACTGCAGCTTCTAAATTTATGTTGAGCATATAAATTCGTTGATACAGAGAATGTTATAGTTGAGCTTGACCGACTTTCTTTCTTGCTATGATATTAAACCAACCATTTTTCATATCCTTTGGCTGATTTGTAGCTCCTCAAGTACTTTGTGGAGTCCTATCCCATACCAAACAGTTGCGTTTCGGTTTGGGTTGACTTTCGGGTAAGTTATAAGTTTAAAAAGTTCGTTTCGAGAGATCCAAAAAGACCATTTCGGTTCTCAGGGTTTCGGTTTGGGAACGTTTTGAAGACTTGTTTTATATATCTTAACTAAAAATCCCTAAAACCGGAGCCCACCTGGTTTTGAAAAGGTTTTCTTAGGCGACTTTAAAGCAAACAATACGGGGTTTCGTGTTGGTTTCAATTGTAGGCCGTTTCTATTGCTAGGATTAGCCTTTCCCTTCGATTTTTACGTTTATATGTATTTGTCTTGGAAAATGGAAAAGTATACGAAATTTGAGTAGAAACATACAAATAAGCATGGAAAAGTGCTTGATATACTCACAGTTTAGGAATGTTTAGTGATTGAGTGAGAGTTTTCTTATAATCTATCAATTGCTGATTGACCTCATTATACTCTGTACCGAAGGTACATAGAGTATTATAAGTTTGTGCAAAAGTATGTAACATCCAGAAGGAAGCATCTCCGACCCCATAAAGTATATATATTCTTGATCAGCATCAACAGCCGAGTCGATATAGCCATGTCCGTCTGTCCGTCTGTCCGTCCGTCCGTCTGTCCGTCTGTCTGTCTGTCCGTATGAACGCACAGATGGGACATATGCTTCTTATGTCTGCAGGCAGATCAAGTTTATTTTTAATTTTGGCCACGCCCCCTCCCGCCCCCGCAATTTAGAAAAAACGTCATATCTCCCACAGTTTTGAAGATAGATGGCTTGTTCCTTCTGGACATATTTAGTTATTAGGATAACTTATCGATCCGCCAAAGAAATGAAGAAGATCGGATGAACGGTTTTCGAGTTATGATCAAAAGACAAATTTTCTTGGTACAGAGTATGTTATAGTCGGGCTTGACCGACTTTCTTTCTTGTTTTTTACAGAGATTTTTGATCGAAGAGATATTCTTAGGCATATTGAGAGTCGTTTTGTCAATAACTTTCATCCAAAAGTAACTCCCCCAATAACATCCAATCCCAGTGTACCTTACGCTACATGCACCTCCTCTTGTTTCACCTTTCCTAATCTAACAACGGACTATAATCAGATGCTGGCCTTGGGTTCAAGCTATTTTGTCTGGCGGCACGCTACTCCAAAATAAATTTCAAACAACGAAAAAAAAAAAGGCAAACAAAATACCACAAATAGACCAAAAACCGCTCGAACGCCGTCGCCTAATCATCATCGCGTGCGCTTCACGTGATAGAGTAGCAATGCGAGAGACAGAGAGAGAGAGAGAGAGAGAGAGAATCACGACCAGACTACAGTCGGTTAACTGAATGTTGACCCCCAAACTATATACCTTTTAATCAGTGAGTAGGAGGCGTAATGGCCAGCGCCCCATAGGCTTATCGTATCGGGGCCTGACGCTCCACTTGGACCCGGGCCTGTCTGTGATGAATTTGATGGAATTTGTGACGGCTCTCTAGACATTTGCCAGCATCGGGCAGCAACGATGCGCAAATGACTTGATAACAAAACAAACAACCCACCACCTACTTCACAACTGGGTGATGGTGGGAGATTGTTGTTTGGAAGAATCAATGCGACAAACACGTGCAACGCAATGTGTGATGAATTTAACTGGGCTGGCAAATCTAATCTTTAAATGGTAACCAAGGAGTGATTAGTGAACAAAATTAATAAGACTAGATTTACACGGTGGAGAAGTCAAGGCAAAATGAATACTTTTCATTAAGTAAAGGTTTAGAATCTAACCTAAGACTCTCGCCTACCAAGAGAACTTCATGAAGTACAACATGAAGTAAATTTTTTGGTATTTCTCTCCATATTCGTGATATTCAGTGGGAAACTACTGAACCTTTTAAACGAAAGATTTAGCATCATATTTGGTTTTCAAGTCAACTGTGAACGTTTCACGAAATTAGCTTTGCCTTGTAGACCCCAACTAAGATTTTAGGCACAGATTTGGAGGCTTTATTACTAATATCGTCTAACTTTAATACTAATTAAAGCGCTTGTATCAAAATGACCTCTACCTACGTATTTGTAATCCTCATTTTTACACCGCTTTATACCAAAGGGTATTCTAAGTTTGCCCAGAAGAAGAACTATTCATTTCCGACCCCATAAACTATATAGATATGCTTGATCAGGGTGACGAGCTGAGACGATTGAGCTTTGTACGTCCGTCTGTCTGTCTGTTTCTACGCCAACTAGTCTCTCTCAGTTTTTAAGCTAACGAGCTAAAATTTTGCACAGAGACTTCTTTTTGCTGCACGTTACTAATATATCTTAACCGACCGGATCGGATGACTATATCTCATAGCTCACATAGGAACAATCGGTCGAAAAACTAGTTTTAGTGAGAAAAACTTTTTTGATTTCAATGGAAACGCCTGCAAACTTTGCGTGTCTCAGTTTGCTATGCTTTTCCATGATTCCACTAAGTTTGGTCGAAATTGGACATCTATATAGTATAGCTGTCATACAAAAGTAAAGTCTAAAAAGTAGTCTTAGTGAGAAAAACTTTTTTGTTATCAATGGAAACGCCTCCAAACTTTGTATTTCTTAGTTTAATAAGCTTTCCCAAAATTCCACCACGTTTGGTCGAAATCGGACACGTATATACTATAGCTGCCATACAAAAGTTAAGTCTGAAAAGAAGTTTTAGTGAGAAAAACTTGTTTGTTTTCAAAGAAAACGCCTCCAAACTTTGTGTTTCTTAGTTTGATAAGGTTTTCGAAGATTCCACCAAGTTTGGTCGAAATCGGACATCTATATAGTATAGCTGTCATAGAAAAGTTGAGTCTGAAAAGTAGTTTTGGTGAGAAAAACATTTTTGTTATCAATGGAAACGCCTCCAAACTTTGTATTTCTCTTTTATCTTTCGTTTTTGATCTACTATTCAGTTTGCTGCTGAATCCTTTTCTTCTCTTTATTTGTGTAGCCTCATTTTTTCCCTCATTTCTTCTTCTTTCTTTCATTTCACTTTCATCAGTGTTCCCCAGCCATGAAAAGTTTCGGCCATTCACGCCGAATGCTTGCCGCAGTAGTTGTATCAGTGAGTGTCAGAGAGTGAGAAGGAGAACGACACACAGCCACTCTTTTTGGGGGAACACTGCACTACATCAATGCAATGTTCAAGAAGAGAGGCACTCTGTCTCTTCCTGACACTCACTGAAGCATTACTTGGGCAAGCATTCGGCCCCTGGGGGCTATGGGTGAACATCGCTGCTCTAATCATAGATCCTTTTCTCTTACTTCTCTCCCTCACATTTCTAAATTCCTTTCTCTACTCTTTCCGCCAGAATTAAACACATTTTATCTTTCAAGCAAATTGGATCACAGCCTTGACTAAGTATAGACCCTTCCTCCATTCATGATTGTAGGCAAATATTTTGTGTGTCATTTGCTTTTCGCAACATCTTGGAGTATAATCAGCTCTACCGCCTTTTCTTTACATGTGTAAGTTCTAACACACACACACCCAATCGGTGCCTGTTTTTCTTTTGAAATTTATCTGCACAGAATTTTCCACTCGCAACTCAGACAGCTGGATTGCTCAGCTCGTTAACTCTCGTTCAAATATTGAAACTAGACTATAGACACACTCACGCACACTCACGCACACTCAGCTCTGGCTGGACGGACGCACTCTGGACCTGCCGCAGTCTTAATGGAAACTTTTCCCCTTCCCCCCGCTGTGTTACGCTGCCCTGTTGACTTATCTCAAGTATATTTCCACTCGGCACGAGACGTTCACATGTTGCCCGGTCGCCTGGTCTCGTTGATAAGACGGCCCCTGGTTTAGTCCCAGTCCCAGTCCCCCCGACTATTTCTGAACTAGTAAACTGGCACGAGATCACAAATAACGTGGCGCTGGCAAAGCGTGCGTCTTGGTTAGTTTATGTTCCATCATAATAAACAACAACACACATTTTTTTTTGTTATTGGAACACGTGCCTTTGGACAGCTTATCACGTTTTCTATTGGACATTTGGGAGGGGGTGGTGGGGGGGGGGGGGGGGGGGGGGGGTAAATTGATTTAATACTTTGTTATTGAGAGTTTGTTAATAGAGTTACATAAATAGCCATGAAACCTGCCCACGTTTGTTCTGTGATTGTTTCGTTATCTCATAAGGAAATAAGCCAGAAAATAGTTGTCAATATTTTGATCTTTTTAGATGTGGGGAGGAAATTAAAGTCTTTTAAGTAACCGAACCGGCTTCCTTTCTGACATGCTGAACCGAACCGAAAAGCACTAAAAAGAACTCTTTTGGTTCGGTTCAGTTCTCTGACGAGTTGTAAGACGTGAATCGCTTTTCTTTAGCCAATGATACTTATAAATATGAAAATTTTCAAACGTTTTCCCAAGATAATTCTCAAACTTGCAATCCTGTAAGTCTTCTGCCCATTGCCCCCGAAGCGAACCCCCTCCGTTACGATAAAGGTTTTGACTCAGAAAAACCACATACGTTTCTATTTTAAGATATTATCTAAATTTGTTGATATTTTGTAAGTTAAGAAACTATTAAAATAAGATTCCATGTTAATAGCACTTTTGGAAAGTCCATTAACAAAGTCACAGACGAGTAGGTTGAGTTGATTCATCAAAAAGAGAGCCTAAAATGTTGCAACCAAGTTTCGAAAATGATTCAAGAATTTGTTAAGACAACTATCCTAACAAAAATATCTACGTGGACAGCCAAGCGGCAATCAAGGCAATGCAGGGACACTCCATCAACACCAGAAATGGCTTGCCTCTCCAGAAAGGTGCAACTCTACTGGATTCCCAGCCACCGAGGCATCGATGGCAACAAGTTGGCAAAAGCCGGAGTCGTACTCGACCAAGAAGAAACACTAAACTAAACACTATCTTCCATACAGACGCCAAACAGCAAGATGGAGGAGATGGCAAAGAAAGAAGCAGAGGTAAGGTGGGAAAACACCGAGGACCGAGGACAAATTATTAGCAGGACACCAGCAGGAAATGCATGGAACCTGGTGTAGCAGAAACTCTAGAACACCTCATTTGTAGCCGCCACGATAAACTTTTGCACTTTTGCTTCTTTGGAAGGAGCGGCCAAGAGGCCGCCCCAAACCATTATTAAACGACAAAGATTCTCCTGGATTTCTAAGTCAAATAATCAACAGGCCTCATTAAGAACCTCAAGGTCTATGTATCTTACCTAACCGAAAATGTTTCCTAAATAAAATCCTAAATAAATCTAGGATGGTCCTAAAAAACCTTAACTCGGCGGCGTCCCAGAAATCTCTAGAGATTTTCGTACACTCAGGGAAAAATAGCATGGTAAAACCCAACACAATCCTATTTGATCTTACTATGCCCCTTTTGTATTTAGATTAACTAAAAACCACATTGAATTGACGAAAAACATATTAAATCGGCGAACTTCAGTTTCCCCTTTTATATTCCCGATGCAGGGAATTCCAACTTGAGAATTACAAGCAGTCGTATTTTTGCATAATGCCAGAAAGATATTGATAAATAACTGTAGGCTATTCAATATAAGTATTATTTTAGCCGTCGATCAGCCAGCACACGCGATGGCACAACTGTTTGAGACGGCATTCCAATCGAGTTCAAGTCCAGAGGTCCCGAGTTCGAGTCCCCACAGAGTAAGCTAAAACTTTTATAAATTTAATATAATTCGCAGTTTTTCAGAACCAAATCTTAAAGAACTTTTACTCCTCTACTCCATTACAAAGAAAACTGAGTATAGGTTGTTGGGCTGGCAAAATTTTCAATTAAAAAAAAAGTTTTTAACTATTTCCATGTTAAATTTTACTATTGCCAATATTAAATTCGAAGTGTGCACTCTTTATATATACGAATTCCATAATTAACGCTAAATTAATGGTGAAAATATTCAAGTCAAAGTGTAAATATTAAAATATCAGTGTATTTTTCCCTGAGTGTATAAACGCCTTCATTTCGAGCTACAACTGCTTGCCCTTATATGTGAAATGTCTCCAAAATGCTGGGCTACCTGTTTAATTGACAAAAGTTGAGAGATTTGAAACCGACTGTTCAAGTTTCCTTTCTCTATTATCTAGAAGCCTGCAGCATTGCTGTCACTTTACATCTAAAGTTCTCCTAGTTTAGTTCGAAGTTTAATCGTTTATACGGAAATCTCTAGAGATTTCAGGGACACCCCCGCTTTAACACCATAAAATACTTAGGCACTCAAGTCTATAAGATTCCAAACCAACTCAATTGTATTTACCTTCGACGATCATTCGGATCGAAACTTATGCTGTATTTTAGAGTTTTGCTTACTTATTTTGAATTGCTAGAGAATCGGCATTTCAGAACCTACATATTATCGATACCTATAAACAGTTTGAATTGTCAATTAAGTTTTGTGTTTTTTTTAATAAAATGTATTCCTCAGCTTTAAACAGTTGTTTAAAAAGTTATCACAGCTGCGTTTATGGTAATTAATATTCCATAGACTACCATAAGTTCGGTTTTAGAACAGCAAGTGGCACAAGTTGTGATGAATATTCCATAGAATAGTACCTAAAATGGTTCCTGGAACAGCAGGTTGCTTTAAAAGAAGCATAGAAACTCAATCTCAAGCTGGCTTAAATCCACAACTGTTAACTTTAAGACTATTTTTGGTTTCCAGGGAACAAGTTATGGTGCTTACAATTTGCCTTCTTGGTAACTACTTTCTGTTCAGATGTACATATGTGTGGGCTAAGAAGCTCACTAAAGGTAACCGAATACCAAAAGAAAGCAAAGCCGGCTGGATTGCCTGATTTTGACTCATGATGTTGGATATGGGATGTTCTTAGGGTAGAAAGCCCATTGGGAAGTGCACAAAAAGTAAAAACTATAAATAACTTTTAAACATTATACAATCTTATAACCTATAACTTGTATATGTACAATCTTATAACCAGGGGTTTAAAGTAGGAACGTGTTTCGGGCTCTGTGCATACACTCAGAAATATTCAATCGGAATAGAGCTTAAACTGTTTTGTACTTAAAATTTCAGGTACGATTTCTTCTTGGAAGTTCTTAAATTAAGTAAGAAAGCTTCTAAAATCGAAAATTGACCCTTAATATTATTGAATTGAGAGCAAACGCGTTTGTAGCAAAAACATTTTGTACTTACAGTAAGACAAAACTTTAAAGTTCAGGTACAAAATTTGTTAGATTGAGTGCAAAATATACTTATTAAAAGTGCATTAGAAAATGTGAGTTAATTTTAAACGAATTCTTGAAATTCCCAACTGCTTCTGACACTTTTTATACCCTAGCAAAGGGTATTATAATTTTGCACAGAAGTTGGCAACGCATAGAAATATATATAATATATATATATATATATACATTCTTGATCAGGGTGACGAGCTGAGTCGATTGAGCTTTGTCCGTCCGTCTGTCTGTGTCTACGCCAACTAGTCTCTCTCAGTTTTAAAACTATCGAGCTGAAATTTTGCACAGAGTCTTCTTTTGGCTGCACACTACTAATATGTCGGAACCGACCGCATCGACTGACTATATCTCATAGCTGCCATAGTTACAATCGGTCGGAAAACTAGTTTTGGCAGGAAAAACTTTTTTCTTTTCAATGGAAACGTCACCAAACTTTGTATTTTTAGGTTTTCTATGTTTTTTTACAAGTCTGCCAAGTTTGATCAAAATCGGACCACTATATGGCATAGCTGCCATGCAAAAGATAGGTCTGAAAAACAGTCTAAGTTAGAGAAACTTTCTTGTTTTTAATGGTAGCTGCCGGCTACTATGTGTTTGTTTCACATAGTTTCACCTAATTCCACAAATTTTTGTACAAATCGGCTTACTATATCATATAGCTGCCATAGGAACGATCGGTCGGAAAATGGGAAGAAAGAGTATTTCTTGAAAATATTTAAACAAGCACTTGTAAGGGCATAACAAGAAAGAAAGTCGGTCAAGCCCGACTATAACATACTCTGTACCAACAAAAATATAAGCTCAGCATAAATTTTGATGCTGCAATAGCAGCGCTGCTACTGCGCTGCAGCAGCGAACTGTCTTTTGATCATAACTCGACAACCGTTTATCCGATCTTCTCCATGCCTTGGGCGTATCGATAAGTAATCCTGATTACTAAATATGTCCAGAAGAAACGAAACATCTATCTTTAAAACTGTGGTAGATATAAGGTTTTTTCTAAATTACGGGGGCGGGAGGGGGCGTGGCCAAAATTTAAAATAAACTTGATCTGCCTGCAGACATAATAAGCATATGTCCCATACATGTCAAACCTCTATCTCTTACCATCTCTGAGATCTGTGCGTTCATACGGACAGAAAGACGGACAGACGGACTATAGAAGAATATATATATTATACTTTATGGGGTCGGAGATGCTTCCTTCTGTCTGTTACAAACTTTTGCACAAGCTTAACATACTCTATTTACCTACGGTACAGAGTATAAAAACATAATGGGAATAGCTTTAGAATTAAATGGGCTTAATTTAAGCAAGTTTTGTACTTAAATGTTGATTTTTGCGGTTGTTTTGCGGTCGATATAAGAATTAAATGGACTTGCGAGCAATAATCTATTGCACTTATTTTGAAAATTTATCCAGCTTGACTTAAGACCTACTACCAACTAGAAAAAGTCTTGAATCAAATATTTCCGGACTGAATTAGTCGTGCTTGGAATAAGTATGTTGTGTTTAGATCCAGTTGGTATAGAAATAAACTTGATTGATATAATAATATTATGAATATTGTCTTTGTACCAGAATTAAGATACAAAGTACTTGATTTTGGTCATAAAAAACGAAACATCTTATAAACTTAGCCGGAATATGGCTATCAGGGCAAGTTTAATAATACAGAAATTCAGTTTTGCTTACAAGAAATACCATAAATACTAAACACAATCTCCACGAAAACGTCTAAAACGTTGAAAATGCCCAAGTTAAAAGAAGAACTTGACATCACTTATCACCCAACAACACCCATTCTGCTCAAGCAAAAGCCCCTTTACTATGTACCGGAATCATGCCTGACCAGATCTCACCTCCACAATCTAGATTAACTGAACCAAATTAAGCGAATCAATAACAACAAAATATTTTGATTTAAATTGAAAATAGAAAACAGAAAACAAAAAAACAACAAATCAAACACAAAACAAGTACAACTGCCCCCTTAACCAAAAACCCAACCCCGTTGATAAGTGACCTTATCAATATCAAGCCTCATATCATTATCATCATCATCATCAACGGTCTCAGTCAGTCCGGCCCGCCGTACACTAATGCTTTGCTATTAATAGTCAAATAGTCCATCTAATCTCTGGTGCTTCGATTCTAATAAAAGTCCACAACGGTGGGCAATGTCCCCGGCCAAGGCAAGTGTCCGAGCTGTGTTATCAGCAGCATGACCAACAACATAATCCAGAAGAAGAAAGCATCATCGTGTGTTTCCCAAACCCAAGAAACTTTTCCACCAACCAGCAAATAGTTTTGCATCGTGCAAAATGCGAGAGAGTTAAGTTTTGTAAATTTTCCAAATTGAGTGCATAGCTACTACGCGGCTACGTCAATCTTCATTGCTCCGGGAGACGTGTACGTACGTTGCTGTGTGTTGTTGTTGTTGTTTTTTTTGTGTGTTAATCGCCACCCGTGTCGGGGCCCGAAATCCAGCATCTAAAAAAAGAGGCAGGCCCGCCGGGGCTATGTGATAAGGCTGAGTCAGTGTGGCAGTGGCTAGCCGGCCAGCCCCCCAGCCACTTATTAAATCACACACCGCTGCTATTATTGCTCCAATCGGGGCCTGATCATGCCCGTGGGACCTGGGACCTGGCGTTGGTGGCGCAACAACCTTGAACTTGTGGGCCAAATGCTAGCCACTTGAGATGCGAAGCTATTTGAATGTAGTGCAGTTTTTGTGTTGTGCACACAATTGCACATATTATTATTGTTATCAAATAGGAAATGTCAGCAAGTAAGTGCCTCCATTAATCCAGGGGGCTGTAACAGGGAAATGGTGTGTTGTCCGGGGCTCATAGACACAGTTCAAGCAATTCGCATTAGTTAGATTAGGCAAAATTTGCAGTATTTTTAGTTGAGGAAGTTTCTCTGTGGTCAAGATTCCTCTTCAGATCTTCAGATTTGACAAGTTTATCTCAAATTTAAAGTCTTAAGATTGAAATCTTCTATACCAACAAATAGACAAAGCAAAATCTATGCTAAACTGACACATGGCAGCTATGTAGAAGATGTGAAATCGGCCCTATATGCATAGGAAATCCTAACAAATGTATTTACCGGTTAAAACTATGTCATAGAACGATATCATACGTTGTCATACGATTTCATAGGGCTGCGACTACGTGCTTGTGGCCCTTTGTCATTCAAAAACGTGCCCAAATCCTTCACATTCTTTGACAACATGAAGTTATTCCGCTTTTTCTTGAACAGTGTAACTATTTTAAGAATGCAATTCTTAAGCTCGCTTATAAATACTTATAAAAGTTTTAGTTGAAATTGATTATAAACATTTGGGCTTAGAACCACTTTGAGCATATTTAAGTAACAAATCGATTTGATTTGGCGAATATTTCGGTATCTTTTAATCAGATTTTTTAACTTTATTTAAAAAAATCTTTTTTAGGAGCATTTGGTTTTCTTTTCAGAAATATTTTAACAAAGATTTAGGACCACTTGAGGTTAGTTTTAAGCATAATTCGCACAATTTGGAAGCACTTTTTTCAACATTTTGTGATTCATTTTGAAAATACTTCGAAATAGATAAGGCTCAATGAAGTTAATATTTGGAAATCATTTAACAAACTTTCGTACTTCTTATACAAAATATTTAAGTTTGGTTTTGAAACCATTTTTGGCTTATTTAGGGACTAATTCAATTATATTTAGGTTAAATATTGGAATAATTGTGTTCAAAACTCATTGACTCATTTGGAAAACGAAACATTTTGTTCTCAATTTGAAAACATTTTGACATCATTCAACAAATTTCGGACTTTTTATAGATATATTTAAGTTAAGTTTTATGATCATTTTCGATTTATTTAAGAATTAAAAGGATTTTGTTTAGAAAACATTTTCGAAATTTTTTTTTTCAATTTCTGGAATTATTTTGAAAATTGTTTTGAAAATATTGCGCTCAATTTAGGAAATATTTTGAAATCATTAAACAAACGTTAGGACTTCTTATAGAACAGTTTTAGTTAAGTTTTGGGTCCATTTAAGATTGTTTTAAGAATTAGTAGGATTTTATTTAGAAACATTTTCGAAATTTTGTTTTTTTTTTAAATTTCTTGAATTATTTTGAAAACTTTTGGGAAAATATTGCGCTCAATTTAGGAAATATTTTGAAATCATTTGACAAACTTTCGGACTTCTTATAGAAATATTTTAGTTCATTTCCAGAACCATTTTAGAGTTTTTTAAGAATTAATAGGATTTTATTTAGAAAACAATTTCGAAATTTTTTTTTTCAATTTCTTGAATCATTTTGAAAACTTTTGGGAAAATATTGCGCTCAATTAAAGAAATATTTTGAAATCATTTGACAAGCGTTCGAACTTCTTATAGAACTGTTTTAGTTAAGTTTTGGAACCATTTTAGATTTTTTTAAGAATTAATAGGATTTTATTTAGAAAACATTTTCAAAAAATTTTGTTTTCAATTTCTTGAATTATTTTAAAAACTTTTGGAAAATTACTAACTTACAAACTTCGGACTTTTTTTGGAGGTATTTTGTTTAAGTTTTTAGGAACAACTAAGGTTTATTAAAAAAAATTTTGTTTGATTTTGTTTAGAAAACATTTCTAAGAAAGTTGTTTTCAAAATTTTTGAATCATTTTTTTAAAAAATGTAGGGAAATATTTCTCTCAATTTAGAAAATATTTTGAAATCATTTAACAAACGTTGGGACTTTTTATATCTAAGATCTAAGATCCATCTGAGATTTATTTAAGAATTAATAGGATTTTATTCAGAAAACATTTGGGAAAAGTTGTTTTCAATATTTTTGAATCATTTTGAAAACGTTAAAGAAAATATTTCTCTAAATTAAGCAAATACTTTTACTTTTTATGGAGATATTTTGATTAATTTTAGAAACACCTAAGGTTTATTTAAGAAATAATACGATCTTATTTGGAAAACATTTTAGAAAAGATGTTTACAAAATTCTTTAATCATTTTGAAAGCGTTTTTGAAAGTATTTTAAAATCATTTAACAAACTTTCGGACTTTTTTATACTTTTTAGCTTATGTAAAAGTATCACAGAAAGCATCTCTGATCCTGGAAGGTATATATATTCTTGATCAGTAGCGACAGCCGAGTCGATTTAGCCAAGTATAAAGTTTGATGTGTATAAAACATATTCTTCTCATACTTGCAGACAGATCAAGTTTATTTTCATATTTTGCCACGCCCGTGAAATTTGGAAAAAAACGTCATATCTCCTACAGTATTAAAGTTAGAAGGTTTGTACCTCTGGTTTTCGACTTTGTAAACTGAATCCTACATATTAATTGCATGCTTTAATTGACAGAAATGATAAACAAATATCAAGTGTTTTACACTTACCATGCGCCACATTATTAATGCAATCCAGATACCGTGTGCCCTCTTCATCAAACATGTACTGACCTTGTCCACGGACAATTTTCAATGGATCAGATCGATAGAAGAGCTGACAGGCTTGCCTGGAAGAATATTTGTGGTTGTTGTTGATGTTGGTTTTGTTTTGGTTTTGGTTTTGGTAAATTATCTCTGGACTTTAATGACGTACATATACATACAAAGTAACTTTACAATATCGGGGCCTATTTATATAGTAGCCGGTGGTTAAGTCAAAATTTATAGTTTAGATACGGATGTTTAGACTGGGCTAAGTAAGCACTTTGCGTTGTGTCTAATATTTATTATTTGTTTAAACTTTTATGAAGTGTTTTTTGCGTAAGATTTAAGAGCACTGCAAGGTGTTGTTGAGTTATAAAAAATGTTTGAATAGAACAAAGCGACGGAGCTAAAAATCATCCAAAGGATATGAAAATGTTGATCATTTGGATGATTTTGCAGCTACGCTGGATGATTAAAAGGATGTTTAAGACATATCCCTACCAAATGGATCTTTTTTGGCTCTTTTTTTGCTGTGCAGATCAGGCATATTTGTGGAGTGAAGAGATCAGTTTGTCTTGAAAACTTAATTCTTGGAATGGAATTTTTATTCAAATTTAAAGCAGTAAGTATAGCTCTGATGACAGCCAAATCTTGAGTTTAGTAAGAAAATTGGCTCTTAAAGTAAGAATTTGGAACTCTAGACGACTTCTGGCTTAACTTAATTCAAAGCATTTGATCTTTGTTGATGATTATTGGCCTTTAAATTGTTTATATTTCACATCAAACTTATCTAAAACTTTAATTTGAACTAATTTTAAGTTATTTTGTTTGGTAAACATTGTATAAAAAATCGCAAAATTTTAAAAGTTATTCAAAAAAATGTTTGAACTTTGATTTGAACCAATTTGAAGCTATTTTGTTTAAAAAAAATAATTCCAAAATATTTAAGCAATATTTTCAATGAATTTTTTGCCTTGAAATTCAAAATTTTCCCTATTCCTGATTTTCTGAGAGTTGCAAAAGAATAATTTTAAGGAACTACCAAAAGAGTTTCCCCAAATTTGAAAACAATTCAAGCAGAATTTCTAATATAAAAAAGGATACAACCTCAAATTGAATTCAAATTTAAGAAACTTTGACCACTATGCAGCTTGCGATTCGGAATGCTCTGGTTTCTGTGCTATGCCATGTCTATTTCTATGTTAACATTAAAATATGCATCTCTTATACTCGATGCGATTCGGATTGACCACCTTTCTTCCTACTTCCTTCTTAATTGTTGTCAGGCCATCGAAATCAATAAAGGCCAAAAATAAATTAGCGGCAGCAATTTCAACCAAAGATGTCTTCTTCGTGCCTCGTGCCAAAAAAGCCGTCAAAAACAACAAACAGGAACAGAACAGCCCAAACAGCAGCATTTCGCTCAGTCGGCGAGAGAGAGGGAGAGTGCGTGTGAGAGGAAAACGCGCGTCAGGTGGAAAAGCAACGCCGGGTCGCATGACTGTTCTTGTTTTTGGGGGATGCCGCTTGACCTTGGCAGTGAATTGTGGGCGGGGCAAGGTCGTGGCGTAGTACCTAAGTACTCTAATTGCTACACTTGTTCAAAAGACCCCTTCACCTTGCACTCACCCAATGTGCTTGTTGCGCAGCTTGATGGTCTCCGTTTTGGACAGCTGCTCACTGGCCATGGTCTTCAGTTGTTCATGAGCGAAAGGCATTTTTGTAAACTTTTTTTTTTATTTAAACTTTAAGCGCGCACTTTTGAAATTGAAAAATTTTTAAGGATATTCAGTTGGGGTGTTGTTGTTGTTGTGTGGTTGGTGACTTGGCAGGCACTAAAATTGTAGGCACGGACGCCTTTCACGTCTTTGGGTGCTTAGAAATTGTCGCCGAATGACAAATTCTGTGCGAGAGTGTAGCATTTTTATAACAGAGGCCGAGCAACGGGCGGCCCACTGTAGCCTGCAGTTGTTGTTGCTTTTGTTGTTAACTGCTGTTACTGCTGCCGCTGCTGCTGCTGCTGCTGCTGCCGCTGTGTGTGTGTGTGTGAATGTTAAGAGTATCGACAACACACACGTGACTTGACAGCTCTGTTAGGCTGACTATCTCTCTCTCTCTCTCTCTCTCTCTCGCTCTGTGTGCAAGTGATAACAGCAGCATAGCGCAACGCACATAAAGGGCCTGAGCATGATGCACTAGCAGGGTGAGGCAAGTGATTATATGCGGTACCAAAGGTATATTCTGTTTGTGCCAAAGTTTGTAACAGATCCCTATTCCCATAACTTTAACAATTTTTGAGTATATGCTGAAATAATCCCATATTTTAGTTATGCTGCAGCCAATATTGTGCTTAGATGCTTTGGTTTCTTGTTAAAACAATCTATTTTTGAATTTCTTTAATAAGCATTTTAAATATACAATATATTTTACTAGATTGATTCAAAACTAAAAGATCTAATTTCGATAGGTAAAATCCGTTAGGAACTTTAAACACGATATTCCGAAAATGGATTATTTTGAGATACGATCAAATATTTTGACCTTAGAACAAAAACAGCTTGCGAGAAAATTTATTATGCTATATATGTTATAGTATACAGGGTGCGCCATCTAAAGTGTCGGTATGGCAACACTGAATAAATATAAAAACAAACAACCGATTGCTATATGTTGATCTTGTTCCTTTAATTTGGTCCTGTACAATTTATTTCGACACAACATCAATCAAGTGGCCGCCTTTATTGGCCACAACAAAATGTGCCCTTTTTGCGGCATTTTCCATTACTTTTTCGAGCGTCTCAGTCGATAAAGTGGCGATTTCGGCACGAATGTTGGCCTTAAGCTCTTCAATGGTCTGTGGATCGCTGGCGTAAACCTTGCTTTTTAAATAGCCCCACAAAAAGAAGTCTGGGGCGGTCAAATCTGCAGATCTGGGTGGCCAGTCAATATCGCCTCTTTTTGATACCAGGCGTCCAGGTCACTTTTTGGTCGTGTAAAGGTATTTCATGGATGCGGTGTTGATTTTCCATGCCCCATATGCGACAATTTTGCTTATTAACACCACCAGAAAGCGTGAAATGGGCCTCATCGGTCATCAAAAATTGGTAGCACAATTGAACGATTATTTTCGATGAACAGCGTCACTATTTCGGCACGTTGTTTTGGTGTGAAGCGTTCCATGGTCAAAATTGTACTAGATTGATGTTTCCAAAACATGTCTAACAAAAGCAATCGGTTGGTAAATGTCAAAGTTATTCAGTGTTGCCATACCGACACTTTAGATGGCGCACCCTGTATATAAGATTCTTTACCATGTTGAGCTACTGATGAAGATGAAATGTAATCTTTAGCTAAGGAGTTGGCAAATAATGATAAATTTCCAATCTAAATTCTTTAAACGACATCAGTGCTGCTTTAAAGGGTTTCAAAGAACTTCAAAGAAGACTAGAAATTCATTTTCGAACGATCATTCGTACTGCAGCTATATGCTATAGTCAACCGATTTTGATAAAACCTTGTAGAATTGTGTAAAAGCAAATCAAATAGATAACTGCAAATTTTAGGAACATTTCCATGAAAAACAAACAAGTTTTTCTCAATACGACTAGGTTTCAGACTCTACTTTTCTATGACAGCCATACCATATAGATGACCGATTTTGACCAAACTTGGTGGAATCATGGAAAAGCATAGCAAACTAAGATATTTAAAGTTTGAAGGCGTTTTTCATTGAAAACAAAAAAGTTTTTCTGACTAAAACTAGTTTTTCGATCGATTGTTCCTATGGCAGCTATAACCTATAGTCAACCGATTTACACAAAACTTTCAAGAATTGTGTGAAAGCTTATAAAATAAATATATGTCAATTTCTAAGAGGTTTACTTTGAAAACAAACCTTACCTTACCTTACCTAACCTTACTTTTCTATGACAGCCATACTATATAGATGGCCGATATCGACCAACCTTGGTGGAATCATGGAAAAGCATAGCAAACTAAGATATTTAAAGTTTGAAGGCGTTTTTCATTGAAAACAAAAAAGTTTTTCTGACTAAAACTAGTTTTTCGATCGATTGTTCCCATGACAGCTATGTGCTATAGTCATCCGATTCGGCCATTTCCGATAAATGTTTAGCGTATTTGTACTTAAAGACTTCGAGCAAAGTTTGGTGAGGAAAGCTTTCAAACTGACGGAGGAGATAGCATAGAATCTTATCTCTTAGAGCTTACCATGCTGATCAAGAATATATATCCTCTAAGTGGTCGGAGATGCTTCCTCTACTGCAAGTGAACAGCGCATTTGGTGAGCTCAGATATATGTCCTCTAGGAGGAGGGCTTCCGCCTCTTAAGTCCCCCTCCTAGAACCGCCGCTGATGGCAATGCACGCCTAGTTCCAGATAATGTTTAAGACTTAAGTTTCCACTAGCACCCAAAAGCAGGCTATGGTAGCAGATTAGCTTTAGAATGGATCTATAGTTGACCCATCTATAAGATTTAATTGAGAAACGTGTATCTTATGTAAACATATTGGAACAGTATTGTATATATTGGTATAATATAAAGGATTTCGATAAGCACTAATCATTCTCTTTAAGGTATATGGGAAAAGCTTAATCCAGATGCAGCTTTAGCTGTATCCTGGCATTGCATATAAATTTGTATGTCCAGTGTGTAGCCAAGCGGTTTGTTTGCCCGACGTTTTGCTTCTCTTGGACGCTATTTAACATCCAAACGACGTTGGAACATCTGCATGGCCAGTGTACGCATATGTTCGTCCACAATGGGCACATTGGTGCGTGGTAAATCACATTCCCGGGGTGGCAGACCGCACAGCTGACGGCGCAAACGTAAATCTTGACGAGCACTCAACGCCCGACTACCCGGTCCACAGACATTGCCCACCAGACGTTGACGTTCGGCGGCAGCGGCACGCAAACCCATCTGCACACAGGCCAACGGTTCAATCTGACCGCTGACCAACAATTGATGATAATCATTCACTTTGGGTGGCTCCATCTTTTCCTTTTCGGTGGTCAGCTGCTGGCGTGCCTCGTCTATGATGCGTTGCGCATATTCAGCACCGGCCATGCCCAGGGAAATGCCCATATCGAGGAGCACACGATGCGGTTGCCAACGCTGCTTGGCCGAAGTGCCGCGTGGCTCAGTCTCAGCCTGGCTGGCCTGTTGTCGTGTCTCGGCTATCAGTCCCTGCCAGTCCACGCCCAGAGCATCGCCTATGCCTGCAAGAGAGAATCAAAGATGAATTGATTTACGAGACAAGCGCAAGTCGCTCACCCTTATGTCTGGCATCCTCCTCCAGTTCACCATCGGAGATTTCCTCAAAGTCCAACACCTCTTCCGCCTCCTCGGCCTTAATCTCTTCGGTCTTAACTTCCGAGCTCGAGGATGTCTCCTGCACTTTATTGCCACCTTCCAGTTGCAACTCCTGTGACTTGGGTCGCACTTTGTCCGTTTTGTTGAGTATGTCATCATCGCTATCGCTAATCTCGCTTAGCTCGCCGCCATTCGAGGAGCGTGGCTCCTGTTTCACTGGCCGCAATGACTCCTCCGTGTTGGTCAGCTCTGGTGTGCCCTGTGAATCCTCAGAGGCATCCTCTTGCTTTATGTTGTTGGCCAATTTGCTGACTTGAGCCAAAATGCCAGGATTGGTGGTGGCATTGGCGGCTGACTGAGCAGCAGCTTTGGCAGCAGCCACCGCGGTGGTGGCCGCAGCCACAGCACTAGCCTGGGCACTGGCCACGATGGGTTTGGGTGGCGTGGTTACCTGCTGCTGCTGTTGTTGCTGCTGCTGCTGCAGGAGTGGAGCAGTCGCATTGTTGTTTGTCGAGGAGGGCGAGGCGGGCATGGGTGCAGCCGCCACATGGGTGTGTTTCTTGAGAAAACTGGAGCCGGGAGCAGAACCGCCGCCATAGGGTAAACGTTTATGGGGAAAACCGCGTGAGGAGTAACCTCCCGGCGGCTGTACAGGCAATTGCATGAGGGGAGGCGGATGCGATCTATAGCCACCGGGTCGCTCGCCATGCTCATGCAGACCGCCGCCGCCGCCGCCACGTCGGAAGCCTCGACCACGCTCGCCGCGTCCATGATGATGATGCGGTGGTGGGGCAGGACCCGGCCCTCCACCCTCACCATTGTTACGTCCAAAAGGCGGAGGCGGCGGCTGCTGCTCATCGTTGTCGCGCCAATCGCCACCGGAATTCGACTGCGGTGGCTGCCAGGAGCGTGGCTTATCCCTTTGATCATGCTCCAGCCAGGTGGGCTCATTTTTGATACCCACCAAACCATTATCCGGCCGCTCTTCACGATCCCGTTCCCGCTCATCGGCATCCCAGTCCGGTTCGGAGGCCGAATGATTCGGTTGTGGCGGTTGGGGCTTACCACGCTTGGGTCCACCCACAAAACCTCCGTTCGGTCCCGGCGGACCACCCGGGCCGCCAGCACCATCTTCCTCCCAGTCGCGTTCCCACTCGCCAGGACGATAGTCGCCGCGCGGTCCCACATGGTTGCGCTCCCTCTCACGCTCGCGATCGCGTTGTTCTCGCTCCCTTTCCCTTTCGCGTAGCATTCGCTCGCGCTCATCCGCATAGAGCGCCACATCCTCGGGATCCATCTGTCGATAGTCGCGCCCCTGGAGTTCACGTTCCCGCAGCTCGCGTGCCTCTAGCCAGGCTTCGCGCTCGCGGGATGAGTAGCGTGCATCCATGTAGGCACGCTTGTAGGCCCTAGGCAGGCCGGAAGAGAATGTAAGATTACAGATTTCCATGCTTAACTTTGCACCAGCTTACCTCTCGCGCTCGTCCTCGGAGTACATATCCCTGGGATCACGCATACGGGCCGCATAATGCTCTGCCATGGGCGGACTCAGCTCTCGCCTACGATGACCACCACCACCATAGCGTCGCATTTCATCTATGAGGCCGTGACGCTGCTCCTGCTCTTGTATATACTCGGGATCTCGTTCATAGGGATCCAGTTCCAGACGCTTGTCTCTCAGATGCCGCCCCACAGCTACGCCACGATCTAGGGAACGCTCACGACTGCCACCGCCATAGGGTACGCCGGCACGTCCCCTCTTGTCCACATCATCGTGATCATCGGCCTCCTCCTGCTCCTGGCGACGCAGCTTCTCACGGGCCAAGCGCTCGCGCTCACGTTGACGCTCCTGACAGCGCGCCAAGGCCTCCGCTCGCTCCTTGTCCCGGGCAGCCTCTCGCTCGGCCCGCTCTCGTTCCCGGTCCCGACGATCGCGGTCCCTTAGGTCACGCTCTCGATCTCTGTCCCTTGCACGCTCCATTGAGGGCGTGCGTCCCCTGGTGCGTGTTTGTATGATGATCTTCTCCCTGGACATAAGCTGATGATGCATGCGCGAGGCTGGCCCCGGGCCAGGTCCGGGACTCTTCTGCCTGGGCTTGCCTATCACATCCTGATGGATGCGTATTTTGGTGGTTGTCGTCGTCGAAGAGGCCGCAGCGGACGGCGGTGGCGAACGACTGCTGCCCAGACGATGATGATGATCCCGTTCGCGGGCACGCAGCTTGTCCCGTTCGCGCTGCTCCTTGCTGGCTGCACGCAAATGCTTACGCTCGGCCAACTTCTTGAGCTTGGCCTGGGTAGCCGGCGACAGAGAGCGATGGCCATGGCCACTCAGAGCAGCCGCCGCCACGGCAGCGCGTTTCTTGAGGCGTGCCTCCTTCAGCTTGCGTTTAATATGATTCCGTTTCGCCAGCTTCTTCTGCACGGCATGCTCTCGCTTGTCCCGCTTGCGCCGCTGATGCTGCTGCTCATCACCCGACGAACTGGCCGCCCGCCGAGAACTCTTCTTTTTGCGATGAGCCGACCGTGGACCATGTGGATGACCATGGGCATGCGGATGGCCATGATGATGACCGGCGCCCTGTTCACTGTCAGTGCTGCTGTACGAGCTACTGCCACCCGTATCCGTGTCCGAGGTGGAGCTGTCGCTGCTGGAATGCGCACGCGATGATTTCTTGTAACGCCTCAGCGTCTCCTTGGTCTTCTTCTCCATTTGGGGGACACGGGCGATTTGCGCGCGCAAACAAAAATGTGTGTCAACTTTATGTAAATATTTATATTATATGTAAATATTTATATTGATTTGCTGGCGGCGGCTTCCATTCCCGCCATATTGGAATCAGCGTTGACACTTTAGCTCGCTTTCGGCCGTAAGATGAGAACAGTTTTGCCAAATTTAGCTACTTTCAGGCTATTTTGCAGCGGCTCGATTAGTTGCTATTGATAAGGGCGACCAGCCGCTATGTTTTTGGTATGAGCAACGTAATTGGTCACCCTAATGCCATGCTAAGTTGAATCGATAGCTCAGGCTATCGATAAGTTGTGCGCTTTCTTTTAAAAATATGTCAGTTGAAATATATTACTTTTTTATGTGACTAAATATATAGAATATGAATACTGCTAAAAGTAAAATGCAAGATTTCAAGTCGTGACTTAAATAACCTTATCAGGAATTGTATATATTTAAGTTTTTTTTTGAAGATTTAAGTGATCACACTGCAACAGCTTTGACTGTCAAACTGTTTATTGCTGGCATGAGTCAAAGACTCTCAATTAAACTGTAAACTGACAGAAATGGCGGCTAAACTGTTCAAAAAGTGTTCTGCTGTGGATATCAAATTGTGTTAAAAGCTTCTCCAACTGGAATTTTTGATGTGAAACCCCTCCAGCTGTGTATGTCAAACTGTGTGTAATTTTCATGTGAATCACAACAAACAACACACACCTCACTTTACATTTATTATCTCCCATTTTATTTCACATTAAATCCTAACAATTGTGTGTCATAGCCAACGGAGTGACTCCTAACCAACTTCTACACACTTCGAGAATTTAGCCCAATTCAAATATTTAGCCGATTCCGCGTAACATATCGAAACAGAGTTATGTTGGGGATGTCGGTGTAAGCACTCTTCCGTGCCTTTGAGTGTGTGTGTGTTGGATAGTGTTGTGTAGCGTAAAAATCAGATCAGTTCCAAGCTTCCAATGAATGAAAATGTGTGTGTGTGTGAAAGTGTGAGAGTGTGCGAATGTGTGTGTGTGCGTGTGTGTGTGTATGTCATTGCGTCCCCCTTTTGCTGACGTTAAGTCAAAATGTCTTCCGATTGATGAGTGTGTGAATCTAGCATACCCTGGACTTGAGCAGGGCATCGGTCTGCATGGTTGGCTCCTCCTTCTTCTTGGCCCCCGATAGCAATTGCTTCAACTGAATGATGGCCCTTGCCGGATTCAGATTCTTCGGACAGGTATTGGTACAGTTGAGTATGGTGTGGCAGCGATACAACTTCCAGGGATCCTGCAGATAGCACAAACGCTGCTCGGTGGCCTCGTCCCTCGAATCCATCACCCAGCGGAAGGCCTGCATCAGCACGGCCGGTCCCAAATACTTCTCGCTGTTCCACCAATACGAGGGGCAGGCCGTTTGGCAGCAGGCGCACAGTATGCACTCGTACAGGCCCTCCAGCTTGTTGCGATCCTCGGTGGATTGTAGATACTGCGCCTTGCCCATCTCCTGTTTGAGATTCTTGCGCTGCAGCCAGGGCTGTATGGAACGATACTGCTCATAGAAGCGGCTGAGATCGGGCACCAAGTCCCGCACCACATACAGATGGGGCAGGGGATAGATTTTGCAGGGCTTGCCCACCGTCTGGTCAATGGCCGTGATGCAGGCCAGGGTATTGGTGCCATCGATGTTCATGGCGCACGAACCGCAGATGCCCTCGCGGCATGAACGCCGAAACGTGAGCGTCTGATCCACCTCGTTCTTGATCTTGATCAAAGCGTCCAGCACCATGGCGCCGCAGTCATTCAGATTGAGGGAATAGCTCTGCATTTTGGGCTGGTCGCCGGGCTTCCAGCGGTAGATGTCAAAGGATTTCATGCGTGGTTCGGGCTTGGCTGCCTCTGGCTTCTTGTCCTCATCCTTGCCAGCCCCGCCACCGGCAGCAGGTTTCTTGCAATGATCGGGCAGCTTGCCAGCTGCTCCTCCCGCCGCCGCCGCCGCTGCTGCCTTGCCGCCCTTGTCCTGGCTGTACGCTCTGCCGCCCGTTCGCTCTCGTCCTTGTCGGGATGAGGCAGCCATGACCAAAGCTCGCACCGCTGCATGCTGTATGTGTGGCAGCTTGCGCTGCCAGTGCAGCAGTGTCATCACCCGGGAAAAATGCAGAAATTTGTTTTCGGTTTTTGGTTTTTCCGAATTTGTTTTTTTAACGAAAATTTTTGTTTTCCTCAATTTTTGTTTATTTTTTGTTTTAATTTTTTTTCCCGGGGACGTGTTTCCACATCGAGCTAGAATCAGTAACTGAACTGAGACGGGGACGGACTGTTGAAACAATAGAAGTACGGGGAAGCAAGGACAACTAGATTGGGCAAAAAACAATTTTGTAATTTTATACAAATTCAAATCGAAATTTGGGTATAACTCTCAATTTTTGGTTGAAATTAACCTATTTTCGCATAGCTCAGCTTTAATTTCTTGGAAATGTCGGCCTGAACGTCTTTGATCTGGTTATAATATTGAACTTATTACTTAGACTGCATTTACACGGTGAAGCAAACTTCATAAAGCTCTTCAAAAAGCTTTCGTTTGTCGGAAAGAGTTGGAAAAGGGCAAGCGACACCACTACACCTCTCTCTTCTACAAGCATGAGCTTTTTCAATAACACCAAGAAGTTTGCTTCACCGTGTAAATCCAGTCTGGATATATTTCAGTTTTATAGCCCACAAAATAGCTCAGATATGGCTCTGAACCACTTTAAAGCAGAGGTCGCAACAACCGGTCCTCTCTTCTCAGTTGTCAGAAAACAACCGGTTTCGTGCGGCACATTTACAAAGAGGCAGAAAAACAACCCTCAACTGCGCTCTCTGGTTGTTTTCGATCGTGAGAGGAGAGAAAGACATTTGTTTTTGTTTTGATTTTTCGGTCTTGGTCTTTTGCCGACCTTTTCACAGCAACCGATCGCTGACAAAGGTCTTTTTTGTCAGAGACCACAGAAAGAGCACAGAAAAATATGTCTGTCACTTTCTGACACACGGTGAGCATTCGGTGTTTATCGGCAATAAAATACATATGTACATGTGCCTCGCATAAGTATGTATGCAGCACATTACATGCGCTCTCTTATTCTCTCTCGCACTGCTACGCTCTGCTCCCACTTGACTAAGCTCACAGAGACCTTTTGAGATTAACAATTTGACGTAGCGGTCTTCAAACAACACTCACTTTGGGACCGCTTGACTGAAATGGGCCTGTTATTGGGTTGTTGTCAGTCCGAGAGCGCGCTAGCAGCACACAATCGGTTGAGGGAAGACCGAAACCGTTTTTTTTTTGTTTTTTTTCGGTTGTGGTCGTGAGCAGAGACGTCTGACAATACGGGTTGAGAGTTATTTACGTGCCATGCTTTAAAGTTGTTTTTTTTTGTTGACCATTTTAGAACTTGGCATTGGACTTTCTGCTGAAGAATCGCACAAGATCCTTCGAGCCGGATATTATGAGAACATTGAAATCCAGAATAACATTTTCTTATTCCTAGCTATGAACACTTGTTGAAGCTCTGGTCTGAACATAAGTACTTGGGGCTTTCTTGTTTAAGGGGCATTGGCGAATATTTTGAATCCGGGATTGTAGCTATTATCTTGTTGGGTATGGTCCTCAAACTTTAAGTCAATGGGTATACACAAATACTTAAACATAAACAGTGAAATATTTGGCTTTATATCACAAGATTTAACATATTCATCAGTTCCAAAAATTTATGAATTTAACTCTTATTTCGTCTCTTCTTTCGTACCGAAAGGGTGGTCGAAGTGCGCACTTTCCAGCTGTGGCAATACCACAAAATTTGTACATCTGATGTATCTTTGAACCATCTGAAGAATATTTAAAAAAAATCAGAAATGTTAGATATACAAAAAACCATAGTAAACCATACCAAAAGCAGCCGCACTCAGATCAGGAAAGAGTTCTCTTGGGTCTACCACACACAAATTGTACCACAAATGACCTTATTATTGTAACATGGCAGTATTATTCAACAGTTACTTCGTAATGGGAATGGAGAGTACAACATCACTTCAGCCAGAAGACACAATTGTGGTTTGATCGTGGGTTTAGAAATGCTTTCTTTTCGTGCACCTACTTACATGGACTACTTACTGTTGGCAATCGCTATCTGATCGCTTTATAAGTACCTACACATAGGGAAAACTCCCCAGTAAGTCGGAAAAATTTCTCTTCCTTTAATATAATTAATTAATTAAGGCAGGTGGGCTGTTGTACAAGGCGATGTCTCTGCGGACTTGGAGCTGGAAACGGACATAGACCTGGAATTGGACCAGAAATTGGACTCGGAAAATTGGATCTGGACCCTGGTCTTTTGGTCCTTAAAACTGGACCTGGATCTCAAATTTTTTGAGTTTAAAATGTTTTCAAAAACAGAACATTTCAACTCACATCAAGATTTTGCGTTCTCAAAAAAAAGTTCCGGAGAACTCCGTTCATGATTAGTTTTTGTCAACGAATGTGCTCATATTGAGTCCAATGTTCTCGGTTTTTTCCCTCTGTGTACGGTTGGTTACCGAATTGGGGAGCACCCCTATTTGGTAAAGCAGTCCTATTTTATTTTCAGCTTACAGTTTTCAGTACTAACTAGACTACTTACATGTGAACTGAAGCGGTGGCCATTGTTTACTTACCTCCCAGGACATGCCCAGCAAAAAGTAAGCACTGAAATAATGCAGTTCTGGTGGGTTGGGCTGTGGGTACCACTGGTTACTAGTAAGCAGTGAACTCAGCTACCTTGTACCATGTAGTTTATTGGGTCGGAAATGAATATTTCCGATATTTATTAATACACCTTGCAGGGGTATAAAAAAATTATAAAGTCTGGGGCTCAATGTTATTATTTCGCATATCAATTACAAATCCCATATTATACATTTGGAAATGATCTGTTCGAAAATATCAAACTGATTTTAATTATACTCTTGCAAAGGGAATTCTAATTTTGCCCAGAAGTTTGCAACGCATACAAATATTCAATTCCGACCCCATAAACTATATTTATGCTTGATCAGGGTGACGAGCTGAGTCGATTGAGCTTTGTCCGTCCGTCCGTCTGTCCGTCTGTCTGTCTGTTTCTACGCCAATTAGTCTCTCAGTTTTGAAGCTATCAAGCTGAAATTTTGCACAGAGTCTTCTTTTGGCTGCACGTTACTAATATATCAGAACCGACCGCATCGGCTGACTATATCTCATAGCTGCCATAGTTACAATCGGTCGCAAAACTAGTTTTAGTATGAAAAACTTTTTTCTTTTCAATCGAAACGTCTCCAAACTTTGTATTCATAAATTTTCTATGGTTTTTTTATAATTCTGCCAAGTTTGATAAAAATCGGACAACTATATGGCATAGCTGCCATACAAAAGATGGGTCTTGAAAACAATCTTAGTTAGAAAAACATTTTTGTTTTTAATGCTAGCAGCCTGCAATTTTGTATTTGTTTGTTTTACATAGTTTCACCTAATTCTACAAATTATTGTTCAAATCGGTTGACTATATCATATAGCTGCCATACGAACGAGCGGTCGAAAAATGGGAAAAAGAGTATTTTTTTTTTAAATATTTAAGCGAGCCCTTGCAAGGGTATAAAAACTTCGGCACAGACGAAGTTAGCTAGCTTTCACATTTTAAGATCAATTTGATACTTTAAGGGGGGACGCTGGTCTAGAGGGTGAAAAAATGGGCATAATTTATGAATTTTTTGTGACTCAACAAAAAGATCAATCGAAAATCTGTGAAAGAGGTTTTATAATTTAGGTTTTAAAATACAAATACAAATTTTTTCGTGTCGATTAAATTCAAAATGGCGGCTGTCCAGCATTTCTTCGGAGGCGCCTCATTTTTAGATGGGTCCATGGCCGAAGATGTAACCTCCTTAATTTTGGTCCTGGAACAAAATCCCGAAAATTTTTAGTTTCTATATAACAACAGCAAGAGACGTACGTAGGATTTTTTCGATATTTTGTTTTTTTCGCGAAATGGTGCACGTTCGAACAAAACATTAAAATTTTCACTATAAAAAAACGACAAAATTGTTGATTAAAAAAGAACTATGCCATATAACAAAAAAATCCTACGTACGTCTCCGGAGAAAGGTATTTCGAATGTACTGTCAAAATTTCGTATAGATTGGTGAAGATTTGCTCGAGTTATGTCTTCGGCCAGTTCAAAACGAGTGATTTCGAGAAAATCGCTTTTAAAGTTTTAAGTACTCGCCCCGAGTACCTGAGAGGCGCTGCCGTAGAATGGAAAGTTTGGGCATTTAGACATTTTTACCGGCATCCATCCTTTGGTATGTTATTTTTAAGACCCTAAAGTACCTTTTAGACAAACAAAAAAATTTCGTTTTTTTCAAAATTCTAGACCAGTATCACTCGTACATTTCGAACATATCAATGTGAAATGTTTCAGATCAACAATCTGATATTTGTTAATATCCCTGATATATTGTTATAGTATCAATGCAGTATTTTCACAATATCTGTACGTCATGGCTAAAACATTTAATATATATTTATACTCTGTACCGTAGGTACATAGAGTATTATAAGTTTGTGCAAAAGTATGTAACATCCAGAAGGAAGCATCTCCGACCCCAAAAAGTATATATATTCTTGATCAGCATCAACAGCCGAGTCGATATAGCCATGTCCGTCTGTCCGTCTGTCCGTATGAACGCACAGATCTCAGAGATGGTAAGAGATAGAGGTTTGACGTGTATGGGACATATGCTTCTTATGTCTGCAGGCAGATCAAGTTTATTTTCAATTTTGGCCACGCCCCCTCCCGCCCCCGCAATTTAGAAAAAACGTCATATCTCCCACAGTTTTGAAGATAGATGGCTTGTTCCTTCTGGACATATTTAGTTATTAGAATAACTTATCGATCCGCCAAAGGAATGAAGAAGATCGGATGAACGGTTTTCGAGTTATGATCAAAAGACAAAATTTCTTGGTACAGAGTATGTTATAGTCGGGCTTGACCGACTTTCTTTCTTGTTTTATAATATCAAAGGGGTATTAATGTATATGTATGTATATAAGATGTTTTTGAATAATAATTAGTGACTTTAGTTGGCTCGGGGTCCCGAAAAGTTGCGTTTGATCAAGCATCTTATGCATCTTTCATGAATCTCCAGATTCAACCTTTAGTAGGCTTTTCGCTAATGACTGTCGCTGTTTGAATGTCTCTCCATGCGCTCGCCGCTTTAAGCAGTTGGGAATTGCAATCAGCAATGAAAGCAAAAACAGACAAATCGTAAGAGTATTCGCTGTCTCGCTAGCTGCGGCAGAGACATGAACATTGTTTTTGCCTTTTTCGAGTTGGACTATAGCTGTCTCTCTTTGTTTTAAGAAACCATTTGTTTCTTTCTGCCCTCAGATTTTTGATGTCTACTTTGATCTGAAATAAAGTCACTAGGGTATTTTTCATATCACTGTGAGAATTTCGCTTATTAATATAATATTTTTAGTATCAATGTAATACTACAGCATCATATTGATATTAAATAGTAACTCTTGGATATTTAAAAATTGATATTTTTGAAATTATATTGGAAGATCAACTCGATATTTGATCTTATTTTTTTCTGTGTATGACTTTTGGTCGAACTCCACCATCGCAAAGTAACACTATTTGTCTCTTTCCATCTTCACATTTTCTAGGCTTCCCTTTCTCCTTCTGTTCAAAATGAAGGATTAATTAGGAATATTTTCGAAATGATATAGAAATTATAATGTATGGGTAACTATCCAATAAACCAGCCCATATCAAATTGTAATGGATCTTTTTTTTTTGGGGATTTTTGAACAGTTTTTTAAAACTGAATCGATTAGCATTCAAATTCATTGTTTTTGTTTGGCTTCCGTTTAGCACTTGCCTCTGTCTTCCTCTCTTCCAGAGACAATTGATTTGTCCATCCGCCTAGGCAATCAACGAATCAAAAACTTAAATACAAAAAAAAAGAAGAAACCCAGAAAGAAGTAATCTTGGCATGAATGAAAATTTAAAACCCATAAATCTTGACTTTTTACAACTGGCAGCAGCGACAGCAGCGCCGTGGCAATCAAATTAAGCAGCAGCCAAACAAACAGGAAGACAACATTCCCTGCTCGTCATTGTCTGGTATCAGCAGGCTTCATCATCTTCATCTTCAGCATCATCATCATCATCGTGTGGAACAACATGGACATGGCCAGGCTAATTCCAGCACGCGTCTATGACGAAATGCCAACATTTCCAACGGCAGCAGCACCTGTCAGACGTCAGCCGCGGCTTAACAGCTTAAACTATCAGAGGCAGCGCGTCAAGGGGAGCTGTTGCCGCTGCTCCACATTGTCAGGCGCATCAACACCTTGGCAGTGCGACAGGAATACTCCAGCCAACATAATTTGCTTCAAATATTTTGCTGTGTGTTTGTATTTTAATGACACTCGGCAACAAATTTAATGAGCAACTTCCTTAAGAACCTCCAAGAATAAACAATTTGAAATTTGTTTCCCAAAGTTTGAAAGGGTCATGTTTCCCTATGTTTATTATAAGCCAAAAACCTTAGTTAGACCTTGGTTTTTGGTTATATTTTTGGTTGTTGGTCTAAAAAAGCTGCTATTTTTGTGTCCATTTACTAATAAACACAACTTTAACTATCAAAATTTATACATAGAGGTTCTATTTTCTGAAAAAATTTAACCACAGTAAACGCTGAAACCATATTCAAAAAATAAAACAGCCGAAATTGACCAAAAAAGTGGAGAAATTCCATTTAAAAAAGGGTTTTAAGGCGAACCCTTCCTATACTAACACTGAAAGCTAACAATCAGCTTTTAGCTATTAGCGCACTCCTCCGCACAATCAGCTTTTTTTGCATGGGAAAAAAGCTGATTGTTATTAGCTATTAACGAATGACGCACTCCTAGTGTAAGACCCTTGTTACACAAGGAGTGCGTTATGCGTTAATAGCCAACATTCAGCTTTTTTTGTATGAGAAAAAAGCCGATTGTTAGCTATTAACGCATAAAGCACTCCTAGTGTAATTAGCCTATAAATAGCTAATGAGACTTTAAAAAATTATGAAAATTAAGGGTAATTATTAAGCAACTTTCTTTTTGGTCACACTGCTTTGTTTTTGGCAGCTTCGCTGTTTTCGCCTCACATATTACCAGGGCTGCAAACCCAAAAACTTTTTCGGATCTCCGGTTCGCTGGTTCGAACCAAAATTTTCCCATGGTTAAGGTTCGGAAATTTGAGGTTCGAGGTTTTTGGACGAAGGTTTTAGTTCGAACCTTTGTTCAGCCCATGCTTTATTCAAGTTTATATGGTAATCAACCTAAAAACGACACAAACTCTATGGCAATTGTGTTGATTTTGGGTCGGGCTCGGTTTGTAGAGCACATGGGAAAATCAAAATATAATTGCCTGTTAGGTAAAGTTCCATTTCGTAGTTCTTGTAAAAAAATATTACCAATTTAATGTTTAGCTCTTGTTTTTTTGTGAATCATGTACAAAGATGTAGAGTCCAAGGTCTTAAAAAAAGAGGCTGTTGTGGGTGGGGATTCTATAAGTAATGCTGATCGTTTTTCTAGATTTAGTATTACAATTTCCTGCCCATTTCAAGACTGAGTCGCACTAAACCAACCAGAAAACAGATGAAGTTGCAAGGCAGAAGTTCAAAATTTAAAATGTCTAACGTTTTTCTTGAACCGAACCGAAATTTTATGTTGAAAACCAACAAGTTTTTCTCACAAAGACTACTTTTCTAACCTTACTTTTCTATGACAGCTATACTATATAGTTGTACGATTTCGACCAAACTTGGTGGAATCATAGCAAATTAAGAAATACAAAGTTTGGAGGCGTTTTCTTAGAAAACAAAAAAGTTTTTCTCACTGAGACTACTTTTCTGACTCTACTTTTCTATGACAGCTATACTATATAGATGCCCGATTTCGACCAAACTTGGCAGAATCATGGAGAAGCATAGAAAACTAGTAAATACGGTGTTTGGAGGCGTTTTCATTGTAAACAAACAAGTTTTTCATACTATTTCCTATAGTCATCCGATTTTGACTAAGCCTTAAAGAATTGTGTGAAAGCTTATAAAATAAATGTATGCCAATTTTTAAGAGGTTTACATTGAAAACAAAAAAGTTTTTCTTACTAAAACTAGTTTTCCAACCTTACTTTTCTATGGCAGCTATACTATATAGATGTACGATTTCGACCAAACTTGGTGGAATCATGAAAAAGCATAGCAAACTAAGAAATACAAAGATTGGAGGCGTTTCCATTAAAAACAAAAATGTTTTTCTCACTAGAACTACTTTTCTAACCTTACTTTTCTATGGCAGCTATACTATATAGATGTTCGATTTCGACCATACTGTGTAGAGTCATGGAGAAGCTTAGAAAACTAATAAATACGGAGTTTGGAGGCGTTTGCATTGAAAACAAACAAGTTTTTTTCTCTAAAACAAGTTTTTCGACCGATTGTTCCTATGACAGCCATATGTTATAGTCATCCGATTCGGCCAGTTCCGACAAATGTGCAGCGTATTTGTACCAGAAGACTTTGTGCAAAGTTTGGTGACGATGGCTTTCAAACTGACGGAGGAGATGGCATAGAAACATACGGACAAGGCTAAATCAACTCAGCTTGTCATGCTGATCAAGAATATATATACTTTAGGTGGTCGGAAATGCTTTCTTCTATTCCCTATGCTAGGATATAAAAAGGGATCAAAGACGTGTGAAAATAACCTCAGACTGGAAACAATTACTGATCTTTAGCAAATTTTCAGAAAATTTTTCTTAATTTGTAAAAGAAGTGGACGTTACGGTAGCTCGAGTAGTCTAGATCCCAAATAAGGAACGGTATGCTAACTCTTTGAGAGACAAACGGTGACGGTGGAGCTCAAGCAAAACCAAAGTCGGCACAAAAGAGCACACATACAGCACACAAATGTTAAGTCGTGCATACTCTAAGAATTTTTTAATGACATATTTACATCTTTGTGTTCAGAAATAGTCTGTAGATATGCTCCCAAGTGTTGTATTCAAGCAAACTGCTGTAGAAATACCTAGCCTGGAGAAGGTACCTCCGATTTCTCATCTACTTAGATCCAAAAAAGATCCATTTGGAAGGGATATCTCTCAAATAGCCTTTTAATCATCCAGCGGAGCTGCAAAAACATGCAAATAATCATCATTTTTCATATCATTTGGATGATTTTATGCTCCGTTGGTTGATTAAAAGGATATTTTAGACATACCCCTTCCAAATGGATACCAGAAATCATTCAATGGCTACTGTTTAAGATCTTTTTTAACTTTGTTTAGAAGATGAGTTCGAAAAGTTTTCTTTCATTCATTTAGATTGAACTTAAGTTTGGTTGGCCATTTGTATGAGAAATTTTCGATAATTGTAAGACTTATTTAGGCAAACGTTTCAAGAAATCCTTTAGAACTAAAAGCCAGATAGTTAGTTTTGACAGAAAGTCTTGTTGTGCAGCTCAGTGCCATTCTGCCTGGTGTTTGGTTGTTTGAAATTGTTTGCTTGTCCGCTGATATCTGAACGGCAGGTGCAAACCGGCGCATGGCCTGGGAATGGCCTTTTAATTGTATCTTGGCTGGGCTTTTGATGTTGTCGAACTGCCTACTTACTTATCCAATAGATGAGTGGAGTGATGTACACGTTAAGCTCCGGGGATAACAAAGCAGCCTTGCGCCTAATCTAGGCGGGCTTTGGCACAGCTTTTCCAAAAGAAAAGTGCAAGTTATGGGAAAAGTGACAACAGTTTTGGCCGGCTGCTGTTGACATGTTAAGTAGGCAAAGCTGGAGGGAGCTGGGGTGCCCTTGTTATTTTTAACAGATCGTATGGCTCATCCCAGCCATTCCACAACAATTGGAGGAAGGCAGGAATGTATTTATAGAATCATCATTCTCCTGCCCGGTCCCTGTGGCCATTTTCACAGTTGGTTTCATTCCGCTCTGATCTTTTACATGGAAGGAAGGGGGCTGCTGCTGCTGCTGGGCCCCTTTGTTTTTGGTTTCTGCCTACCGCCAACTGGTGTCGGCGCTGGTGCAGACATCCACAGCATAGCTACAACATATTTCCACTTAATTGCATTTAATTTGAACATGAATCGCACTCGCAGACTCCGAAGACACTGACAGCTCCGACTGCCAGGCCTGGGCATTGATTTGCTGTTTGCCGTTGAATTGAGAAAATGTGCAGAAATGGCAGCGATTCATTAAAAATAATGAAAAAAATGTCTGCCTGAAATTTTTCTCAAACGTTTCGGAACACGAACCGTAGCAGTTTTGCTGGTTCAGTTTGGTGGATGAGGACGAAACAGGAAGGGAAAACATGTAGGATGCAAGCCCCAACTGTTATATTTCTTCACTCTGCACCAGCCAAAGTGTATGCACAGTATACATTTTGATGCTATAACTCGACTATAGCTTATCTGATCTTTACCCCTGTCAAATCGTTTGATAATATACCCAAAGTGAATCTTTAAACTGTCTTAAAGTTAGGGTGAAACTGGCAGTGAAAGTGGAAGAGTTTACTATTCAACTTCATCTACCTCATTATCATCTTTCCCTTCTTTGTTCGTCAATGTCTTGCTTAGCTTATGAGATACCAAATAAGACTGCATTTGATTTGCTCAAATTGCATCCTTGATCGAATCAGTATGGTCCAAGAACCATCCAAAGATTTCTATAACCTTGCAGATGGTATATTAAAATTGTCCAGATGTTTGTGACGCACAGAAAGAAGCATTTCCGACCACATAATGCAAATATATTCTTGATCAGCCTGACGAGCTGAGTTGATTTAGCCTTGTTCCTCTGTTTCTCTGCTAGCTCCTCCATCAATTTGAAAGCCATCTCGACCAAACTTTGCACAAAGTCTTCTGGTACATATACGCTGTACATTTGTCGTAACCGGCCGGATCGGTTGACTATAACATATAGCTGCCATGGGAACGATCGGTCGAAAAATTAGTTTTAGTGAGAAAAACTTTTTTGTTTTCAATGCAAACATCTTGAAACTCCGTATTTATTAGTTTTCGAAGCTTCTGCATGGTTCTACCTAGTTTGGTCGAAATCGGACATCTATATAGTATAGCTGTCATAGAAAAGTTAGGTTAGAAAAGTAGTCTTAGTGGGAAAAACTTTTTTGTTTTTAATGGAAATGTCCTTAAAATTGGCATAAATTTAATTTATAAGCTTTCACACGGTTATTCAAAGTTTTGTCCAAATCGGATGACTATAACAAATAGCTGCCATAGCAATGATCGGCCGAAAAACTAGTTTTAGTGAGAAAAACTTTTTTGTTTTCAAAGAAAACGCCCCCAAACTTTGTATTTCGTAGTTGGCTATGCTTTTCCATGATTCCACCAAGTTTGGTCGAAATCGGACATCTTTATAGTATAGCTGCCATAGTAAAGTAGGGTTAGAAAAGTAGTTTTAGTGGGAAAAACTTGTTTGTTTTCAAAGAAAACGCCTCCAAACTTTGTATTTCTTAGTTTGCTATGCTTCTCCATGATTCCATCAAGTTTGGTCGAAATCGAACATCTATATAGTATAGCTGCCATAGAAAAAGAAGGTTCGAAAAAAAGTCTTAGTGGGAAAAACTTGTTTGTTTTTTAGCCCAGATCTCAGATATGGTAAGAGATAGAGGTTTGACATGTATGGAACATATCCTTCTTATGTCTGCAGGCAAATTAAGTTTTTTTTCAATTTTGGCCACGCCCCCTCCCGCCCCCGCAATCTGGAAAAAACGTCGTATCTACCACAGCTTTAAAAATAGATGGTTCGTTTCTTCTGGACATATTTAGTAATGAGGATTACTTATTGATCTGTCAAAGGAATGATAAAGATCGGATGAGCGGTTGTCGAGTTATGATCAAAAGACTGTTTTCAGCTGCCACTGCAGCAACAAAATTCATGTTAAGCGTATAATTTCGTTGGTACAGAGTATGTTATAGTCGGGCTTGACCGACTTTCTTTCTTGTTTGACCTAAAATTGAATGTTTTAGGCTTTAATTACCATTTGGCAGACAATTATTGCCTTATAAATACATTTAAGATTAGTTAACCTAACCTTTAAATTAACCTTTGGACTAGCAGATTCATAAAATTCTAGGAATCACCATTTTCTGAGTGTAAATAGAGTGCTATGCCAAATTTTTCTTAAAATTTGTGGAAATCGAACATCGAATTTCAAAAACTGAAAGATTAAAAATTGAAAAAAATATTTGCTTAAGCGAGAGAAAGGGTCTAGACCGATAACGGAAGGGATGCGGCCCAATGACGGGAATTTTCAAAATTCATTTTTAATTCAATAGGTTACTTTAAATCCAGACTGAACTAGCCCATTTTTGGGTTTCCCTTTGCAACCAAACGAAAAAGGTTTCTAAAACACCGAAGAATTGGTTTTGGATGAGATTTCTGGCACACCCTCTATCTTTCTTGGCATAGAGCCACTATGCACGCATGCAATTTGTCGACTTATTTGGGAAAAGGGGTGCCCACAGCCTATGCGCTAGCCAAGCTTTCGTTGTTGTTGTTGCGTATGGACATTGAGAAAGAGACTTTAGAAGAAGACTCATGTATAGCACAATCTTTACTCTATCGCTGTTATGCCTCTTGCCAAAAATTGAGCGCAACAACATACATATATATATGTATGCTTTGCCTGCAGCGTAGAGTTTGTTGTTGGCGACAAGCACGCAACATTAGGGCTTATCTTTCTGCTTTTTGTGGTTCTGTTGTGTCTAAGCTGACACTGACTTCGATATTTTCGCATATTTTAGGGAGCCTGAACTTTACTAGTTGTTTTAGTTTACTAGTTTTAGGTCTCAAATAGTGCCTTGGATTTGATATACCTAGATTTGAAGAATCTGGAAACCTCTTTTAATTGAAATAGTTCCCGAATTGTGTGAGTGTTTTTCATATTTTTGATA
The DNA here is from genome assembly GCA_035044985.1 of Lordiphosa fenestrarum. Classification (NCBI taxonomy): domain Eukaryota; kingdom Metazoa; phylum Arthropoda; class Insecta; order Diptera; family Drosophilidae; genus Lordiphosa; species Lordiphosa fenestrarum. Next base: position 49,475 of record JAWNNO010005112.1, on the reverse strand, counting down.
TTTAGTCAAATAGTTTCAAATGTGTGTGTTTTCCATTGTATTTTCTTGAACAATGGCTAGCGAAATCTATTTTCGCCCATCACTTCTCGCCCTCTCTCTCCCTCGCTCAATTTCAAACATATTCAATAGCTTTTCAGTAGCCATACAAATGAATCATGCCCCGATCTCCTCTCGATACCCAAATGCGCAAAGCTTAGAATGTGGACAGTAAAAATGATTGTGGTGAATGTGAATGGATGGATAGATGGATGGATGGATGGATGGATTGTTGGCTTGGTCGGTCGCCACGTGCTCGGGTGAGAGGAAAAGTTCAAAAGCTTTTGCGTGAAGCTACGTCATAGCCGTTCTGGTGCTGCGCAGAGCTTTTGGACGCCTACAAAACAACCCCCAAAGGCAAAGCGGCTTGGCAAATCAGTCGCAAAAAAGTCCGTCGCCAGAACGCTGAAAAACTCAAGCAATTTAATTGCGCATACGAAACGTGGGCCGCTGCAAAAAGAATTAACAAACAAAAATAAGAAAAAAGAGAAAACAAATTGTTGCTAAAAAAATATAAATACAAAATTCTGAAATTGTTATAATTCTTAAAAAAAAAGGTAGTTGAGTTGAATTTTTTTGTTGTTGTTGTTGTTGCTGGTTTAAAGTGAGTGCTCACACAAATGTATCCAAATTTTCTTCTTTTGGCAACAAAACTTACCTTAACTAAAAGGTAGCCACAGCAACGAGGCAGAACGGGAGCAACGAACGACAGGAAGAGGAATTGGCTGGGTGGCATAGAGCGGCAGGAGCAGCAGGAGCGGTAGCAGGACCCTAAACACTAACACACCCACACCCACACCTACACACACACATACTCTACAAAGATGTCCTGGAGATATGCGGTAAGTGCAACTGTCAAAAACAGCTGATATGAGATGAATGATGACCTTGACTTGCCACTGTGCTGCTGACCCAATTTGTCACCTTCACACACATTTTACCTGCTACCTTACTAAAAAAACCTTAAGAAGGTCTCCCCCCCCCCCCATAACACATTCCTCTAAAAAGCCCCCCATTGAAGGCCTCGCCCTGCAAATGCAAAGTTCAAGTGCCTTTTGTGTGTTTTTTGTTTTCTTCTAAGCACAAAAAACAATAACAAAACATTGAGGTTGTCTTTCGTCTGTGTGTGCAGTGGTTGACGGCTGATAACAGTTTCAATTTTTGCCATTTGAACCACATTCTTAACCAATACAAAATCTACAATAACCAGGCACACAGCCTTCAACTTGATTTTTGTTTGAATAATGAAATTCTTCAAAAGATTTCGTACCAAAGGTACAAATCAGGCCTTCTTCAAAATATTGTATAGTTCTTCATTTTTGAACCATTTCCCGACCGATCATCGTTAGTATGTGAGCTATATGATATAGTCAACCGATTTGGACAAAAATTTGTAGAACTAAGTGAAACTATGTAAAACAAACAAATACAAAATTTCAGTTTGCTAACATTAAAAACAAAAAAGTTTTTCTAACTAAGACTGTTTTTCAGATCTATCTTTTGTATGGCAGCTATGCCATATAGTTGTCCGATTCTCATCAAAGTTGGCAGAAATATAAAAAATTATAGAAAACCTAAGAATACAAAGTTTGGACTAGTTTTCCGACCGATTGTAACTATGGCAGCTATGAGATATAGTCATACGATCTGGTCGATTCCGACATATTAGTAGCGTGCAGCAAAAAGAAGAAGACTCTGTGCTAAATTTCAGCTCGATAGCTTTAAAACTGAAAGATAAGCTGGCGTAGAAACAGACAGACGGAAGGACAAAGCTCAATCGACTCAGCTCGTCACCCTGATCAAGAATATATATATAGTTTATTGGTTCGATAATGAATAATTCTATGCGCTGCAAACTTCTGGGCAAAATTGTAATACCCTTTGCAAGGGTATTAACAGAAGGCGTGGCTTGAGATTATTAACATTTAGAAACGTGCTGTTATACGTTAAACTACAAAAAAAATTTGCAGAGCATATATTATACATATAAAAGTAGGCTTGTCATGGGAGAGGACGTAACTTAACGGTAATACGAACATATATAGCTGAAAAAATTATTGATAAGTTATCGATAGCTGAGAAAATTATCGATAAGTTATCGATAACTGATAAAATTATCGATAAGTTATTGATAACTGAGAAAATTATCAATAAGCTATCGATAACTAAGAAAATTATCGATAAGTTATCGATAACTAGAAAAAGTAGTTCTGAATCAGGACTGCAAACCGGTTTTGAACCGAACCGGCTCGAACTTGAAATTTCGAATTTTATATACCTATGAACCGAACCTCTTTAGAGTTAAAATCTGAGCCCGAACCTGTTACGGAAACTAACATATCGATTCGATTTAATATCGAACTGCAATGAAAATTTGCAGAGCAATATAAAGGTAGGCTTGTCATGAGAGAGAACTGAGACTGAGAAAATTATCAATAAGCTATCGATAACTAAGAAAATTATCGATAAGTTATCGATAACTAGAAAAAGTAGTTCTGAATCAGGACTGCAAACCGGTTTTGAACCGAACCGGCTCGAACTTGAAATTTCGAATTTTATATACCTATGAACCGAACCTCTTTAGAGTTAAAATCTGAGCCCGAACCTGTTACGGAAACTAACATATCGATTCGATAAAAATATCGAACTGCAATGAAAATTTGCAAAGCAGTATAAAGGTTGGCTTGTCATAAGAGAGAACTGAGACTGAGAAAATCATCGATGAGTTATCGATAACTGAGAAAATCATCGACAAGTTATCGATAACTGGAAAAAAGTAGTTCTGAATCAGGACTGCAAAACGGCTTTGAACCGAACCGGCTCGAACTAGAAATTTCGAATTTTATATACCTATGAACCGAACCTCTTTAGAGTTAAAATCTGAGCCCGAACCTGTTACGGAAACTAACATATCGATTCGATTTAATATCGAACTGCAATGAAAATTTGCATAGCAATATAAAGGTAGGCTTGTCATGAGAGAGAACTGAGACTGAGAAAATCATCGATAAGTTATCGATAACTGAGAAAATTATCGACAAGTTATCGATAACTGAGAAAAAGTAGTTCTGAATCAGGACTGCAAAACGGTTTTGAACCGAACCGGTTCGAACCTAGCATTTCGAATTTTATATACCTGTGAACCGAACCCTAAACCGAACCTCTTTAGAGTTAAAATCTAAGTCCGAACCTGTACCGAAAACTAAAATATCGATTCCAACAACAGAAAACTTGAACTTCTGTCTAGCGATTCTAGCTGTTATCTGTCTTAAAGTATCCAGCAAACTAGAAAAACTCAGAATTAGCATTCAGAACTACTCACAATATCGCCATCTACAGTGGCTTGTGTTTTTATAAGAACCTTGACTTCAGAACTTTTATAATAATGATTCACATGGTAAATATTTTTACTACAAAAACTACGAAATGGTATTTTACTTTATATTGGAGCATAAATTTAGGCAGATGGTAGCTTCAATTCAATATCAAACAGTTTCTCAGGCATGTGCGATGGCGCAAAAGCTTTCCAAATCGTGCAGTTCCAAACTGTAGGTCTTAGTATACCGAATCCAATGAATTCTGAATATGACATATGAAAGAGACAACAACCCACACAGCTGCATTCTGTGTGTTGCCTAACTTTGCAGCCAACTTGAGATTAATGCAAATTACAGCAACTTACTTTACACCCATCCATTCCACCCCCTCCTAAGCCAGTTGAGCCAAATGCACTCAACAGAACTAATGCGATTTGGCTGACCCCAAAAACAGTGGATCAATGTAAATAGGCTTTGGTGGGGTCTAAGCAGATTACTCATACGCCATGTGGGCCCCATTTAAGTTAATTATAAACGAAACTTTAGTGGAACGCTTTTGAAATGCAACCAGCCGAGTGCCTTGCACTTATTGAACTTGAAAAACAAAACAAATTCATTAAATTGCTGGGCAAGCGATTAAAAAGGGGTGTGTGTGTGTGTGTGTGTTTAATTGGCCCGCTTCCGTGTAAAAATTTGTATTGTAAATAAAGAGCTTAGCTAAAATGTCAATGTCAACAGCTGAGCCAGCCAGCTAGCAAGCCGGTCGCTAATTGAACAATCGATAGAGCATTGTTCATCTTGGCCTATCCATGTCTATATATATGTCTATATATATATATATAGACACACATTTGTTTATGTCTATATAGACTTGCACACTTAACAATTATGTACATTGTGGGCGTGGTGCCTGCCCAGGCAGCTGTTGCGCCTGATTGAGCAAAAAGCGAAAGGCAGAAGCTGGCGTTTTTCAGTTTTTTTTTTCGTTTCCATTTTTGTGCGATTTATGAACAATAAACAATTATCAATTAAATCTTAAAAAAAAGACTGAGGGAGAATTTGTGTTTTTCTTTTTCAAGGTTAGTGTGGGTCTAGATGATTCATTGACCAGACAGTTCCACTTATAGGCAGGGTTAGGGAAATACTTGAGCAATTATGGTTTTTCTTTGTTGAACATTGATCTGCAGGGTGGAATTTGTTGTTGATTTCATGAAGAAAAGAGTTTGCACTGCCATAAGCAAACTGTGGGCACTTCTGGTAGAGCACTCGCTTGATGAGTAATTGTTTATATTTGGAAATTCTGCTTGAATTGAACTCTACACTTGGACTTTTATTGAAGACTGTAGTCCTAGACTTTAAGTAAACCCAGAAAACTTAAGTCTGAAATTGTGTTGAGTCGGGTATTCATCTCCATTCATCATAGTTTTTAAACTAGAACGAGGAATAATAGAGGAAATAAGGCTTAAACTGTGTGCGCTGTGCCGCCGTCCTGTTGAAACCATAAGTGGTATGTGTTATTGGAAGCAAGAATTGACAAGGTCGTTTAACACTTTCCACTTTAACGAGAATAGTTAGAACCAACTATTTATACCCTTTACTCGTACTTCGTAAAGAGGCAAAAGAAAGCATCTCCGATCATCATAAAGTGTATATATTCTTTTCTCAGCATCAACAGCAGAGTCCATATACACGTTTGTCTATAAGAAAGCCTAGATCTCAGGGACTAGAAGAGCTAGAGTAACCATTAATGAAATGTGAACTCTCTTATTATCTTCAAGCAGATCAAGTTTGTTTGAAATTTTATGTTAATGCTACCTTGTTTACCCGAGAAATGGCTTTATCAAAGTTGGAAGATCGCATTGGTTTGGCCTGTAGTTGGTATAAGCAAAGATTGATAGATATTATAGAAGACGCATGTGAAACAAAAAACGATTATTCCTGGTAGCTAACATGGGCTTATAATTACCATCTATAAATATCTATATATCTTTGATAAACCGCAGTAAGTGTTTTACCAAAGATATATAGATATTATAGATGACGCATGTGAACGAAAACACGATTATTCCTGGTAGCTGACATTGGCTACCAGTTTCTGATTTGTTCCACAGGCGTCATCTATCATATCTATAAATCTTTGGTATAAGTTATATACGGTCACGGTAACATACGAACTCTGACTAATGCTTTGGTAATCGATTAAACAAAGGAACAAAAAACTAAGAAAAAGGTCTTCTGGTACAAATACGCTGCACTTCTGTCGGTAGCAGCCAGATCGGCTGACCATAATATATACGAAAAACTAGTTCTAGTAAGAAAAACTTTTTTGTTTTCAATGCAAACGTCTCCAAACTTCGTATTTACTAGTTTTCTATGCTTCTTCATGATTCTGCCAAGTTTGATCGAAATCGGACATCTATATAGTATAGCTGCCATAGAAAAGTAAGGTTAGAAAACTAGTTCTAGTATGAAAATCTTTTTTGTTTTCAATGTAATCCTTTTGAAAATTGACATATATTATGTAATAAGCTTTCACACAATTATTTAAAGTTTTGTCAATCGGATGACTATAGGTTATAGCTGCCATACGAATGATCGGTCGAAAAACCACTTCTAGTGAGAAAAACTTTCTTGTTTTCCAAGAAAACGCCTCCAAACTTTGTATTTCTTAGTTTGCTATGCTTTACCATGATCCCACTAAGTTTGGTCGAAATCGAACATATATATAGTATAGCTGCCATAGAAATATAAGGTTAGAAAAGTAGTCTTAGTGGGAAAAACTTTTTTGTTTTTAATGTAAGCCTCTTAAAAACTGACCTATATCTATTCTATAAGCTTTCACACAATTCTACAGAGTTGTGTCAACATCGGTTGACTATAGGTTATTGCTGCCATACGAATGATCAGTCGAAAAACTACTTCTAGTGAGAAAAACTTTTTTGTTTTCCAAGAAAACGCCTCCAAACTTCGTATTTCTTAGTTTGCTATGCTTTCCCATGATTCCACTAAGTTTGGTCGAAATCGAACATCTATATAGTATAGCTGTCATAGAAAATTAAGTTTAGAAAACTAGTCTTAGTATGAAAAACTTTTTTGTTTTCAATGTAAATGTCCTTTAAATTGGCATATATTTTTGTAATAAGCTTTCACACAACTCTCTAAATTTTTGTCAAAATCGGATGACTATAGGTTATAGCTGCCATGCGAATGATCGGTCGAAAAACTAGTTTTAGTTAGAAAAACTTTCTTGTTTTCAATGAAAACGTCTCCACACTTTGTATTTCCTAGTTTGCTATGCTTTTCCATGATTCTGCCAAGTTTGTTCAAAATCGGACATCTAAATAGTATAGCTGTCATAGGAAAGTAAAGTCAGAAAAGTAGTCTTATTGGAAAAAACTTGTTTGTTTTCAGTGGAAATGTCCTTGAAATTAGTTAGAAAAGCGTGCTGCAAGGGTATACAAACTTTGGCCTAGCCGAGGTTAACTTTCCTCCATCGACAGTAGCTGTAGAAGTTGAAGGCTGCCTAAGCTCGCTTCAATTGGAAATCTTTAAGCCCTTGAGGACACTTGGATGTGCCTCGATTTGCACTCGCTTCAGTATATTCAGTATAAAACCAGTCCAGCTTTTGGCAAATGAAGTTGTCATATATAATTCAAAATAAAAACACAAACAGCGAAATGTTTTCCATCACAACTCGGCAAAATCCAATTACGAAAGCCCAGCATCAATGTCATTTATTGTTGTATTAAGTTAAAATTAAATTCACACACTCCCCCTCCCCCCTCCTGTGTTGATTGCAATTTGCATTTTGGTTGCATAAATTTAGTGGGACAGTCAATCTCAGATGAGCACACACACCCACCTTAAATGGCAAATTAAAAACGAAAACTACTGCGCATTAAACAGTCCCTTCCCCCCTTCACCACCCAGAGCGAATTTCGCAATGACAAATCACTGGCCGCACGTGTTGGATTCGGTGAAAATGATCTTAAAAACCATACAAAAAACAGCCCAAACGTTCCATTCTTTTCCTTTTCGGATAATTGAATGTAGTTTCCTGAGTTTTCCGGTTGTTTTGTTGTTTAATCAATATACTTTTGTTGTGTTTTTCTTGTTTTGTTCGTCTGCAGGCTTGCATGTCAATGCGATTTGCATTTATTTACCCCAAAAGTATGCAAGCAGCATGAGGATAATATATGCATATACACTGTGTTGTATGAGTCGTGATATAGTTTCGGCCAATGCCAAAAACGTATATAGAAAATATTATGCGAACAAAATTTGTTTCAAAAACTGCCTCAGCGATTTTCCATATATATTTTATTTTTTCGCAATTGAGTGGAATTTGGTTTTTGAATCTGTTTCATGGCCACAAAAGTCAAGTAATGACCATTAATATGCGAGCGACTACAGTTGAACCTCGATAAACTGACCAAGTGCAAACTAAATTTTGCATTAGTTGGAACTAATAATAACGAAATCAATACTCATATTCATATTTGTTAAGTCGAGAACCCTTAATATCTCTGTTCAATATTCCAAAATCATTCAAAATAAAAGATGTTTGGCCTTTAAACCCCATTAAAAAGAACATTTCTGCTTGATTTAAAGCAGTGGTGGGCAAGAAATTTGAGCTTGGAAGTAAGCCAACAACAGCAACAACTGAAAAACCAAACCCTATGAGCAAGGCTCTAGTCAAAAAGCCAAAAATTTCTTATCAAGAGAAAATGCTTTTCAAAACTTCAAGTGTTATGTTGATATTTGCGAAAGTATTGAAATGATATTTCATAGCAACCACTTTTCCATACCTTCTGGGTCCTTAATCTTGGACTTTTCAGCTTCATAAGGCTAGACTTTAGTGGTAAAAACAGAGGAAAGTTTGTGAAGTACATTTCCACTGAAAACAAACAAGTTTTTCTCACTAAGCCTACTTTTCTGACTCTACTTTTATATTGTGCTATACTATATAGATGTACGATTTCGACCAACCTTAGTGGAATCATGGGAAAGCATAGCAAATTAGGAAATACAAAAATTGGAGGCATTTCCATCGAAAACAAAAAAGTTTTTCTTACTAAAACTAGTTTCTCGACCGATCATTCCTATGGCAGCTATAACCTATAGTCATCCGATTTTGACAAAACTTTCAAATAATGTGTGAAAGCTTTTTAAACAAACATATGCCAATTTTAAGGACATTTCCATTGAAAACAAAAAAGTTTTTCATACTAAGACTAGTTTTCTAACCTAACTTTTCTATGGCAGCTTTACCATATAGATGTCCGATTTCGACCAAACTTGGCAGAATCATGAAGAAGCATAGAAAACTAGTCAAGACGGAGTTTGGTGACGTTTGCATTGAAAACCAAAAAGTTTTTCTCACTAGAACTAGTTTTTCGACCAATTGTTCCTATGGCAGCTATAACCTATAGTCAGCCGATTTTGACACAACTTTGTAGAATTGTGTTAAAGCTTATAGAATAGACATAGGTCAATTTTTAAGAGGTTTACAATGAAAACAAAAAAGTTTTTCTCACTAAGACTAGTTTTCTAACCTAACTTTTCTATGGCAGCTATACCATATAGATGTCCGATTTCGACCAAACTTGGCAGAATCATGGAGAAGCATAGAAAACTAGTCAAGACGGAGTTTGGAGATGTTTGCATTGAAAACAAAAAAGTTTTTCTAACTACAACTAGTTTCTTGACCGATCATTCCTATGGCAGCTATAACCTATAGTCAGCCGATTTTGACACAACTTTGTAGAATTGTGTTAAAGCTTATAGAATAGACATAGGTCAATTTTTAAGAGGTTTACAATGAAAACAAAAGAGTTTTTCATACTAAGACTAGTTTCCTAACCTAACTTTTCTATGGCAGCTATACCATATAGATGTCCGATTTCGACCAAACTTGGCAGAATCATGGAGAAGCATAGAAAACTAGTCAAGACGGAGTTTGGTGACGTTTGCATTGAAAACCAAAAAGTTTTTCTCACTAGAACTAGTTTTTCGACCAATTGTTTCTATGGCAGCTATATGTTATAGTCATCCGATCCGGCTGGTTTTGACAAATGTGCAGCGTATTTGTATTAGAAGACTTCGTTTAAAGTTTGTTGAAGATAGCTTTCAAACTGACTGAAGAGATGGCATAGAAACAGACGGACTGAGAGACTGACATGGCCAAATCAACTCTCTCAATCAATGCTCGTCCTGCTGATCAAGAATATATATACATACTTAATGCGTTACAAACATCCGCACAATTATATAATACCCTCTGCAAGGGTTATATCATTCTCTTCTTTGCTGGCCTAATGTAGTCTTCACAACCGATTTCCGCCACTCTCCTCTTTCTTGAGCGAGCTGCCACCAGTTGGTCACACCAAGCTTTGAGATATCTTTCGTCACTTGGTCACCCCAGCTCAGCTTCGCTCGTCCCACCCTGGGTGTCTTCCACAAATGTCTTCCATCTCATCCATACGAGTAACATGTCTTTTGTGCGCTCGACAAGATCCGTGATAGATAGATAGAACTTCTACAGCTCACGATTCTCTCGGTTGCGAAATTCGTCGCCAACTCTTAGAGGTCCATAGATCCTCTGAAGAACTTTTCTCTAAGCAACTTGTATAGAGCAATTTTCGCTTAAACTCCTTGTACTTGCCAATGGTTTTTCAGAATTTCTGAAACTGATGTCAAATCTGTGTAAGTTTTCAAGTTTTGTATTAAGCTAAAAAGTTCTTTTAGAAGTACAAAAACTTTGTGTTACCCTTTTTTAACCATTTCTCTAGCTAGAACTCAACTTCATTGCCGAGCTAATCTCTTTCTCGATGACAGCAACTGGAGCCAGGAAGTTGTGCATTGTTGGCCGGCAACTGCCGTGTCCACCGGGGTCGAAGTACAAGTGCAACCCGGCAACAGTTTGACCTCAGCCTGACTGACTGGCTGACACACTTATTTTGTATGGGTGTGCTGGTTGGGTCAATAGGAAGCGATAAAAAGAATAACCAACTCCGACACCAAATAGCAAACTTTTATCTATGTATTTCACTTTAGGAATTTTCTATTTTCCCAGTTGTGTGGGGCCATTTTTCTAGTGAACAAACAAAACAAAAACCAAGAAATCAATGCATTTGTGTGTCTGTTTTGAGTAGCGTCCACTCAGCCAGTGGGAATGTGGTCTTGAAATGCTGGTGATTAACATTTAACTCATTGACCACTTTAGTCCATGTCATGTCCAGCTAATTATGTGTTGATGCGGGGGAACGGATGAGTCATTTGTGGCCGCCGCCTCTACAAAGTATTTGTACGTACAGCTCAGTGAGTAGATTTATTTTGCAAAAGTTTCGATTTGGCCGAAAGTATTTTTAGACCGAAGAGAGAGACGCAGCATCGTATCTATAGATTCTATAGTATAGAAGAACAAGGTCAAGGCGACGTTGGCGGACGCCAAAACGTCAAACGCCAACGCCTTCATCTGATTTGCCCACCTGAAAAGCTTTCGCTCTATTTCCGTTTCCACCTGATTGCTGTTGTTGTCGTCTCGCGCGTTCTCAGAAATATAATTTCCATATTATATTACCCAGCCAACAAACAAGCAGGAAACTATTTATGGATCAGGGAAGATGGTGTTGATGTTTGGATACCCTTGCAAAAGGGTATGAAAGGAGGCATCTTTGACCACTTAAGATATATATGTATATATATATATATATTCATGATCAGCTTTAGTCATGCCCGTCTGTTTCTATGCTATTTCCTCAGTCAGTTTTAAAGCTATTTTTAGGTATATTTGCACAAAGTCTTGAAATAGAAATACGCTGCACATTTGTCGAAATCGAACGAATTAGATAACTATAGCATAATGCTGACATAGGAGCGATCTGATGATAGGCTTGTTTTAGTGAAAAAATTGAGGAAAGTTAGTTAGAAAGTTTGAATACCCTTGCAGCACGTTTTGCTTACTAATTGGACTGAAAACAAACAAGTTTTTCTCACTAAGACTACTTTTCTGACTCTACTTTTCTATGACAGCTGAACTATATAGTTGTCCGATTTCGACCAAACTTGGTGGAATCATGGGCAAGCATAACAAACTTGGAAATACAAAGTTTGGAGACGTTTCCATGGAAAACAAAAAAGTTTTTCTCACTAGAACTAGTTTTTCGACCGATCATTCCTATGGCAGCTATAACCTATAGTCAACCGATATTGACAAAACTTTGAAGAATTGTGTGAAAGCTTATAAGCTTGAAAACAAAAAAGTTTTTCTCACTAAGACTACTTTTCTGACTCTACTTTTCTATGACAGCTATACTATATAGATGTCCGATCTCGACCAAACTTGGTGGAAACATGGAAAAGCATAGAAAACTAGGAAATACAAAATTTGGAGGCGTTTTCTTTGGAAAAAAAAAACTTTTTCTCACTAAGACTACTTTTCTTACTCTACTTTTCTATGACAGCTATACTATATAGATGTCCGATCTCGACCAAACTTGGTGGAAACATGGAAAAGCATAGAAAACTAGGAAATACAAAATTTGGAGGCGTTTTCTTTGGAAAAAAAAAACTTTTTCTCACTAAGCCTACTTTTCTGACTCTACTTTTCTATGACAGCTATACTATATAGATGTCCGATCTCGACCAAACTTGGTGGATACATGGAAAAGCATAGAAAACTAGGAAATACAAAATTTGGAGGCGTTTTCTTTGGAAAAAAAAAACTTTTTCTCACTAAGCCTACTTTTCTGACTCTACTTTTCTATGACAGCTCTACTATATAGATGTCCGATTTCGACCAAACTTGGTGGAATCGTGGAAGAGCATAGAAAAATAGGAAATACAAAATTTGGATGTGTTTCCATTGAAAACATACAAGTTTTTATCACTAAGACTACTTTTCTGACTGTACTTTTCTATAACAGCTATACCATATAGATGTCCGATCTGACCAAACTTGGCGGAAACATGGAAAAACATAGAAAACTAGGAAATACAAAATTTGGAGGCGTTTTCTTTGAAAACAAAAAAGTTTTTCTCAATAAAACTACTTTTCCGACTTTACTTTTCTATAACAGCTCTACTATATAGATGTCCGATTTCCACCATACTTGGTGGAAACATGGAAAAGCATAGAAAACTAGGAAATAAAAAATTTGGAGGCGTTTTCTTTGGAAAAAAAAAACTTTTTCTCACTAAGCCTACTTTTCTGACTCTACTTTTCTATGACAGCTATACTATATAGATGTCCGATCTCGACCAAACTTGGTGGAAACATGGAAGAGGATAGAAAACTAGGAAATACAAAATTTGGATGCGTTTCCATTGAAAACATACAAGTTTTTATCACTAAGACTACTTTTCTGACCCTTCTTTTCTATAACAGCTATACCATATAGATGTCCGATTTCCACCAAACTTGGTGGAATCGTGGAAGAGCATAGAAAACTAGTTAATACGAAGTTTGGAGACGTTTGAATGAAAAACAAAAAAGGTTTTCTCACTAGAACTAGTTTTTCGACCGATCATTCCTATGGCAGCTATAGCCTATAGTCATCCGATCTGGCAGGTTCCAACAAATGTGCAGTGTATTTGTACCAAAAGACTTTGTGCAAAGTTTGGTAACGATAGCTTTAAAACTGACGGAGGAGATGGCATAGAAACAGACGAAGGGACAGACGTACCCTCTGCAGGGGTATAAAAACTTGCGAATGGACCGTCTGATTTTATATAGCGACCAGAAGATTCTAGTATATTAACAACAATGGTTATAGGGATGTAACGCGTTAGCTGATAAATGCTGGTGTTTTTTTTTGGCAAATTTCTACTTTAACCAACACTGGCTTAACAATTTTACTCAAAGCTAATTTGTTTAGGAATTTATTATACAAGTGCATTTAATTCTTTGTTAGAAAAATGCTGTCTAGATAAATTTGGTAAACGCTAGACAATGTTATTCGCTTATTTCTGAGCCAACATTGGCCATCTAGTATTCTTTTTTAAAGCTAAAAGTATACTTTTCGAGTGTTTGGTTGGGAAATTTTGATATAGTTTTTTATAAAATCAAATACTTTTTATATTTCTTGCAAATTTTTCTTTGAAATGTGTTTGATTAACATTAATGTTAAGTGGGACACTGTCATTTTTATTTGCAACCAAACTGATTTCAACTCTTTTATACCCCTAATTTATTATGAATTTTGTTCATTTACTTGTGTGTACGATTGTTTTTTTTCAAATCTTTTATTTTGCAAATCTTTTTTCAGCTACTCACGGACAGATATAGCAGCAGTATTGGTGATAGATATAGTCCACACTATTATCAGGTTGGTCGAAGCATGTGCTTCGCTCAGAAGCATTGTTGTCGTTAACTAACACTGTGCTTGAAGCTTCTGAACTAACTAAACTTGTGTTGCTTTTGCTTTATTGTAACCCCATTGAAGGGTTGGTTTAACAACGCAGGCACGAACCCTGCACGAAATGCAACTAGTGCAGCCGTTGATAGGCCATCTATGTTTTTTCTTTCTTACATAAATCTCCTGACTGTGCGCCATCAACAGAATTAGCACAATTAACCCACACACCTAGCAAGAACACTTATATATATATACATATATTATATATATATATAGACCACACATAGATCTGCCCATAGAGCAGTCACAATAGATCAACAGAAAATGTGAAAGAACTTTTTGTTGGCGTCTTTGTTCAGGGCCGCGACAAAAAGCAAAAGTTTGAAAACGAAAAGTTGATGACGTGTTGGTTTCTCGTTTTAGCCATAGCTACCGATACCGATTTCTATTATGACAAGGCAACAGACAGCAGACAAAAGTTTTCACTTTCACATGTCCCTGACAAAAAGGAAAATTGACAAATAGCTGCCGCCCAGAGCGACCTTCGCCTTTACCATAAATCTGCTGTTGTTTGTTTGTTTCTTTTTTTTTTGGCAACACAAAGCACAATTGTCGCTTAGGCTCAGTTTGTTTGATGCCCATAAAATATTCTAATTGCTAAATGCCAAATAAAGACACAAAATTTACATTTTCGCTATGACAACAACAAATCCAATGTCAGGCAGATGATGATGACGATTATGTGGATGTGGATGCGGTTGGAGAGGAGGGGGCAAAATATTATAAGCTATAAATCAGCTAGAAACCAAACTTATTTTCCTTTTACTTTCCTTACTCCAATTCAACCGTGTCACGGGAACTTAAACACAAATGTCGGCATCTTAGTCCAAACGACTATCAAGCACTCGCCTGGCATTGCCGCAAATCACAGCGACAAGCGATTATTATTATATCCTTGCAGAGGGATCCAGATGTTTGTAACGCATAGAAGGAAGCATTTCCGACCACATAAAGTATATATATGCTTGATCAGCCTGACGAGCTGAGTTGATTTCGCATTTTCCGTCTGTTTCTATGGCATCTCCTCCGTCTGTTTTAAAGCCATCTCGACCAAACTTTGCACGAAGTCTTCTCTTACAAATACGCTGCACATTTGTAGGAACGGGCCGCAACGGATGACTATAACATATAGCTGTCATAGGAACAATTGGTCGAGAAACTAGTTTTAGTGAGAAAAACTTATTTGTGTTCAATGCAAACGTCTTCAAACTTCGTATTTACTAGTTTTCTATGCTTCTCCATGATTCTGCCAAGGTTGGTCGAAATCGCACATCTATATAGTATAACTGCCATAGAAAAGTAAGGTTAGAAAAGAGTCTTGGTATGAAAAACTTGTTTGTTTTCAATATAAACCTCTTCAAAATTGGCAAATATTTATTTTATAAGCTTTCACACAATTGTTCAAAGATTTGTCAAAGTCGGATGACTATAACATACAGCTGCCATAGGAACGATCGGTCGAAAAACTAGTTCAAGTGAGAAAAACTTAAATGTTTCCAAAGAAAACGCCTGCAAATTTTGTATTTCCTAGCTTTCTATGCTTTTTCATGTTTCCACCAAGTTTGGTCGAAATCGGACATCTATATAGTATAGCTGTCATACAAAAGTAGAATCTGAAAAGTAGTCTTAGTGAGAAAAACTTTTTTGTTTTCAGTGGAAACGCCCCTTAAGTTTGTATTTCCTAGTTTGCTATGCTTTTCCATAGTTCCACTAAGTTTGGTCGAAATCGGACATCTATATAGTATAGCTGCCATAGAAAAGTAAGGTTAGAAAAAGAGTCTTGGTATGAAAAACTTGTTTGCTTTCAGTGGAAAACTCCTTCAAATTAGTTAAAACAAGAAAAAAAGTCGGTCAAGCCCGACTATAAAGCAGCGCTGCTACTGCGCTGCAGCAGCAAACAGGCTTTTAATCATAATTGGACAACCGTTCATCCGATCTTCATCATTCCTTTGGCAGATCGATAAGTAATCCTGATTACTAAATATGTCTAGAAATTACAAACCATCTATCTTTAAGACTGTGGGAGATATGATGTTTTTTCCGAATTCCGGGGGCGGGAGAGGGCGTGGCCAAAATTAAAAATATACTTAATCTGCCTGCAGACATACGAAGCATATGTCCCATACGCGTCAATCCTCTATCTCTTACCATCTCTGAGATCTGTGCGTTCATACGGACAGAGAGACGGACAGACGGACTATAGAAGAATATATATGCTCTATGGAGTCGGAGATGCTTCCTTCTGGCTGTTACATACCTTAGCACAAACTTAATATACTCTATGTACCTACGGTACAGTATACAAACTTCGAACCAGCCGAAGTAAACTTTCCTCTATTATTCTGTACTAATTTGAGCTACAATTTTTGTTTAGAATTTCCACACGTTTCCAATATTTTTCCGTTATTGAAAAAAATCCCAAACTTTCGTGTTATTCAGTTTGCTGTATGAAAAACATTGAAATTATACAAGGAAATACCATTTTGACTTTGGTTTTTTGTTATTTTCTAGTCGCCCAGCCGCCTGGAGACCTCCGAACAGACCACTGGACGCCAATTGCAGCGTGTGCTGCACTACTCGATGGCACCCACTCGTGCCCTGCCCGGCCTGAGGCGTGCCGAGTGTGCCATACACGATGTGGACTGTGATGAAGTCTATCCGGGCATCTACATTGGCGATGCGTAAGCTTGTGGTACACTGAGAGAAATTGACATATACTAATACTTGCAAATTGACAGGGCGGCGGCCAAGAACAAAACCTATCTGAGAATGATGGGCATCACACATGTACTGAACGCCGCAGAGGGTTGTCGCTATGGTCAGGTGGATACCGGACACAGTTACTATCGGGATATGCCCAGCGTGAGGTGAGATTTGCGACTTGCAAATGGGCAATCATCAAGAGCAACAACAAAAGGGTTAAAATCAAACAAAAATTTGGCAAATTATTTTGGCTAATTTTTATAATTTTGGCAATTTGTTTTGGTTTTTTTTTTTTGTTTAAATATGGAAAATTCAAAATTTGTATTTCACCTTTATGTTTTCTTTCTTTCTCGCACCCACACACACACACGCACACGCACACCTGTATCTATTGCCATCTCACTCGTACCATTTGTACCATTTGTTATTACGGTGTCTGTTGTTGTTGTTGTTGTTGTTGCTGTTGTTCTTGTTGTGAGCAGACGCCAACATAAGGATTGTGTTTTTAGGTATATGGGCTTCCCCATGGTCGATGCCCCAACGACAGATATTTCGCGTTATTTCTATGTGGCGGCCAAATTCATTGATAGTGCGATCAGCAGCGGCGGTAAGAAGTGGTCAAAGGTTATGGAATGAGAGAGAGCGGGTTGAAAAGAAAGAGAGAGGCAGAGCTGAAGCTTACAGTGGCTCAAAGTACTTTTATTTACATGAATTTAACATTTTGTAGACAGTGAGTTGTGTTGCTTATGAAAAGGCTATAAAGTATGCTACACTTTTTGTTAAAAGATCACACAACTTCAAAACAAAAGGTCATGGGCGACTTTTATGATGAGATCTCTCTGAAAAATTTGTCAGACTATACATATCGGGTAAAACAAACATTGTTTTAAATTCGACATATTTGATTGAATGTTACCTTGAATATTATAAGGCGTAATTCAAAAATTTGTATTGAGGCAACGAAAATAGGCGTCCAAATCGCTTTTAAGGACAGCTTTTCTTAGCTCTTCATTGTGGGACTGGGGCATATTGAAACGTTTTTTTTCGCAGTGAGAGTAAAGCGCTTGTCTGCTCGTTTAATAGCCTTTCCTACAGGATTTGTCAAGACGAGCGAGCCCAAAAAGTGTAGATAGAGTGTATTGCAGCTCGAAATTACGAAAAATAACATGCAAACTAGCTCTGACCTGTCATCATCGACCGCTGGCCGCTTGAGCCAAGTCTCGGCATGCGCTCGTCCTAGGACTGTGCGAATAGCGAAGAGTGCTCAGTTCCTGCGGGCCGGGCATGACCATCGCTGCTCTACTAGCCTTTTTAGAGTGCTTGGGTATTGCTAAATGCTTTATTTTATCAGAGATGAATCTTTCTACCATTTAAAAACATCTTCAAGACTTAAGTAGACCATTTGGACTCTACGAGTAAAGGGTTATATAAGATAATCTCAACGAGAGCAAGAGGATCTGAGAGTTTATGATGGTATTGCTTTCCGAACTTTTTGCGATTTATGATCTTCCTGCTGAACCCAATTGAAAAGGAATAATAATAGCTCATTAAACGCATCATAATAGAGGAGCATGTATCGAAAGATATTCTTACCATCAGCTCCAATTGAATATCGAGAGGCTTCTTATCAATTCCTTTATTCTGGTATGTTGGACCTCCATTTTTTTTTATTTTTTATTTAAAATATTCTCAAAAACGGAACATATCAACTCAAATCAAGATTTTGGGTTCTCAACAAAATGTTCTTGAAGTGAGAAATTGTTTTTGAAGTGAAAAAATCAGTACATAATTAGTTTCCAACAACGAATATGCTCAAACTGAGTCCAATATTCTCGTTTTTTTTCCTCTGTGTACTTTTCTGACTCTACTTTTCTAAGACAGCTTTACTATATAGATGTCCGATTTTGACCAAACTTGGTGGAATCATATAAAAGCATAGAAAACTAAGAAATACAAAGTTTGGAGAGGTTTTCTTGGAAAACAAAAAAGTTTTTCTCACTAGAACTAGTTTTTCGACCGATCATGCCTATGGCAGCTATAACCTATAGTCAACCGATTTTGACAAAACTTTAAAGAACTGTGTAAAAGCGTATAAAATAAATGTATGCCAATTTTCAAGAGGTTTACATAGAAAACAAGAAGTTTTTCATACTAAGACTATTTTTCTAACCTTACTTTTCTATGGCAGCTATGCTATATAGATGTCCGATTTCGACCAATCTTAGTGGAATCATGGGAAAGCATAGCAAACTAAGACATACAAAGTTTGGAAGCGTTTCCTTTGGAAACAAAACAGTTTTTCTTACTAAGACTAGGTTTCAGACTTTACTTTTCTATGACAGCTATGCTATATAGATGTCCGACTTCGACCAATTTTAGTTATATTATAAGAAAGCATTCCAAACTAAGAAATACAAAGTTTGGAGGCGTTTCCATGGAAAACAAAAAAGTTTTTCCTACTAAAACTTGTTTTTCAACCGATCGTTCCTATGGCAGCTATATGCTATAGTCATCTGATCCGGCCGGTTGCGATAAATGTGCATCGTATTTGTACTAAAAGAGTTCTTGCAATTTTGGTGAAGATAGCTTTTTAAACTGACTGAGGACATAGCTTAGAAACAGACGAATCAACTCAGCTCGTCATGCAGATCATGAATATATATACTTTATGTGGTCGGAAATGCTTCCTTCTAGGCGTTACAAACATCTGGTTAAGGTTTGGTTTCTGCAAAGTGAATGGAAACTGTACTGCCATCACTGGGCGTGCTCTCTCTCTTCCTCTCTCTTTATCTCTCTCTCTCTCATTCTCCCAGCACCACAACCCTAACTAGCCCTACTATAGTCATCTCTTTCTTACTTAGGTAAAATACTGGTGCACTGTCTGGTGGGCATGTCACGATCGGCCACCTGTGTGCTGGCCTATTTGATGATTTGCCGCAAAATGTCAGCGGTAGATGCCATCCGAACGGTGCGCATGCGTCGCGAGATTCGGCCCAATGATGGCTTTTTGCAACAACTGGCTGACTTGGATATGGAACTGAAGCGCAAGAATCTCTATCCCTATTAGACGGACGTACAAAAAGGGGAAGGCAGACCAATCATCCAAACACAACCAAAGAAACTAAATGCTAAAGCTGTTAGAGATTTGTTTTGTAAGAAGTTATAAAAAAAAAAAGTAAAAGCGTTGTTCTAAACTATTTAAGCCTAAAGCCTAACGACTTATAATGGTAACTTGGTCTTCTGATATATATATCTAAAACTGTTCAAAATTGTATAATCATAATATATATATATATATATATATGTACTTCCATTGAATGGGCAACAAGTTACTCCACACTTTCACACCCACACACACACACCTAGTGACCTAGTTTCCAAAAACAATAATTTCTAATTCGAGCATATAAATCTCTATATATACATAATATATACACCATATATCTAACCTATATACCTTGCCTATATACCTTAGACATACATATTTATATACATGTACCCCTCTACACACATAATATATATATATATATGTATACAATATATATGTATTTTTTGTATGGATCATCTTCGTTTTTCCGTTCGCGTACTTACCAACCAACCCACTTACCATCTACTACCTAAGTATAAGACGAGCTGAAACAATGAAAATTACAACTAGATCAACTTATTCACCCAACCAAGCAAAATACCGGAAAGAAACCCAGATGCATATACCCAGATATACAAGTATAACTGTAACCCCACACACCCTATATTATATATATATACATACACATATATTATATATATACACCATGGACAAACCCAAAAACAACAAAAAAAAACCAAAATCCATATTTTCTAGAACATGTATGAGGAAATGAAAAACCAAGTGAAACAAGTGAAAACCAACCACTAAAAACTAAAACCTACGTTTAAGAAGTGATTAATATAAAAAAAAAAACGGAAATGAAATAAAAAACAAAACTAAATCCAAACTGTTAAAGTATCTATTTTGCTATCGGTCTAAGATCGAAGTTGTGAATCAATGAGGCTCTTCTTACCCATCAATGAGTAGTGAAAGAGACTCAAAACTGTTCCAAAAACTATACAGACTATTTCACTATGCTCTGTGGTAATCCTTTTGGTCAAACAAGCAAACTCAATTCATTTTACTTGCTGAACAAGAATCGTAGGGAGCTTAAATATGGTTCCTTATGGTTCCTATATCTCAAAATATACGTTAGTCCATTTGTTTTTCAGCAAAAACTCTTGTCAAATTGCTACATTTTCAAAATTTTTATTTATATTTTCTTTGCTTTTGCACTTTTGTTAAAAAAAAGAGTCCTTAGGCAGCTTCAGAGGGTCACACTGAATCTGCACTGCTGGTTAATTAGGCCTTTTTTGTCATATATTACAAATCAGTCAGGTATAACACTAATTGTTTACTTTGTCAGACAAGAGCATTCCAAAGGAGATGATCACAAAACATTACCATTTCATATTTTCACTTATCTCAGCACACATCAAAGACAAAACGAAATGAAGCAAAACTGATAGCAGCCTTGTCACACTATTAAGTGGTTCTTATTAACCCAGCAAACCAAGTTCGGAGCTCTCCAAGTTATGTGCCAGAGAAGAGCCGAGCTAAGGAGCGTCTTGGAGTTAACACATAAATTTTAGGGTTTTCCGAGCACATTTAGTGCTCTCTCGCATTAAGTGTGACCGTTTTCATAGAAAAAAACGCACATTACGGACTCTTTTTGGTGCACATTATGACGGTGAAGGCACTTATTGCTTGCTGGGAAGCCCAAAACACTGATCTGTCTGACTGTATCCCAATAATGGAACCAAGCTAGGCGAATGCTCATTAAATGAGTGCTTACCCAGACAACCAGCGGAGTCCGCCAGGTGTTCCATTCTGAGGCACCGAAAAGTGTTCTAAAGGAGCCGAAGAAAAGGGCCTTTCAATATATAAGAAAAAAGTGTGCCCATATTCTGTGCTACTCACAGAATGCTCACTCAGATAAGCTGCAAAGACTTCGTGCGGAATACTCTATTCGAGTTTGGTTTCTATACGCTTGCAGAGGATATTATAAAATAGTGCGGATGATTGTAACGCATAGAAAAAAGCATCTCCGAGCACATAAAGTATATATATATATATATTCTTGATCAGCAGGACGAGCTGAGTTGATTCGTCTATTTCTAAGCTATGTCCTCCGTCAGTTTGACAGCTATCTTTACCAAAGTTTGCACGAAGTCTTTTAGTACAAATACGCTACACATTTATCGGAACCGGCAGGATCAGATGACTATACGATCGGCTGAAAAACAAGTTTTAGTAGGAAAAACTTTTTTGTTTTCCATGGAAACGCCTCCAAACTTTGTATTTCTTAGTTCTCTATGCTTTTCCATAATTCCACTAATTTGGTCGAAATCAAACATCTATATAGTATAGCTGTCATAGAAAAGTAGAGTCTAAAAACTAGTCCTAGTAAGAAAAACTTTTTGGTTTTCAATATAAACGCCTCCAAACTTTGTATTTCTTATTTTGCTATGCTTTTCCATGTTTTCACTAAGTTTGGTCGAAATCGAACATCTATATAGTATAGCTCCCATAGAAAAGTAGAGTCAAAAAGAGTTCTTAGTGAGAAAAACTTTTTTGTTTTCTGTGAAAATGTCCTTAAAACTGGCACTTAATTATTTAATATGCTTTCACACAATTTTACAAAGTTTTGTGCAAATCGGATGATTATTTCATATAGCTGCAGTATGAATGATCGATCGAAAAAGAAGTTCTGTTGAGAAAAACTTTTTTATTTTAAGATGAATCGACTCCAAATTTGTTACATGTTCGCTTATTAGGCTTTTGCAAAATTCCATCAAGTTTGGTCGAGATCGCACATCTATATAGTATAGCTCCCATAGAAAAGTAAGGTACCAAAACTAGTTTTAGTTAGAACAAGAAAGAAAGTCGTTCAAGCCCGTCTATAACATGCCCTGTACCAACGAAATCATACGCTCAGCATACATTTTGATGCTGAAAGCAGTGCGGCTACTGCGCTGCAGCAGCGAACAGTATTTTGATCATAACTAAACAACCGTACATCAATGCTATACCTTTCCTTTGGCGGATCTATAAATAGTCCTGATTACAAAATATGTCTAAAAGGTAAGAACCATCTATGTTGAAAACTGTGGAAGTTTTGACGTTTTTTCCAAATTGCGGGAGTGGGAGGGGGCGTGGCCAAAATTGAAAACTAACTTGATCTGCCTGCAGGTATAAGAAGTTTTTGTGCCATACATGTCAAACCTCTATCTCTTACCAACTCTGAGATCTGTGCCTTCATACGCACAGACAGACGCACTTGGCTATAACGACTCGGCTGTTGATGCTGATCAAGAATATATATACTTAGCTGGTGTCGGAGATGCTTTGTTCTGGCTGTTACATACTTTTGCACAAACTTACTGTCTTTTATTGACACTTGAGAGCTTTGTATGTCTCTTTATGACCAAACAAATACACAAACAGCATTTAAAAGTGATTTTGTCTCACTCTATTCAATGTGTTTGGCTAAAACTGTATGGCTTTTTTCCAGACAACTTTAGATTTTCGAAGTATTCCTCTAAAATTTATTATGTAATTTTTTTGGTACTCATTTTTCAGTTGTGAGTTGAGAAGAAGATAGAATTGTTTAAATTTCTCACCGAAAAAAGTGTCTGCACTTTAACTTTTTAAGATTTGGAATATAAGTTTCCAGCCAACTTGACATCTCCCGGCAGGGCCCACCTACCGCGCCACTATCTAAACATTAGCTGCGCCTGTTAACTGCCATCAGGCAACACCTGTTGCCGCGGCATTCACCTCTTATCAAGGCATTGCGGCTAAGCCTAAAAGCCTTCAGTCTCAGTCTCATCTCACAGCTTCGACTCCATCTCCCACTCCCATTTCGAGTTGATTTCGTAATTAATAGAAATTGTTTACCTGATGCTAGCCAGAAACCGCATAGTTGACCTTAATTTGAAACTATCAATAACTGTGGCCACAAGACGAAGATTTGAGAGAGAGAGAAGATTTTGATCGTGCGCCCAGTCAAAACAATAAAATTAATGTCTCCGGCTGGGTACAAGTAGCTCGAGTCGGAGTTTGGTGCTGGTTCAGGGGTTCGGGTCACTAAACAGGTAGCAGTTGTAAAAAGTCGTTAAACAACAATGAGCCACAGTTTTTGTGTTAATGGTCCAGAAAGTACAAAACGGGTATAGCGACTTGGTGGATCGGTTTGAACTTGGGGGGAAATAAGGGACAAGTTCTGGAATTGCTGTACTTTCTTTAGCTAAAGGCTGCGAGGGGAAAATTTTTGAAATTTTACCCTTTTCCATTGGAACACTTTTTTCCCTGGCACAAAAACTGGTAAGTATTTGTTTGTGTTGCTGAAAATATCATCAAATAGAAGTCAGATGTAAGTACATATCTCAGAATTTGTAGGAAATCTATGCAATCTAGTCAAGGCACTTAGAATTTGTTACCTTAACTTAACTTAAATTTTTCAGAATTTCATTCTCAATAACTTTTAGATGGTAACCGTCGATCTGGCTACAATTTGTTAGGGTATTTAGTATAAAATATGGCAAATATACTGCTCATAAATCACTACAGACCTAAGCGTACTCTTATTTATTCAAATTTTCTATTAAAACTATGTTTATTAATCTTTAAACATAAAGAACTTAACCCATAACAGAATACATTTGACAGCAAATGTGTAACATTCAAACTTTGTCTCTATTTGTATGAACATTTAACTTTTAAGTTGTGAAAATGGCATTTTCAGCTTTGCGCAAGCTGGTCACACTAACAGTGAGTAACTTCAGATCGCGTCTGAAAGTAGAGAAAAGCGAGTAGTTGATTGCAGCTGACACAAAGTTGAAATTGAAGTGAAGAATTATGAAGAATGACCTCAATGCAACTTTAGACATTACACTTTATTTCACTTAATTAAGACGGACCAATCGAATAATGCACTATATGCACATAGAAGGCGACTGAATATCGGATGACATAAATATTTTTCAGTACTTTAATGCTATTTACTTAAACCTTTCTGGGAATTCATTTGGTAAAGTTTGAGAAAAGTCATATATTCACACAAGAAATCATAATCAGGGCTACACAACTTCTCCTGGGTTTGCACCCTGTCATCATTTGTTTTGTTTAGCGCCTATTTAGAAAACATTTATGAATATTAAAAAATTATTAAACATTTTACTCATGGAGTCTCTAGAGTCCTAATGTTTTTATACTCTGTACCGTAGGTACATAGAGTATTATAAGTTTGTGCAAAAGTATGTAACATCCAGAAGGAAGCATCTCCGACCCCATAAAGTATATATATTCTTGATCAGCATCAACAGCCGAGTCGATATAGCCATGTCCGTCTGTCCGTCTGTCCGTCCGTCCGTCTGTCCGTCTGTCCGTCTGTCTGTCTGTCCGTATGAACGCACAGATCTCAGAGATGGTAAGAGATAGAGGTTTGACATGTATGGGACATATGCTTCTTATGTCTGCAGGCAGATCAAGTTTATTTTAAATTTTGGCCACGCCCCCTCCCGCCCCCGCAATTTAAAAAAAACGTCATATCTCCCACAGTTTTGAAGATAGATGGCTTGTTCCTTCTGGACATATTTAGTTATTAGGATAACTTATCGATCCGCCAAAGGAATGAAGAAGATCGGATGAGCGGTTTTCGAGTTATGATCAAAAGACAAATTTTCTTGGTACAGAGTATGTTATAGTCGGGCTTGACCGACTTTCTTTCTTGTTAATATAAAATTTGTGTTAAACAGTCTCCTTGGCTATAGAAAACGAACTTAGATGATGAAAAAGCACGGTCGCCTGATACATACTTCCCAGCGGCTCACAGCTAAATGTGTTCTATAGAAAGTATGCCCTACGCCTGACGGAAAGGTAATAAACTACCAACGGCTGCTATTCCATAAAAGGAAACAGCTTGCAAACAATCCGCATTACAATTTGAAAAAAAGGTAATACACATTTTTAATGGGAATCCTATGACAGTTCGGCTCTAGCTTACATCTTCTATTACCAGTAATGCAGGTTGTGGGCAACCCGTCTACAAAGCGGCCATGCATATGGCAAAGTAAGCCAGACTGTAAGGGATTACTAAAGGGAAATCAATGTAGAAGCAATCCATTACTAAATCTTGATTTGTGCCGCTGGGCAAGATCAAGCTTAAATTTAAAAATTACACTTAAGAAAGTGGTCTTGAAAAACTAGTTTTAGTGAAACAAACTATTCTGTTTTCAATGCACACAACTCCAAGCTCCGTATTTATTAGTTTTCTAAGCTTCTCCATGATTCTACCCAGTTTGTTCCAAATCGAACATCTATATAGTTTAGCTGCCATAGAAAAGTAAGGTTAGAAAACTAGTCTTAGTGGGAAAAACTTTTTTGTTTTCAATGTAAACTTCTTTAAAATTGGCATATATTTATTTTATAAGCTCTTACACACTTCTTTAAAGTTTTTTCCGAATCGTATGACTATAACATATAGCTGCCATAGGAATGATCGGTCGAAAAACTAGTTTTAGTATAAAAACATGTTTGTTTTCAATGGAAACGCCTTCAAACTTTGTATTTCTTAGTTTTCTATGACTTTTCATGATTCCACCAAGTTTGGTCGAAATCGGACATCTATATAGTATAGCTGCCATAGTAAAGTAAGGTTAGAAAACTAGTCTTAGTGGTAAAAACTTTTTTGTTTTCAATGTAAACTTCTTTAAAATTGGCATATATTTATTTTATAAGCTTTTACACAATTCATCAAAGTTTTGTCAGAATCGGATGACTATAGGTTATAGCTGCCACAGGAATGATCGGTCGAAAAACTAGTTTTAGTAGGAAAAACTTTTTTGTTTTCAATGGAAACGCTTTTAAACTTTGTATTTCTTAGTTTTCTATGACTTTCTATGATTCCACCAAGTTGGGTCGAAATCGGACATCTATATAGTATAGCTGTCTTACAAAAGTGGGGTCTGAAAAGTAGTCTTAGTAGGAAAAACTTTTTTGTTTTCAATGGAAACGCCTCCAAACTCTGTATTTCTTAGTTTCCTACGCTTTTCCATGATACTGCCAAGTTTGGTCCAAATCAGACATCTATATAGTATAGCTGTCATAGAGAAGAAAGGTTAGAAAACAAGTCTTAGTGGGAAAAACTTTTTTGTTTTCAACGAGAACCTCTTTAAAATTGGCATATACCTATTTTATAAGCTTTCACACAATTCTTTAAAGTTTTGTCGAAATCGGATGACTATAGGTTATAGCTGCCATAGGTATGATCTGTCGAGAAACTAGTTTTAGTATGAAAACCTTTTTTATTTTCAATGGAAACGCCTCCAAACTCTGTGTTTTCAATCAAAACCGAAAGCTGCTAAACCATCACCCTTTAAAACAGTCCGAAAGGGTATACAGTTGTCGTCATTAGCTGGTTTTCCCGCCACCGACTGGCTTAGTTTAAGGCGTCCCTCTCCTGGCCCCTAGCGGTCAAATGGCAAAAGTCGTTGTCCAGCTGTGTTGCCCACGTCAGTTCAAATGGTTAAACTAGTTATTGGTTTCCCAGGCTCCCCACCTAAAGTGGCTGGCTGGCTGGCTGACTGGCTGGCTGGCCGCTAAGCCGCTTCCAAAATCATTTTTCAAACTTCAAACACATTTCAGACGCGCTGCTCTCTCGCACTGTGTGACACATGTTCCGTTTCTGGGGCTGCATATGAAACAATTATTATTATTAATAAGTTAGTTTTACTTCACGTGCGTGGCAGAGTGCTGGTCCCCTGCCTAGGGATTCGCGCCAAGATTAAGCATGAAAAATGTTACGAATTTCCCTTATAATTAATCTTCATCTGACGCTTGGGAGGGTGGTGTGTGTGTGTGCCAGTGTGTTTGGTTATGCAAAAGAGTTAAATAATTATAAGTACACACACACACACACACACAGCCAGTCTAAGCTCTACAAATAGTTGATAGCCCAGCAGCTGGTGTCTCTAGTGTGCAGGAGGGTGTCCTTTGTGTCGCCGGGCCTTTAATTCTAATTATTTTTGGCAAATTTGTACAACATACAGAAACAAGCAAAAGGTCGTTGCTTGTAAATATCCATCATGATTATCATTACATTTTTGTGTCCTATCAAAATATGGTTCCATGTTTCTACTCCTAATTTAAATTGCATATTGGTCAGATCATTAGAACCATTCCGACTCTAATTCCAATTTCATGGTGCGTGTGTGTGTGCCGGAAATCGAAGCTTACAAAGAGCCACAGTCCAGACGCCAACGAAACCCAAAACTCGTTGCACAATTTGTTTCTTACTTCTCCTACTCCGGCTTCTGCTTCGCCTCCTCCTGGGTTCCTCCGCACTTAGGCGTACGCCTGGTTTATATCAGCTTTTTGTTTGAAGCCACACCCTTTTCGGAGTTGTATGTAATCTACATTTTTCTGGGACTTCGATCTCTTTGGAAAGTCGAAGGTTCAGTTCTCAGACCGTTTGCGTAACTAATCAAACCTAAGACTTTGGTTCGAAGCTTGGTCCACGGACTCTCAGATTGTGCAGACAATTTTGGGTTCATTTGAAGGGAACAAAGCATCCAGCTAGGTTTACTTAAAAAAACGTCTCTTCCTTTGCCTGGACTTTTAAATAGAAGCTAGCCTACTAAGCTTACTAACTTTTGCCTTGAATCTACTCCTCAAAATCGTACAATACCAAGCCATGAAATGGTTTTAAAACATTAAAGCTCCGATCCAGCAATACTTAATTATGGTTTTATGAGTTCTGCAAACCAACTGCATAGAGTGATTCTTTGAACCGAACCTATTTTCCAAGCAGAGTGCATTCCGTTTCGGAATGTTTACAGTTTAGAAGGCCGGGTTCGGGGTCTTGATTGATGAACTGAAAACCCAAAACGGTTCTATCTAACATATAGATTAAAAGATAAGACTTCTCTCACTAAGACTACTTTTCGGACCTTACTTTTGTATGGCAGCTATACTATATAGATGTGCGATTTCAACCAAACTTAGTGGAATTGTGGAAAAGCATAGCAAACTGAGAAATACAAAGTTTGGTGGCGTTTTCTTTAAAAACAAACAAGTTTTTCTTACTAAGACTACTTCTTAGACACTACTTCTCTCTGACAGTTATACTATATAGATATTCGATTTCGACCAAACTGAGTTAAATCATAGCAAACTGAGAAATTCAAAGTTTGGAGGCATTTCTCTTGAAAACAAGAAAGTTTTTCTCACTAAGACTACTTCTTAGAATCTTCTTTTGTATGACAGCTATGCTATATAGATGTCCGATTTCGACCAAACTTGGCAGGATCATGGAAAAGCATAGCAAACTGAGAATTACAAAGTTTGAAGGCCGTTTCATTGAAAACAAGAAATTTTTATTGCTAAGACTACTTTTTATACCCTGTAGCCATGTCCGTCTGTCCGTCTGTCTGTCTGTATGAACGCGTCGATCTCAGAGACTATAAGAGATAAAGCCACAAATTTTTGCACGAAGGTAGATTTATGCTGTACGCAGATCAAGTTTGTTTCAGATTTGAAAAATTCCAACCCGGTCCCCCTTTATCCCCAAAAATCCTAGACCTCCTCTAGAAATCCTAGACCTAAAAAGCCGTCAGATCCACAATTTTCAAGTTAGAGCCTCGTGGTTTAGCTAGGCCCAATATCTATCTATTCTGAAAAGTACAATCAGATCGGACCAAAAACACCGGAGTTATAAGCGAAACAGTTGAGCTGATAAGAGCACCCCCCCAGTTGTTGATCAGGACTAGAAAAGTGTTGCCTACATTTAGGATGACATCTTCAAAAATTCAAAAACAAATAAATGAATACAAATGAACAGGGTATTTTGTGGTCGGGAAACTCGACTGCAGCGCCCTTACTTGTTAGACTCTACTTTTGTATGACAGCTATACTATGTAGATGTCCTATTTCGACCAAACTTGGTAAAATCATGGGAAAGCTTAGTAAACTAAGAAATACAAAGCTTGGAGGCGTTTCCATTGAAAACAAGAAAGTTTTTCATACTAAGACTTTATTTTAGACTCTACTTTTGTTTGACAGCTTTACTATATAGATGTTCGATTTCGACCAAACTTGGTAAAATCATGGAAAAGCATAGCAAACTGAGAATTACAAAGTTTGGAGGCGTTTGCATTGAAAACAGAAAGTTTTTCTCACTAACACTACTTTTTAGACACTACTTCTCTATGAAAGCTATACTCTATAGATGTCCGATTTCGACCAAACTTAATAGAATCATGGGAAAGCACATCAAACTAAGCAATACAAAGTTTGGAGCCGTTTTCATTGAAAACTAAAAAGTTTTTGTTACTAAAACTAGTTTCTCGACCGATCATTCCTATGACAGCTATAAGCTATAGTCGTCCGATTTTGACTTAAACTTTGTAGAATTGTGCGAAAGCTTATAAAATAAATATATGCCAATTTTAAGGACATTACCGTTGAAAACAAAAAAGTTTTTTGTACCAAGACTAGTTTTCTAACCTTACTTTTCTATGGCAGCTATACTATATAGATGTTCGATTTCGAACAAATTTGGCAGAATCATTAAAAAATAGTAAATACGGAGTTTGCAGGCGTTTCCATTGAAAACAAAAAAGTTTTTCTTACTAAAACTAGTTTTTCGACCGATCGTTCCTATGACAGCTATATGCTATTCCCAATGGACACGGCCAGTTTCGACAAATGCGCAGCGTAATTGCACTTAAAGACTTTGTGCAAAGTTTGGTGAAGATAGTTGTCAAACTGACGGAGGAGATGGACGGACAAGGCTAAATCAACTCAGCTCGTTCTGCTGAACAAGAATATATATACTTTATGAGGTCGGAGTTGCTTCCTTCTATGCGCTACAAGTGTACAGGGTGCGCCATCTAAAGTGTCGGTATGGCAACACTGAATAACTTTGACATTTACCAACCGATTGCTTTTGTTAGACATGTTTTGGAAACATCAATCTAGTACAATGGAACGCTTCACACCAAAACAAGGTGCCGAAATAGTGACGCTGTTCATCGAAAATAATCGTTCAATTGTGCTAACAAATTTTGATGACCGATGAGGCCCATTTCACGCTTTCTGGTGGTGTTAATAAGCAAAATTGTCGCATATGGGGCACGGAAAAACCACACCGCATCCATGAAATACCTTTACACGACCAAAAAGTGACTGTTTGGGCCGGTATCAAAAAGAGGCGATATTGACTGGCCACCCAGACTTCTTTTTGTGGGGCTATTTAAAAAGCAAGGTTTACGCCAGCGATCCACAGACCATTGAAGAGCTTAAGGCCAACATTCGTGCCGAAATCGCCACTTTATCGACTGAGACGCTCGAAAAAGTGATGGAAAATGCCGCAAAAAGGGCACATTTTGTTGTGGCCAATAAAGGCGGCCACTTGATTGATGTTGTGTCGAAATAAATTGTACAGGACCAAATTAATGGAACAAGATCAACATATAGCAATCGGTTGTTTGTTTTTATATTTATTCAGTGTTGCCATACCGACACTTTAGATGGCGCACCCTGTATAAAAAGTCTATTTTTCAGGCAGTCCTCTCCAGGTTTTAGAAAAAATTGTCTAAAAACCAGAATTTTGTATTTTAAATTGGGAAAAGTATAATAATTTTAGGACAAAAATTTCTAAAAAGCTAGAAAATACAGTTTTTGAGTGAGGGTTGCCAGCACAAAATGAATGGCCTGATTCGGATAATCAACTTCGAGCTGCGGCTGTAGATAGTCCTCGCTTGATCAGGACTTTTGTTGCAGGAAAGGAGATGATCAGACTTTGCTGACAAAGGTACAGAATAGGTTGTAAAACAACAAATTCTGGTTTGAAACTCAAGCAGAACTGATGGAGTTGGCCAACTTCAATCTAACCCGAAACATTTTCCATTGATTTTGAAGCAAAATATGTGAACCCTGACAAGAACTAGCAAAATGTTGTACAATTTGCATCATTTATGTTGGATATTTGTAAAACTATTAACAATTTAATGTGAATTTGTAATTGTAACTAGAGGGGGTGTGGTGAGGGGTGTGGGTGTTACACTAAGTAAATATTAAACACAACAACAACAACAACAAAATGGTTCACGCTTTTTATTTTAGTGTTTTTGGAGTGGGAAGGTGGGGTTGGGGGTGGGGTGGACTTGTGGTTGCCCCGTTGGCTGCTCGACGAAGTGAAAAACAATAAATAATGCAGCCAATTAAAACTTTGGCTGTTTGCTCGGCACGCAGCAGCAGCAGCAGCAGCAACAACAACACCCACATACATATGTATGTGCTCGACTAATTGACAAACAACAGCAAATTGAATGCAATAAAGCACACGAGAGAGTCCCATATACCTATATATATATATATATACATATACACCTATATATGTATGCACCGCATCTGGGCAATGTGCATTAACAATGTGATTGACTGACAACAATCAATTAAAATCGAAAAATCAATGCAGTTTGGGGGCAGAGAAGCAGAAACCGGCGAAGGAAATAGGCGGACAGATGGGCAGACGGGCAGTTGGCCAGTATCCAGCCAGTTCAAATTATTATAAACTTCTTCACTTTAATGGAATTGTTATCAAAACACATTAAAAATGCAAAAACAAAAACAAAAACCAGAGACTGCACCAAAAAGGAATGGAAAGAGCGCCAATAAATGCACTTTGTCAATGCCAATTCACACAATAAATCTACAGAAAGATAGCAAAGTGCTGTGGCAGGACGACAGGGCAGCGGGGAGAGGGTGGGGGGAGAGGGGCGGCAGAGTTTGACAGTCCAGCAACAACAGAGCAACATGAAAGCAACAAACACGCACCGATAAAAGGGGTTAAGGCGTTATGCAACGAAGCCAGCAATACCCCAAAGGTTACACAATTTTCAATTTCAAATGTCGTGGCATACTTTTGGGAGCTTCAGCCTGCCAGCTGACATTTTGATTTAGTGGCAGCTAAATAAATAATTTTAGTTTTATTTCAATTTACGGCCAACTGAAGCAGCCAAGGCAGCCAAAGTTAACCGTAAGGTGGCTAATTTCAAGTCTGATGGGATGGTCATGTTTCTGACTCCTGTTAACTTCTCATGCCAAAGGAGTATATTCAGTTTGTGCTAAGGTAAGTAACAGCCAGAAGGAATCATATTTGACCCTATAAGGTAAATATATTCCTGCATCCAAAGACCGGTCAAAGTTGGTAAGACTTAAAGGTTTGACATGTATAGGGCAAATGCTACTTAAGCTTGCAGGCAGATTATGTATATTTTCAAGTTTTGCCACGCCCACTCCTGACTCCGCAATTTGAAAAAAACGTCATAACACCCACAGTTTTTAAGATGAAAGGTTCGTGCCTTCTGGACATATTTTGTTATTAGTAATATTTATCAAACTGTTAAAGTAATGGTAAAGATCGGTTAAAAGATAGTTGAGTTATGGGGATAACAAACATTTATGATAGGTAGAACCGGCTAAGCAGCGAACTTTGTGATGTACAGAGTATGTCATGGTCGGCCTTGACCGACCTTCTTACCAATATCGATAGCTACCCAACTTTGCACGAAGTCTGCTGGTACAAATACGCTGCACATTTGTCGGAACCGGCCAGATCGGATGTCTACAACATAGGAACTATCGCTCGAAAAACTAGTTATAGTGAGAAAAACTTTTCCGTTTTTTTTATGCAAACGTCTCCAAACTCCGTATTTACGAGTTTACTATGCATTCCTGTGATTCTGCCAAGTTTGGTCGAAATCGAACATCTATATAGTATAGCTGTCATAGAAAAGTAGTGTCTAGAAAGGTAGTCTTAGTGAGAAAAACTTTTTTGTTTTCAATGCAAACGCCTGCAAACGCCTGCAAACTTTGTATTTCTTAGTTTGCTATGCTTAACCATGATTCCACTAAGTTTGGTCGAAATCGAACATCAATATAGTATAGCTGTCATGGAAAAGTTAGGTTAGAAAACTAGTCTTAGTATGAACAACTTTTTTGTTTTCAACGGAAATGTCCCTAAAATTATTTTATAAGCTTTCACAAAATTCTACAAGGTTTTGTCAAAATCGGATGACTATAACATATAGCTGTCATAGGAATGATCGGTCGAGAAACTAGTTTTGGTAGGAAAAACTATTTTGTTTTCAATGCAAACGCCTGCAAACTTTGTATTTCTTAGTTTGCTATGCTTAGCCATGATTTAGCTCAGTTGCGTCGAAATCGGACATCTTTATAGTATAGCTGTCATACAAAAGTAAAGTCTGAAAAGTAGTCATAGTGAGATAAACTTGTTTGTTTTCAGTGAAAATGTCCTTCAAATAAGTTAGAAAAAGTTGCTGCAAGGCTATGAAGAACTAAAACTTCGCCCGGTATGGGATGTGGTGCTTTTTTCATTTCAAATTTGAAAGCTGTGACCACATGTCTCTACAAAGTGGTTTGATGTGTCTGAGATCAACAAAGTTTGTGAAGTATTTTGACAGTTTCATGAGTGAAATCCCTCTAACTCCAGGCAATTGTACGCCTTCCAACAATCAGACATAATTGTTGTTTCAGCGGCGTTGCGATTCTGGATTATTTTGCGATCTTCCTTTGGAACAATAAAAAGAAACTCCGGATTCTCTAAAAATAGACCCAGTGTTCTTCTATTATGCGGCCACAGTTGAAGGTAAGCTTTCCTATTTCGGTTGTTTCAGTTTCTTAATGACCAGTCCATGTAGACCTTCCGCATATAATTCTTCCCATCCAAATTTCTACTTCGAAACTGTTTAGCTATGGATCCTTGTTGTATTAAGAGCAATGTCCAAGTTCATATTGAAGCCACCAAGATTGAGGCACTTTTCTGTCTTCCAAATACTTTTCTTTAGTTTAGATGAGCAATTTGTTGCTGTAGCTTTTGTATGTACAAGTGTGTTTCCAGCTAACATTGGGTTGTTTCCATTTCTAGCTATTTATTTGTAAAAAAAATGTAGTTTAAAATATGATTTAGTTGGCATTAAGCCCTTTATGTTGGTCATTTATTTAATTGGTAAATTTGTCACTCACACACACACACACACACACACACACACAACAAAACAAATTGTTATGGCCGGGGCGTTTTTATTAATATTTACATAAATCCATTTTTTGACTCAGTTTTGCATGGTTTTTATTTCACTTTTTTGTTGTTGTTATTTTCTCTTATTTGTGGCGTTTATTTTGTTTTGTCTTTCACGCGTTTATTTCGGTGGATTCGTCCCGCTCCACCAACTGTGTCCCAGTATTCTTTTCTTTCTTTTTTTTATCGTGTGTGTTATTGTTGTTGCATTTTGCTTCCTTCTGTTTCTGTCTGCAGGCGTTTTGTCGGTTGATAGATTGCAGCTGGTCGAGGATATCTGGTTGTTGGCTCCAAAACTGTTTTCATTTGTTGTTGTTGCTGTTGTTGCTGTTGATTTTTTGTTGCTCCTCTCTGCTGCTGAGTATTGGATAGCCCGATTTACCAACCAAAAAAAAAAAAACAGAAAAATGGGTAGGCTCAGGGTATGCCATGTAGTGGCATATGTTGGAACGGTTCAACCATGAATAATCAGATCAAATTCAGTTCAGCTGTTTGGCTTAGAATTCAATTCTAGGCCATTTGAGTGTGTGCAATCTAGGCGAGGAACATAGTTGGATCTGTGGCAAGTAAAACAGAATTAATATCAAATTTATAATATATTTTTATAGCTAGATTCTACCTTATATACTACACATCTTAGGTTCAGCTTCTTCTCCATTAACCTTTTCTAAAGCTTTTGAATTTTTTTAGCAATCATTTCACTGCACTTCAGTGCCTTAACAATAGCAATTCATAATCCAGTCGGACTGTGCAGAATGTAATTCCCAAGAAAATGCAATATTTGGTACTTCTTTCTACCACTCTGGGGGAAAAAAACAATATATTTTTCGAGAGTTTGACTTATCATAAAGAAAAATGATTGAAATCAACTCGAAGAGCCGATTTCTTATCTGCCAAATAGCTTTTTTGATGTTAGATAAACTTTGATTTTACTCTGTTATACATAGAATTATGTGACAGATAGATAGGAGATAGGAGATTAGAAAACGTCCCTAAGTGAGATACAAAAACCTAAAAGTCAAGTTTTATCAACTCTCAACTTACCTCAGTTAAATTGATATATGTGCAATGCATACATATTTTGCTTTATTACTTTCAATTTTAAACTATTTCAATTGAAAAATTTATCTAATTTAGGTAAGATAATAGAAACGGAAGTTTGTATACCCATTTTGCTTGTTCTTCCAACTAAAACTACTTTTGGGACCTTAATTTTCTATGACAGCTATGCTATATAAATGTACGATTTCCACCAAACTTGTTGGAGTCATGCAAAAGCCTTTCAAACGAACATGTAAGAAAATTGGCGTCCATTTCAATTTCAAATAAAAAAGTTTTTCTCAAAGGAACTTCTTTTTCGAACTTTCATTCGTACTGCAGCTATATGCTATAGTCAACCGATTTTGACAAAACTTTGTAGAGCAGTGTGAAAGCATATCGTTTAAGTTAATGCCAATTTTCATAACATTTCCATTAAAATCAAAAAAGTTTTTCTCACTAAGATCACTTTGCAGACGCTACTTTTCTATGGGAGCTATTCTATATAGAAGTCCGATTTCGACCAAACTTAGTGGAACTGTGGGAGAGCATTGCAAACTAAGAAATACAAAGTTTGGAGGCGTTTCCATTGAAAACAAAAAAGTTTTTCTAACTAAGACTACTTTTCAGACGCTACTTTTCTCTGACAGCTGTACTAAATAGATGTCCGATTCCGACCAAACTTGTTAAAATCATGGAAAGCTTAGTTAACTTAGAAATACAAAGTTTGAAGGCGTTTCCATTGAAACCAAAAAAGCTTTTCCCAATAAGATCTCTTTTCAGACGCTACTTTTCTATAGGAGCTATGCTATATAGATGTCCGATTTCAACCAAACTTAGTGGAGTCATGGAAAAGCATAGCAAACAAAGAAATAAAAAGTTTGGCGGCATTTCCCTTGAAAACATAAAAGTTTTTCTCAATAAGATCACTTTTCAGACGCTACTTTTCTATGGGAGCTATGCTATATAGATGTCCGATTTCAACCAAACTTAATGGAATCATGGAAAAGCTTAGTAAACTAAGAAAAACAAAGTTTGGAGGCGTTTCCATTAAAAACAAAAAAGTTTTTCTCCCTAAGACTACTTTTCAGACGCTACTTTTCTATGGGAGCTATGCTATAAAGATGTCCGATTTCAACCAAACTTAATGGAATCGTGGAAAAGCTTGGTAAACTAAGAAATACAAAGTTTGGAGGCGATTCCATGGAAAACAAAAAAGTTTTTCTCACTAAGACTACTTTCCAGACGCTACTTTTCTATGACAGCTGTACTAAATAGAAGTCCGATTCCGACCAGACTTGCTAAAATCATGGAAAAGCTTAGTAAGCTAAGAAATACCAAGTTTGGAGGCGTTTGCCTTTAAAACAAACAAGTTTTCCTCACTAAAACTCAGACGCTACTTTTCTAAGACAGCTGTACTATATAGATGTCCGATATTTCAACCAAACTTAATGGAAGCATGGGAAAGCTTAGTAAACTAAGAAATACAATGTTTGGAGGCGTTTCCAATAAAAACAAAAAAGTTTTTCTCACTATAACTAGTTTTTCGACTGAACCTGCCTATGACAGCTATATGCTATAGTCAGCCGATCTGGCTGCTTCCCACAAATGTGCAGCGTATGTGTACTAAAAGAGTTCCTGCAAAGTTTGGTAAATATTGCTTTTAAACTGTCGGAGAAGATAGCATAGAAACTGACGGACGGAAGGTCATGATCAGGAATTTATTATATATACTTTAGGTGGTCGGAGATGCTGCCTTCTATGGGTAAGGGTATAAAAACTGATTTTAACTCGACTTGCGGATAGAAATTTCCAGCAAAAGTTGTACTAAATCCAAGATATCCGAGAAAAAGTTAATTCTATGCGCACTTGGAATGAGAAAATCCGGGATAGAGCGACTTCTGACAACGTTTGGCATTGATTTAATCCTAGATATCTCAAATTTCTTGGTTTTGTAGATGTTTAATGCTGCTTTGCGTTTAAGATTCTTGCCAAAGTGCTGGCAGAAAGCCCAAATCGTGATGATTCACAAGCCTGGAAAGGGTTCCTCAGAGGTTTTATAAGATATACATTTTTTAAAGATCAAAATGGCACTGAACGAAATCAGTGGTAGCATCCCTCTCTTGTCAGTTTGGCTTTAAACAGTCGCCTGGCACACCGGAACAATTGAATTGTCGTGTGGTCAACTTTATTATGAAGACGTTTATGTAGACTCGAGGAGAGAGCACTCAAAAAAAAAACAGTCAAAATCGCCCTAAAATTTCGAAATTCGCCTTTAAAAAGGAGTCAAAGGCGATTCGCCATATATCTTAGAAAAACTATTTCTAAAAATAAGACAAAGACTATCTGAAATTAAAAAAATATTTACTAAAAGCTAGAAAATATTTTCTTAATTGTAGAAAAGCATTTTCTAGATTTTAGAAAAACCTTTCTAGATTTTAGAAAAACCTTTCTGGATCTTAGAAAAAAAACTTTTTCAAGTATTATTGACAGGAAAGGGAGTGGGGGGGAGACTGGAGACAGAACAGGAAGAAGACTACTACACTAAGAAGCGTTTATCCCCTTATATATATATAGTATTATTTTTATAGGATAATTTCTTTCTGTCGGTTCACTAAAGTTTCTTTCTGAAAATCACATTGTAATTAGTAATCAATATTTTAATTTCTAACTTTACCTTGCCTGGGACTTGAACTCGGGACCTCGGGGAAACTTCAACACGAAAGGCATCTTATCGCACTCGACTACCAAGCACTCGCGTGAGTCACAGTAAAGAACGCAGTCAAATGCTAAGCACTCAGCTGCCTCTTTTATATTCCGAAAGCAGCGAATTCGAACTTGAGAATTACATGCGGTGTCTTTTTCTATTTTTCTAAATTTTAGGGCGGTTTTCTAGATTATTTTTCTATATTTTAGGGCGATTTTCTCAGCATGCCGAATATTAGTTGCCCCTTTTACATATATTCCGAATGCACGGAATTCGTACTTGAGAATTACAAGGGGTGTCTTTTTAATATTTTTATATTTTTAGGGCGATTTTCTAGACTTTTTTTTCAATATTTTAGGGCGAATTTCTAAATGGCTTGTCTAAATTTAAGAAATGCGATTCGCCCTATTTTAAGACACAGTGCCATGTTTTTTTTTTCTAAATTCAAGGGTGAATTCGCCCTTAATTTTAGAAAGTATTGAGGAAAAAAATCTAGAAAAATGACCCTAAATTTAAGAAAAAACAAGAAAGAAAGTCGGTCAAGCCCGACTATAACATACTCTGTACCAAGAAAATTTGTCTTTTGATCATAACTCGAAAACCGTTCATCCGATCTTCTTCATTTCTTTGGCGGATCGATAAGTTATCCTAATAACTAAATATGTCCAGAAGGAACAAGCCATCTATCTTCAAAACTGTGGGAGATATGACGTTTTTTCTAAATTGCGGGGGCGGGAGGGGGCGTGGCCAAAATTGAAAATAAACTTGATCTGCCTGCAGACATAAGAAGCATATGTCTCATACATGTCAAACCTCTATCTCTTACTTTAAGAAAAAATTGTCTAAAAACAAGACAGGAAAATTATTTTAGGGCGAATTTCTAAAAATTAGAAATTACATTTTTTGAGTGAGCTTTCTCTGTGTTCCGAAGGGAGGGAACTGAATCAAACAGGAGTTCCGCAGGGAAGTGTACTTGGATCTACGCTTTACACACTATCTATAATGGATATATCAACAGGAGATATAGTTCCTGTTGAGAAGCCTCTGCTACTTGCTACCTTTTGCGGACGACACAGTCTTTTTGGGGTCATCCAAACCGACTTTCTCAACGATTGTTTGGGAAGACGAAGGAGTGGAGGCTTTCTTATAGGAAAACGATTAAGTAGGTAACATATTTATGAGCTCTAATGGTTATTGGATAATTTGTGACCAAACAGATGAGCATATTTTGAGGACTGCCGGTTAACTAAAGCCTGGTCCTTCGAGCCGGACAAAACCAGACAAGACCTCAAGACAAATTACTATTAAGGGTAAGAATCTTTAAACTTTTAAAGATGCCCAGGGTATCAGCTAGTTGATACTACTCTGCCATTGTTCTTAACATTTTTTTCTGTTTTTGTTTTTGTGCCAATGTTTCATACAAACGTTTCATATGGATGCATGTACGAGTATGTGCAGAAAATTGCCCAGCTAATGGCTATTAAGGCAGACTCCGAGCCCGGTCCCCGGTTCCCGGTCCGGACCAGCGTTTCTTCCAAAATTGCATTTGTCGCTTTTTCAGTTTGCGTTGCATTTACAATTTTTGAGCTAATTTATTATTGAGAGCGTCTTCCCTACCCGCCCTCCCGCCCGCCGGCTCATCTGTCAAACGAGCTGTCAAATTATTAAGCGCTGCCCAGACATGTGAAATATGCTTGAAGCTTGAGCCAAAAAGGACTCGCCCACCCGAACAAAAAAAAACAAAAAACTCCTCCGCTCTCAAGATTGATCACCATTAGTCCGCTCCACACACACACACACACACACACACTTAGCTGCACTCTCTCTCTCCCTCCGCCTCCCCAACTGCATTTCAGGGGCAGCACAGCAATTCGTCACTCTTTGGCTGTTTGTTTGCGGGGTGGTGGTGGTTAGGTGAGGGCACTTGACCAAGTTTCCTCTGTGCAACATTCCAACATTGCAGCAAGTAATTCATCAGCCACGCACTCTCATTGTTTAGTTTCTCATTTTCAGTTTTGCCCGCTGACGCATGACACCCTCAGCCGCCACCGCCCCCACCGCCTCGCGCAATAACCAACGTGCCACTTCACTCAGGGTCTTGCTTTGGCGGATGTGGACGCGGAACACGCACTTTGCGTCGATTTGCTTAATTGGTAAGAACATGGCCCAAGGGTTCGTCGCTAGGCCACACACACTAGCCGGTTGAAGTGGTTTCGCTAGGTGAATGGGCATGGCCTGAAAGAGAAATTGAGTATACAAACAGGTTGAAAGAAAGTTGAAAGTATAAATTGAAACAAATTTCAACACAAAAAACACACAGAGAAGCAAAATTAAAGATTGACAAAGGTTTATTGAGGAAATTGAATAGAGTTCGAGAAGCCATTGAAGCACACTGAAAAAGTTGAAACGAAATTGAAATTGAACTGAAATGAATATTACATATCAAATATATAGAAATGATTTGGAAAAGTCTTATATATTTTGTTGTTAAGGAATTGAAAAGCTTTTAAAAACGATTGATAAGAAATTGAACTGGGATTGAAATAAAGTTGAATTGTTATGGAAATTAAACTGAAACAATAAATTTAAAGCAAAATAAATTAAAAAAAGAAAAAGCTAAGTTTACTTCGTCTGTGTCGAAGTTTTTATACCCTTGCTAAAATATTTTCAAAAAATTCGTTTTTTTCCATTTTTCGACCGATCGCTCGTATGGCAGCTATATGATATAGTCAACCGATTTGGCCAAAAATTTGTAAAATTATGTGAAAGCTTGTGAAACAAAGAAATACAAAATTGCAGGCTGCTACCATTAAAAACAAAAAAGTTTTTCTAACTAAGACTGTTTTTCAGACCTATCTTTTGTATGGCAGCTATACCATATAGTTATCCGATCTAAATAAATCTTGGTAGAATTATAAAAAAACATAAAAAAACCTACGATTACAAAGTTTGGAGACGTTTCCATTGAAAAGAAAAAAGTTTTTCATACTAAAACTAGTTTTCCGACCGATTGTAACTATGGCAGCTATGAGATATAGTCAGCCGATGCGGTCGGTTCTGATATATTAGTAGCGTGCAGCAAAAAGAAGACTCTGTGCAAAATTTCAGCTCGATAGCTTCAAAACTGAGAGACTAGTTCGCTTAGAAACAGACAGACAGACGGACAAAGCTCAATCGACTCAGCTCATCACCCTGATCAAGAATATATATAGTTTATGGGTTCAAAAATTAATATTTCCAGGCGTTGCAAACTTCTGGGCAAAATTATAATACCCTTTGCAAAAGTATAAATATGAATGTATTGAAAATGAAGTTGAAATGCAATTGATTACAAATAAAATTGAAAAGAACTTCAAATGAAACCGATGTGATAGTTGAATTGAAATAAAGTCGAAATACAATTTGAAGGCAATTAAAATAGAAACAATATGGAAATGTAGTTCAAATAAATTGAAACTGAAGTTGGGTTTAAAAACGAAATTGATGTTTAATTCGAGTAAATTGAAACTGAAATTAGGTTAAGATGAAAACAAATGGAAACCATATTAAAATTCAATGAGGAGTTGAAATGAAGTTGATATAATATTTAAACGCAAGATGGAAGCCAAATTGAAATGTAATACATATAAATTGAAACTGAAGTTGGGTTAAGATGAAAGTTAATGGAAACTTTGTTCAAATAAAACTAAAATGAAGTTGGAATGAAGTTAAATGAAATTGAAATGCCATTTAAATAGATTAATATAAAATTTTAAGGTGATTTAATGGAAATGCAATTGAAAAGAAATTGAAAATAAGTTGAAAAGAAGTTGAAAAGAAATTGCAAGAATTGGAAATGAAATTAAAATGAAATTTAAAAATTTAAGGTGATTTAAATTGAAATTGAAATCTAATTCAAATAAATTGAAACTGAAATTGGGTTAAGATGAAAGTTAATGGAAACTTTGTTCAAATAAAACTAAAATGAAGTTGGAACGAGGTTAAATGAAATTGAAATTCCATTTAAATAAATTAATATAAAATTTTAAGGTGATTTAACTTAAAATTAAAATGCAATTGAAAAGAAATTGAAAGGAAGTGGAAAAGAAGTTGAAATGAAATGAAAAGGTAGTGCAAATGAAATTGAAATTCCATTAAAATAGATTAATATAAAATTTTAAGGTGATTTAAATTAAAATTGAAATGCAATTGAAAAGAAATTGATAAGAGATTGAAAAGAAGTTGAAAAGAAATTGAAATGAAATGAAAAGGTAATGCAAATGAAATGGAAATTCCGTTTAAATAGATTAATATAAAATTTTAAGGTGATTCAAATTCAAATTGAAATTAAATTGAAATGCAATTGAAAAGAAATTGAATATAAGTTTAAATGAAATGAAAAGGTAATGCAAATGAAATTGAAATTCCATTTAAATAGATTAATTTAAAATTTTAAGGTGATTTAAATTGAATTGAAAAGAAATTGAAAAGAAGTGGAAAAGAAATTGAAAAGAAATGAAAAGGTAATGCA
The DNA here is from genome assembly GCA_035044985.1 of Lordiphosa fenestrarum. Lineage (NCBI taxonomy): Eukaryota > Metazoa > Arthropoda > Insecta > Diptera > Drosophilidae > Lordiphosa > Lordiphosa fenestrarum. Next base: position 6,570 of record JAWNNO010005112.1, on the reverse strand, counting down.
AATGAAATTGAATTTCCATTTATATAGATTAATATACAATTTTAAGGTGATTTAAATTGAAATTGACATGCAATTGACAAGAAATTGAAAAGTAATTAAAAAGAAGTTGAAAAGAAATTGAAAAGAAATGAAAAGGTCATGCAAATGAAATTAAAATTCCATTTAAATAGATTAATATAAAATTTTAAGGTGATTTAAATTCAAATTGAAATTAAATTGAAATGCAATTGAAAAGAAATTGAATATAAGTTTAAATGAAATGAAAAGGTAATGCAAATGAAATTAAAATTACATTAAATAGATTGATATAAAATTTTAAAGTGATTTAAAATGAAATTGAAATGCAATTGAAAAGAAGTTGAAAAGAAATTGAAATGAAATGAAAAGGTAATGCAAATGAAATTGAAATTCCATTTATATAGATTAATATAAAATTTTAAAATGATTTAAATTGAAATTGAAAAGAGATTGAAAAGAAGTTGAAAAGAAACTGAAATGAAATGAAAAGGTAATGCAAATGAAATTTAAATAGATTAATATAAAAATTGAAGGTGTTTAAAATTTAAATTAAAGTGGAAATTTAAGTGAAATGCAATTGAAAAGAAATTGAAATGAAATGAAATCGAAAAAAATTTTTAGAAAAATGAAAAGTATATTAGAAAGCACGCAACTTCTGAGAGGAAATTCAAAAGAAAATTGCAGACTAATGTAAGCTTTGTCTAAGCAAATCCACCATAGGTAGAAAGTGCTAGAAAATAAAAGAAAACAAAAGAAAATATGAGCCCAATTGCAATAAAACTGGCCATAAAACTCAAACTTAAAGAAATCTGCTGCGAAAGCAAATGCAATGCAGTGCATTTCCCCATTCGGTGTTCACACATCGGCCATGGTTTTCTCTCACATTGTCGGTTTTACGACCCGGTTCTTATCAAAACTCCGGGACTGTCGTCAATCAAAATGCGCCAACTTCGTTGACTTGCCTCACTCACACCCTCCCTCCTCCTTCTCTCTGTTGCCCGGTGTCGTTTTGCCTTGGGGATTTTATGGTCGCGGAGAGGTGCGTGTGAAGTTTTTAATTTTCTACTTTAAATTAGACAATTCTTCTATTTCGCACGCAGGCGCGCAAGGCGCCGAACCGTGGCCGAACCCCAACCCCAACCCCAACCCCACCCCTTCCTCCATGGAGAGACACACACACACACCAACACCATGAGATGCAAAATCCACACAAAAAAAGTGACAGAGTCGAAAGAAATCAACAAAGTGTCAGTGCCACCAGCCATAATGGAGCTCTAATGGCAGCAGCACCTGGCCAACAGACCCAAAAGGATCGCTCATTAAACACCGAAGGTGTCAGCCGGGTTGATCGCGGCTACCCAACTGTTTTGGGGCGTGGCAGCAATTTGACTGCAAAAACAAAAAATATAATAAAAATTAAAGGATGCAAGTGGCAAGAGGCTGCAGCAGCATCGGCTCCAATTGGATGTTGGGCTTTTGGCTTTGGGGCACGTGGCGGCGGATTTCTACCTACCACCAAGTGGAGGTCAATGGCTGGAAGTAAGCTAAGCAATTTGTTCCAAAAAAAAAAAACAAAAAGAAGAAGTGTAGGCACTGAAACGGGCAGCAAAAGGAGAAATTCGAATTGAAAAGGGGATTTCAGAAAAATATTGTCTCCAAATTAAGAGACCATTTCCCATAAAAAATATTTTCAAAGTAACAAAAAGAATATATAGAGTCAGGGCAGTAGAGAAAGTAACCCTCCTCTCTCAATTGAAATGGTCCTGATGAGCCATGTACGTCTGTTTCTATGCTATTTCCAACATCAGTTTGATAATTATCTTCACCAAACTTTGCACAAAGTCTTGTACATTTGTTGGAACCGGCCGGTTCGCATGACTGTAGCATATAGCTGTCATAGGAAGGATCGGTGGAAAAACTAGTTTTAGTAAGGAAAACCTTTTTTGTTTTCAATCGAAACGCCACCAAACTTTGTATTTTTTGGTTTGCTATGCTTTTTTATGATTCCACTAAGTTTGGTGGAAGTCCGACATCTGTATGGTATAGCTGTCATAGAAAAGTAGAGTCTGAAAAGTGGTTTTGGTGAGAAAAACTTTTTGGTTTTCAATGGAAACGACTCCAAACTTTGTAATTCTTAGTTTGCTATGCTTTTTTATGATTCCACTAAGTTTGGTCGAAATCGAACATCTATATAATAAAGCTGTCATAGAAAAGTAGAGTCTGAAAACCAGTTTTAGTGAGAAAAACTTTTTTGTTTTTAAAGGAAACGCCACCAAACTTTGAATTTCTTAGTTTGCTATGCTTTTTTATGATTTCACCAAGTTTGGTTGAAATCGGACATCTATATAGTATAGCTGTCATAGAAAAGTAGAGTCTGAAAACTAGTTTTAGTGAGGAAAACTTTTTTGTTTTTTGTATTTTTTAGTTTGCTATGCTTTTCCATGATTTAACGTAGTTTGGTCGAAATCGGACATCTTTTTAGTATAGCTGTCATAGAAGAGTAGAGTCGGAAAAGTGGTTTTAGTTAGAAAAACTTTTTGAATTTCAATGGAAACGACTCCAAACTTTGTAATTCTTAGATTGCTATGCTTTTTTATGATTCCACTAAGTTTGGTCGAAATCGAACATCTGTTTGGTATAGCTGTCATAGAAAAGTACGGTCTGAAAACCAGTTTTAGTGAGAAAAACTTTTTTGTTTTTAAAGGAAACGTGACCAAACTTTGTATTACTTAGTTTGCTATGCTTTCCCGTGATTCCACTAAGTTTGCTTGAAATCAGACATCTATATAGCATGGCTCCCATAGAACAATAAGGTCCGAAAAGTGTTCTAAGTTAGAAAAACGTGCTGCAAGGGTAGACAAACTTATGCCGAGCCGAATTTAACTTTCCTCTATTATATTTTAGCTAATTTTATGGATAAACAAGGCACCCATCTGTTGTGTAGATTAGGAAAATAGTGCTTAATCCTACATGTTAGCTCTATTTCCACTATCAAAAACTTCTCTGCTAAACTTCCTGCCATTGAAAGTAAACAAGGCACCACCCAGTGTCACAATACCGTCTCGAAAAAGCATTCTCAACTAAAATTCAAAGATTTATTTCCAATTCCCTTGCCATTAAGTGTAATCAAGGCACCCATCAGTCGGGTGCAAGCTTCTTTGTAGCTTAAATTGAGGCACCCATCTGTCAGTTATGCTTGCATATGAAACGTCAAGTATGTCAAAGCTGGAGCAGGCCATTGTCTTAGCCATCTTTTGTGTAAGTAAACGAGTAACCCATCTGTCGCACAACTGGCCTGGGTGGGGGTGGGGGGTGAAGTTGCGTTTCCATATCAATTGTTAATCCAATAACTATGCCTATTCCCTTTCCCCAGGTCCGATTTTCCAGTCTGTGAATTTTCAATTACCCATAAATGTACTAGACAGACACTAGTCTGAAGCCTAAATGCATTAACAGAACGTGTCCAAGTTGGAGTCGGAGTTGGAGTCGGAGTCTGTTCATTTGGTGGTATCTGTTTCTATGTAGCTGTATCTTATGTGTGTGTGTGGGTGTGTGTGTGTGTGTCATTTGAGCGGCATTTATGCGCCACATTCAACATTATCAGCGTTTATTCTTCTTGGTTTTTATTTCGCTATTTTCCAGCGTAATTTCATAGCCCCAGTCACAGAGCCAGTTAAGCAGGAGAGCGGGGCAACAGGAGGGGGGGCTGTGGGGGGCAGTGCAAGCACGACAAGTGTTGGTGTTGTTATAGCCGCCACCGCTGATAACAATGTTGATGATGAAAGCCATTGATGTGAGCTGCAATGATGAGGAGGAGGATGATGAGGATGATGCGCGTTGTCGTCGTTGTCGTCGTCTGGCTGTTGGACACACTCACACTCACACACACACACCCAGACACACACAGGAGCAGCTTCATATAAAGCATATAAAGTTGCGCTTTATCAACAATGTGTCCAATTTATGGGATGCTTTCTGGGATCTGGAATCTCTCTCGCACTCTCTTGCGGCAGCATTTTTATTATTTTTATTGCTCGTCGCCGCGGACGCACTTAGGCAAAGTGCAGTCAACCCTACCCACCCCCAACCCCTTACTTTTACCCCAACCCATGCTCTCACCCAGTTTCCCCACTTCCCCCCCACCCACTCTTCATTTGTCACGTGCATGAAACGACCCAAAAAGATAAGCACTGAACATAAAGCAAAAGAACCAAACAGATTTCATCGTAATTGATTTCCATGCCCAGAAATTCACTTTTTTTTAACACCTTTTCGTGTCGCTCGGTTAATGAAATGTTCAACATAATCGTTAAAATTGTAACTAAACGTCATTAAAAACAAATTCAAATTAATTAACTAAAGTGGAAGTTGTTGCTGGGGGCACCACTTTATGGCCGAGACTTGAGACCTTAGTTCTCCATTTCATTTCGTCGACTTGGAAAGGCTAAAGTTCTCATCTCTGGGTTGCAATTGTTGTGCGGACATTTTAAGCACTAATGTTTTCCTAGAGCTGCTCAGAGTGTTCACTTTTGTGATATTTAAAAACGAGAAACTAAAGCTTTCAATTATCAGGGGAAGGTGCATACAATTTTTCTAGAGCGGAAGAGAAAGAGATCTCGAGTGAAGCTTGAAGCAGGTGTTCTTTTCTGGTCCTGGAGAGCATCTACTAGTCCCGCCAGTTTTAAAGCCCCAATGGACCGACTGAAAGGTTACCCTCAAGATCACAAAGTCTATAGCCTCTCACTTCTCAGAGCTTCTCTCTCCTATCAGATGTGTTCTCCAGAGCTGTTAGGTACAAATACCATTACCAATACCATTACCAATACCATTACCAATACCATTACCAATACCATTACCAATACCATTACCAATACCATTACCAATACCATTACCAATACCATTACCAATACCATTACCAATACCATTACCAATACCATTACCAATACCATTACCATTACCAATACCAATACCAATACCATTACCAATACCATTACCAATACCATTACCAATACCATTACCAATACCATTACCAATACCATTACCAATACCATTACCAATACCATTACCAATACCATTACCAATACCATTACCAATACCATTACCAATACCATTACCAATACCATTACCAATACCATTACCAATACCATTACCAATACCATTACCAATACCATTACCAATACCATTACCAATACCATTACCAATACCATTACCAATACCATTACCAATACCATTACCAATACCATTACCAATACCATTACCAATACCATTACCAATACCATTACCAATACCATTACCAATACCATTACCAATACCATTACCAATACCATTACCAATACCATTACTAATACCAATACCATTACCAATACCATTACCAATACCATTACCAATACCATTACCAATACCATTACCAATACCATTACCAATACCATTACCAATACCATTACCAATACCATTACCAATACCATTACCAATACCATTACCAATACCAATACCATTACCAATACCATTACCAATACCATTACCAATGTAAATGTATCTTAGTATAACGATTATTGCTGATTATTCAGGATTATAGAAAATGTAATTCCTTTTACAATTACTTGAATAATTACAATTACAAGAAACTTCTGCTCGAGCGGAGATCAAGAGAATGCAACAGGTAAGCCAGCTGGCGAAACGTCAGAGAGCTTGCGGCGCCTTAGACAAGTGGAGCGGCAGACCTGAAGCAGGCGAGCAATCGACGCCAGCAATTTGCTGTGCACATCGCATCTCGGAAAACTGCTGAGACTGCGTAACAATAAAAACTGCTGCCCGAAGAACAAGTGAAGTGGCAGGCCAGTTGAAGATCTGCAGAAACGCCAGAGCAGGCGAGCAATCGACGCCAGCAATGTGCTATTTAAAGACAGCTGTTGAGACTGCGCAACAATCTCAACTGCGATGCTATAAAAAAGTCATGCGGCAGGCCAGGTTAGAATCTGTACAAAAGCAGGAGCAGGCGAGCAATCGACGCCAGCAATTTGGTATACACATACCATCCCAGAGAGCAGCTGAGACTGTGCAACAATCTCAACTGCTGCCCGAAGAGCAAGTGAAGCGGCAGGCCCGTTAAAGATCTACAGAAACGCAAGAGCTGGCGAGCAATCGATGCCAGCAATTTGCTATGCAAAGACAGCTGCTGACACAGCGCAACAATCTCAACTGCGGACCGCTAAACAAGTGGAGCGGCAGGCCAGGCTAAGAACTGTACAAAAGCAGGAGCAGGAGAGCAATCGACGCCAGCGATTCACAGAAAACATGTTTCCAAGGTGCAAATAATCGAGCAAATATTATGAATTCTGGCAAAAAGATGGATGGATTAAGTCAAACGGTCTGCAAAATCTCAAAATTGGCCACATTTTCACACAAATTTTAATTATAAAGCAGATTTAGTAGATGACAACTGGTAAATAGGCGGTAAAGTTTCTATACTTTGACATATTTTCTTATGAGTTCAGACTATTTGGAAGATACCCGAATGGTGAGTGCTTTAAAGATGTAACTTGATCGCGCTTT